>CM070091.1:2112500-2395000 GCA_036178185.1 Liparis tanakae | reverse complement strand
CTACTTATATGGATTAGAGGTTTTTATTATCTAGAAAATGCACTATTACACTATTATTTATGTAATTCAAAATCTGTCAATGCTCTGGATTAATCAATAAATCAGAAAGCAGTGAAAGAATGACTCTCACAAGTCAAAAATGTAAACATGTTACATTTATTTTCAGCAAAGGCCAAGAAATAATATTGACACTGGAACAAGTGAATGTTTGAAATGAAGTAATCAACTATTCAATCAATCGACTAATCGCTTCAGCTCCATTATGATTTGTATTATATCTAATGCTATATCAATAACCAGGAGGACACATTGACTTCTAAATTAAGCTAAATTAGTCACAATAATAATGACATATGCGATTTCTAAGTAGAAAATCAATTATAAGCATTTAAGAGTTGACTTTTGGGTATAATACATTATTACTTTCGCATTGAAAATGTTTTGATCGCCGTGTATTTGTATGCGTGCGTGTTATTCGCATAAGTCAAAAAGTATTAAACCGAATCACATGAAATTTGGTGGGATGATTGGTTATTATCCGGGGACCATTTGATTAGATTTTGGGATCGATCGGGTCAAAGGTCAAGGTCTCAAAAAGGTCAACATCTTCTTTTTACCATAGCGCGGTAAATTTGTATCCAATTGTCATGCAACTAATGCCAACATGTTCATAATTCAATGCCCAATCTTGTGATATGAGAAGGTATGCACTCTAATGGTTATTATCCAGGAACCATTTGATTAGATTTTGGGATTGATCAGGTCAAAGGTCAAGGTCAAGGTCATGAAAAGGTTAAAATCTTGAAAATATTACTGCATTTCATTTTTTAATCGCACTCTTCCTTCAAAGAATCTTCTTTTAACCATAGCACATAAAATGTCTATGTTCATAATTCAATGCCCAATCTTGTGATATGTGAAGGTACGCGCTCTACCGAGTGCCCGTTCTAGTTCTCACTGCGGTTGTACCTAAATGTGTAGCTTTCTCAAATGCCAAATCAGACAATATTCCAACCATGAAAAAAGCTACATGTGGTAATCAAACCACGAGGGCGGGTCACCGTTGCCCACGCTTAAATGCCAGTTAATATCAGCAGAACTGGAGTTGTCATTCATTCATATTCAGACGGTTTTCACGGGTCACAAGTTGCGCGGAGCAGCCCGGCTGGGACCGGGGGGAGCCGCCCGGTTCAAACCGCAGGTCCAACCCGAGCACGCGTGCATGATTTAAATACATCTAAACGGCAGATGGCGAGAGAGCCGGCTGGCGTCTGGCGCCGAGACGGGAGCCGTGACGTCGGGGAGGCGGGGGACGAGGAAGGATGGCTCGGCGTGTCCTTAACATTACTTTTCCTCTTAAAAACATTCACTTCATCTGTGTCACTCCAGCTCCAAACTTGTTATTGGAAAATAGGATAGCCGGGAAACCATTCGATGCCGGCACGGTCTGCATCCGTCACACGCTGACACACACACACACACACACACACATAGAAAATACATTTCATCCTCCATATACGAAACAGCCAATAGCACTGGCAGGCATTTGCGACCCCAATCCATATTTCAATTTCCCTCCTCTCATGCAAACTAATTCAATACTTGTTGCCTTCCCTCAGAAGCGATCGTCAACGTGAGGAATGAGCTTCTTCTCTTGCCTCGTCTATAGAAAAAAGACCAATCAGAGACACTTTTGCCTATATCAATTATGTCTTAGTAGTCTCGCACACAGAGCGCTTCTTGGAAGAAGCATTAAAGGACGGGGAAATATGCGCTTTTCACGCTGTAATAAAAATCCATATTTTCCGCACTAGGAATGCATTCAGCTACATTTAAAACTCATATTTTTATATCACTCTGCCAAGTCACGAGCTTAACTACCCGTGTTTTTAAACCAATTAAATAAGCATTAAGCTAACAGCGGGATGTCAGTCAAATGAGTGTTTAAAATACGATAATTCGCGATTTGACCTTTGATGTAGAAATAAGGTTAAAGCAAATCATTAAATCCTTCCCCTCTCTTCTACATTCAGCAGTTCCCGTGTGTGAGCGTGTAAATGTCCGTCACAAAGCCCACACAGAGGAACGCCAAGAGGCGCCGTCGGCCAACGCTTTGCTGGAACGTGTCCGGAGCCAGACTGGCCGTAACGACGAGCCCAACTCTCAGGGAATTTCCACACGATCCCATAATCGGGCTCATTAGCGAGAGGAAGTCCATTCATTCAAAGACGCGACAAAGGATTTCTGAAATGATCGATTTCCGATGACTCGCTGGTGTTCGACGCTCTAACGTTCTCAGGGCTCTCAAGTTTTGAAGACAGGCAAGCGTGAGACATATCCATCACTTTACCAAACTTTAGGGTATCAGTCGCACGCAATTCCAGGATGCTTTATTTTCTTTGGTTGCCGGATTAAATCTTAAACAGATACGTTTGTTTTCTGATTGGCTATCGTGTGGCCCATTTCTTCTTTGTGATTGGCTGATAAGTGGCACCTCACCTCACAGCAGAACTCAGGGAGCGCTTGATTCCTCCACGGTGAGGGCAGCGTATTTAAAACATTAAAGAGCCAAGATTTTTTCAGCGTGAGAAATACGATGTGTGGCGGGAGTGCGTGAGTTAAGACCGAAATGCGTGAGTCTTGAGAGCCCTGCGTTCTCCACTGCGAGAGGAAGTCTATTCATTCAAAGACTCGACAAAGGATTTCTGGAATGATCGATTTCCGATGACTCGTTGGTGTTTGACGCTCTAACGTCTAAAGTGAGCCTGGGTTTCTATTTCAGGAATGAGTCTTGCTTTTCTTTTGATGCTAAAAAGAGACTTGTTGCTGCTACTTTTATGCCTGTGATTGATGATGGTGATGTCTTAGACATGCATGCATCTTCTCAATGCCTTCACTCCTTAGATACTGTCTACCATGGAGCACTGAGGTTCATCACTAATCCTAAGGCTCTGACTCATCATTGCTCCCTGTATGCTTGGGTTGGTTGGACACCTCTGTCCATCCGTAGAAAGAATCATTGGCATGTCCTTATATATATATATATATATATATATATATATATATATATATATATATATATATAAGGCTATTCTACATGTACTTCCATCGTATCTTTGTACGCTAATTAATCTGAAAGACCCTGGAAGCTACCGTCTTCGCTCTGTGACCTTCGCTCAAGGCCTCCTCTCCTCTCCTCTCCTCTCCTCTCCTCCTCTCCTCTCCTCTCCTCTCCGTCCCTAACGTCCGTTTGGAAATGGGAAAGAGAGGTTTTAGGTTTGCTGCTCCTGCGGCTTGGAATTTGCTGCAGACTGACATAGGTCTCCAGAACCGTCTCTTTAGGTGTTTTTAAAAATAGATTCAAAGAATTGGAGGGAAATTCATCTAGTTGTAAATGTTTTCTATGATGGAGGTGTGTGCTCCTGTGTGAGCTGGTCGTGTTGACTTGAGTCTTAGTTTTTGGTTTTATTTCATGCTGTGATTTTGTTCTTTGTTTTTTATATCGTCTGTCACTGTTTTATGTTATATTGTCTAAAACTTTGTGTGACGTGTTACTGCTGCCGTCTTGGCCAGGACGCTCTTGTAAAGGAGATTTTTAATCTCAATGAGGCCTTTATTTTCATTGGTTGCTGGATTAAATCTTACCCAGATACAACAGATACTTTTTTTCCTGATGGGTTATTGTGTAGCCCATCTCTTCTTTTTGATTGTCTGATAAGTGGCACCTCACTTATCAGTGCAGAAAAGACGCGCACGTTTTTGACGTTTCCCCCTGCAGCATCGACAAAAGCAAAGAATACGAGCGTAAACAAATACAGCGCGTGGCTATAGCTGGGTTATATATTATATTTTATTTAATTTTACACTGCTGTATTTGCACATATTTTGTGTATATATATATATATATATATATATATATATATATATATATATATATATATATATATATATATTATTTTGTATTTTATATTTCACTTTGTATAGTTTATGCACAGTCACTGTTTCTTTCTTTCTTATATTTATATTTATATTTTATTCTTGTGTGTTTAGTTTATTGATGCTACTGTGTCCACAAATTTCCTCTTGGGGATTAATAAAGTATATTTCTATTCTATTTCTATTCTATTCTATATATATATATATATATATATATATATATATATATATATATATATATATATATATATATATATATATAGCAGAGTCGAGCTGAGGAATGCTGCAGTGCACAAACACTTTTGTTTCTCCACATTTAATCTTCCGTACTCTGATAGTAATCCTCACGTGGTCTTGATTCCACCGCGGAGGACGGCGGAGCATCGATCTGGAAACAAGTAAGCGCACGCCCACGCCGATTTGATGTTGCTGAAACAAGAAAAGATGAGGAACGTGCGCTCCGACTCCGGCGCCCGGGCTACACTTTTCCTCGCAACTCTTCGGCCGTGTGCAGAGAGAAGCGGGCAGGTAATAGCGACAAATTCAGGGGCTTAAACGGCGACAGCTTTACGACGCCCGAGCGGCCGGCGCGACTCCGTTCCTGTCAGATTCTATTAGCTCGGCCTCCGCCGTGTGTTTTCGATTGGCTGTTGGCTCGTTCCCAGGAGGTGCAGAAGCACCTCCCGTAAATAAACCAAACGGCTGCATCTTGTAGCGTATCAAGAGGGAGGAGTGTGTGTGTGTGTAAAGAACATCCGACAGAGCGGTCGAATACTTTAAAGGGGACATATTATGAAAATTCCACTTTTTTAGTGCTTCTATATGTTAATGTGGGTATCTGGCATGTCTCCCAACACAAAAACGCTGAAAAAACCAACTCAGGCGGCTTGTTGTGGTTCCTCTATGTCAGAAACGATCTGCTGGAGTGGTCGATTGGGATCACCACCAACGTCTAGGTAGATGTTGGCATTGGAACCCCCCCCCCCCACCACTCGACCCCCCAGCCTAGAGACGGTTGGGTGACCTGGCGCCATAAGTCAGGGGGAACAGACGTCCTCTTTCCCCGGACATGTCCTGTTTCTGAGACCTAAACAAAGCGTCCGGCAGGGATTCCAAAAACGTTGGGATTTTCCTTCGTCAGATATTTGTGTTTCTCTGGGTTTTCACAAACTAGTATTTACCCCTTACACGTTTTGAAATGGTATCTCCCTTACGGTCCACCTTCTTGGCGAGCTCTGACGGTATAGAGAGCAGTCATTGGTCGACCCATCTCAGGGTTGCCAGATACACGATAATTACCCTCCAAATAATACAACCATGTTGAGCCTTTGGTATGATACTTCACCTCCAACCTGGCAACCCGGAGCACCTCTCCCACTCAGAACAGGTCAGTCTGTGGGGAGGTGTTTCTGACAGGTACAAAAGCTGTTTGAATGATTCTTGTGGTATTTTTACCCAAATATGTTACAAACATGACATTAAGACCCCAAGGAACCAAGAACCCAAGAAACCAGATCAACTTGTGGAAAGATGGGCATAATATGTCCCTTTCACCGAGCCGAGTGTACACAGTCGACTGGAGAAGAGGGAGAGACCCATCAGCCTAAGAGTTTAAAGTTGACCGGTGTTTAAAAAGAAAATGTAAGCGTCAAGGCAAGAACAAAAATTCTAGATCAAGACAAGTGGTCTCACACACACACACACACACACACACACACAGACGCACACCTATAAACAAAAGAAAAAGTGTTCCTATCTGCCAGCTGCCAGGTGGAAGTCGGAGGAAAGGCCACCTGTCTAATACCCGCTTGTGATGGCGCACAGCTCAGCGATATGAAACGGAGCATCTGGCCGGTCCTTTTCAAAGCGATCGTGTTAAAGCGTACAGATCTGTGTTCTTCTTTTAGGGAATGTATTTCAACCTAATAGGTTTCCCCGTAACAAAAAAAATGATTTGTGTTTATTGAGTCAACCAATCAGGGCTTGTGAAAACAGTTGTGCCAAATACTACCAGACGCCTGCTGGATATTTTGAATAATACGCACATAGTGTTTACTTCAGTTTAGGAATGTTCCTGTGTATGTAATTTATTATATTTATTAATTTATTATATTGTTATAAGAATTATTAAAATGTGATTCAGAATGCTGAGAGAAGAAATGAAGAAATACTTTGAATTATGAAAAGAAATAATAAAAAATACAGAGCGCTGTATTTAAGTACATCAGTGAACTAGCCTGTTCAATACAAAAGAATAATATAGTAATTATCGTATTATTACCCTTTTTTTATATTACAGTATTTAAAGTATATGATTGCTGTGAGAAGGAAAGACAGCATTTTATTTTGCAGGCCATTATGCACATTTCACCAACTATCCTCCTTTTTTTTTACAATCATCAAATAATTATTGGGATTAGTTTAGAATGTGTTTTAAGTAACATTGTTATTTTTTATGTTTAATTCCATCAATTCACCGTTGACTTATTCGTGCGTTTATAATTTTATCTTTCTAGTGTAAGACTTGTCACGTGTCTCTTTTGTTAAACTAAGTTTTGCAAATGGATTTGTTCTCTTATTTGGACATTTGTTTTTAATACTGTTAATTTGCAGGCAGCCAACAGCCCTATATATATATATATATATATATATATATATATATATATATATATATATATATATATATATATATATATTACACCCAGCTTCATTATCAACGTTGTCACTGTTCAGTGTTTCTAATGTTAATTATATTCACTCAATATATCTGAAGAGGTTGTCAACACACATTTATATTGCAACAGCATTCCAGTTGTAAGCAGTGGAGGAAAGTAATTGGGTTCAAGTACCAATTATAAAAAGGTACTTACCTGAGTATTTACATTTCATAACGATGATGATGATGATGATGATGATGATGATGATGATGATGATGATGATGATGATGATGATGATGATGATGATGATGATGACGATGGTGATGGTTTCGAATCGTAATTCTCATTTTTCACACATTAGTGCGCCACTAATTATAATCTGCTAATATGACATGCTAATATGACAATTTTCTTTTTTCCCCTGAAAAACATAAGCAATAGATGTCGGTGCGATGCAGACACAAACAACAACAACAACAACAACAACAACAAAGATGCCGAAAAGTCCTAAACGGGTCTTGACAACATGTCAAACCGTAGCCATCACTAACCTGCTAATATTAACGGACCGGTGGATGAAACTCTGAATACTCATTAAATACTGCATTTTACACTTTATTTCAGTGGTGCCCAAACTATGATTAGTTTAGTTTAATCTCAATATCACTCAAGTTAATTAAGATATAAAAATGTATTGATTCCCTCGGGAGGTAAATGTAGCATTGCAGTAAGAAATAGACCAAAGAACAGCCTAAAATATATTAAGATCAATTAGGTGACTGGACTATGGCGTGTTGAACTATTAAATGTAAAACTATTCATTGAGCAGCAGAATATAGCACTCATCAGAGTGACATCGCTTCATTATTCATGCGTCATTGTGTAAAAGCATTCATTGTTGCAACATTTATATTGTTGTTTAGAGATGCATCATATGTTATTCACAGTGTTTAAAAATGATACACCATACAGAGTAATTGCACCAGTTACTAATTATAATTACTTGTTTCACAACTCCTTGAGAAGTAAATAATAACTGTAAAAAAAGACACTTTATCTAATAAAACTACACTGTGTAAAGTGTGCAAAAATGTGATGTAAGCGTAAGTAATACCAACATTAAGTAATTGGCTCAAATTGGCACAAAGATAACAGAGTGGCAACAAGTATCAAGTATAATTTCTTTTGCTTCATATTTAATAACTTTTCCTAATTTATTGGGGAAAACTGGGAAAACATAAAATTCACATGATGATATGTTTTCAATGTCCTGAACACAACTTTTACTCATCGATGTTCTTTGGGGTCAATTTGACCCCAGGCTGTTTTTTTCTGTGTAAAACATATAAGAAATATCAACTTTTTTATTTATTTAAAGGCCTATTTAGGTCGTCAACAAACAAACATAAAGTACCTCACACTTAAACTTGGGAAACAATATTAATTCTAATCATTTTCTGGAGATTTTAACTGCTGGGGTCAAATTGACCCCAGGGGTAAAAGATGTTCGTACATTTGAAGGTAACAGGGGGGTTAAACGCAGGCGGCACAGGTTCAGGTGGTCAGGTGGCAACACTGGAAAGAAACCATTTCAAGAAGTGAGAGTCTAGGATGGAGGTGAGGAGGTGAGGAGGTGAGGAGGTGAGGAGGTGACCGGGGGCAGAGCAGATGACGGAAGTGGGAACAGGTGTGCAGATGGGTGGGGCAGTCAGGTGATGGGGGAAGGAGGGGAAGTGTGAGGACACCTGGTGGATGGATGGAGAATGGCATACAAGAGCGACCTCGAGGAAAGAGACAAACACGCATGTTTCTCACATGTTTAAAGCTCTTTGTGCACATCCATGTGTGTAAGATGTGGTATCTTGTGGTATGTGGTAGATACAATAAAGCCACCCACTCATACTGAAGATATAAAGTCTGTGTTTATTGCAGCTCACTCAAGCCTATACTCATTTTCCTGTTGCATGCACACACAGATATATTATATTTGCTTGTAATCAGTAATGTATGCACTTTATTTACAGAATTCTGCTTTATATTCTATTTTCATGGCGAATCCTATTAAATGCAGGATTTTTTTCCCATACATGATGTCAGTGTGAATTATTGCCTGCTGGAAAAATAAGGATAAATATTTAAGCAAGACATGTGAGGGACTTAATGCAACGGCAATTAAAGTGTAGTGAGAATAATGCAAAGCGTAATGTACAGTGCAGTGTCTTTGTTTCCCAGCTTTAGAGATGTTCTACATTACGATTATCATCTTGATGCCAGCGTTTCAATTGGGTACGAAAAGAACGGCGCGCAGTCTAGTGTGTGTTGCAGATGTGAGTATGTGTTGCAGATATTAAGTCACAATATGTGGGTAGCGGCCCAGGGTAGCTTGGCAATTTCACAATTTTATATGATATCATAATATAACGTTCTCTTTTGAAGATTTAAATTACATTCATCCAACTTCAACAAAAGCGCTCGCCATTTGCTGTGATGCTCGTCCAGAAGGTTGTCTGCTGGGATATTTAGTTTAAAGCGAAGCAAATTAGAGAGATAAACAAAAAAGAGGGGGGGGGGAGAAACTGGCAGTTGAATAAAGGAGAGGAGATAAAAGTTGGTATGACACCTGGATTGTTTTCTTCTCGGGAATGTTTGATCTCTTAAGGAGAACAGTGCTGCAGGGACAGTATTGATAAGATCTTTTACAGGAGGAATTAGTTTTGTGAAACAGTCCATTTTCCCCCTGTTTAAAATGAGACGTACATCTGTTTTGACATTCTGTGTTGCTACTCTGGTATAATGTGAATAATAATAACTTTATTTATATAGCATCTTTAAAAACAATGTTTACAAAGTGCTCCACAGAGAGGCAAAGCAAGACAAGTGGAATAGTAAGAAACCAATATTACATTTAAAAGTATATATTAAAATTAAAAATAAAAATAAAATGAATTAAAACAAATAAATTAAAAAACAAATAAATTACAAATAAATTAAAAAAGACAAACTAAATTAGGGGAACCAAAGTTCTGCATAAAAAGACTAGATCACTTAAAAGCTGTTCTATAAAAATGGGTTTTAAGAAGTGATTTAAAAGAAGTTCCTGATTCAATTCATAATAATATTACATTTAAAAGTATATATTAAAATAAAAATAAATAAATAAAAATAAATAAATTAAAAAACAAATAAATTACAAATAAATTAAAAAAGACAAACTAAATTAGGGGAACCAAAGTTCTGCATAAAAAGACTAGATCACTTAAAAGCTGTTCTATAAAAATGGGTTTTAAGAAGTGATTTAAAAGAAGTTCCTGATTCAATTCATAATAATATTACATTTAAAAGTATATATTAAAATAAAAAATAAAAAATATAAATTTAAAAACAAATGAATTACAAATAAATTAAAAACAGACAAACTAAATTAGGGGAACCAAAGTCCTGCATAAAAAGACTAGATCACTTAAAAGCTGTTCTATAAAAATGGGTTTTAAGAAGTGATTTAAAAGAAGTTCCTGATTCAATTCATGATGGGAACAATAATCTTGTTTCTTCATCATCTTATTGTGGCGTAACGTACAGTGTGCATCCCTCCAAGATTCATAACGTGGACTTTTCCCAAGCTAGTGGGATGTTTCCAGCACATGAAATTGTATTATTCTGTGGCAATCCCAGTTTCCTCCACAGGTCTGGCAGCGTGTTTTCAGCCACGGCTCGGCTCTGGAATCTGATGCAATTATAAATAAATAAGCATGTGGTCGGCGAGAAGACGGGGCCCTGTGGGGACACGCTGAGAGAAAATAGAGGAAGTTTAATTAAAGCTGCACACCACACTCCCACAATAGAATAGTCAAACCAATAAACACTGTGTGTGTGTGTGTGTGTGTGTGTGTGTGTGTTACACCTGCTATACTACAGTGTCAACACGCGTGTGTGTGTGCTATTGTGCCTGCATCCAAGCGCGCATGCGTCTACAGGTAATCCAATACAAGAGGGGGGGATGTGAGTGTGGTATATATATATATATATATATATATATATATATATATATATATATATATATATATATATATATATATATATATATATATATATATATATATATATATATATATATATATATATATATATATATATATCGGTGAGGTCCTCCTCACACCGGGTTCCTTCCTGCAGAGACTGAAAAAAGCATTTTGTCCGAACCCAACAATCACGCTCTCGACACAGCCGGAGTGAAATGATTTGGTGTACGCCGCTATGTTTTTGTTACATTATTTTCTGCAAAATGATTGAGCTGCCAGTCTCCTTGTAATTACCTAAGGGGTGAAGGCAAAGGCACCGCCAGTAAAAGGCTGATGAGGGAGTATTGAATTTTCACTTCAATTAGAGCGTTTATAAAGTGTGGATTACACGAGGACTCCGGGGCCACTGCTCTCACTCAATTACCACTGCGCACTATAGGAGGAGGGACTGCAGGCGGGGGGGGGGGGGGGGGGATCACTGCAAAGGTGACAAAAATGCATGAGAGCTTTAATGGGGACGGATCCTTGCAGAGGAAAGGACAAACAACGAGAGAGAGAGACCAAACCCTGTGTGACTCAGGTCTCTCTCTCTCTCCGAGATCCATCCTTGGATTCAACGAGGACGTCTGAAAACGTGCAGCCATCCAAAGTTATTTTTTTTTTATATATATGATTTATTTTTAGAAATTACACAAGACTTATAGTACAATGTATACCTCACAAATAAGGATTGACAACATATCACACAGTCAAATGGTGAGGATACACATTATGTAAAGACTATAACTAAGGAAACCCCAAAAAACACAAACAAAAAAACATATATATAACAATAAGTAAAACAACAACAAGCCATCCGAAGTTTTAAAGCTGCAGAGAGCAGCTCCACACCGATTTGAAATGCCCGTATCTGCGTGTTAATTTCCATTTTTTTCTGTGTTGTGGAAACAACTCTCTTTCAAGTTGAAGGGGTTATGCAAAGGAATGTGTTCAAAAGGACCCCCCAAAAAAAAGACACAGTGTGTCTGAGTGCCTGAGTTCCTTCTCAAATGCATTATTGAGCCAATGAGGAGAAATCACGGGACATTTAGGCGGCGACAAACGACACCTCGCTGCGCTAAACTCCTCGACTCTGAGGAGGAGATGCTTGACGGACATGCTTTACAGTAAACACGGCGAAGCAGTGAACAATTACACATTTAGACTAGAAGGGGCACTCGGTAGAGCGCATACCTTCACATACCACAAGATTGGGCATTGAATTATGAACATGTTGGCATTAGTTGCCAATTGGATAACAATTGACCGTGCTATAGTAAAAATAAGATTTTGACCTTATCATGACCTTGACCTTTGACCCGATCGATCCCAACATCTAATCAAATAGTCCCCGCATAATAAACAATCATCCCACCAAATTTAAAGCGATTCAAGACGATTTTGTCATTTTCATGACCTTGACCTTTGACCCGATCGATCCCAACATCTAATCAAATGGTCCCCGCATAATGACCAATCATCCCACCAAATGTCATGCGATTCGGTTTAATACTTTTTAAAAATCTTTTTGAATGTAAATGTGATCGCTCGGCTGTACGTATAAAGATCACGTGAGCCGATATGAGTGTGAGACGGGAATTGTGCGACGGGTTCCCGATGCTCAGTTGTGATTTTTGCACGATGCACAGTACCATCGAAAGGCTTTCAAAGAGCAAATGTACAGAAGAAAATAAAAAAAGAGAGTGTGTGTGTGCGCGTGTGTGTGTGTGTGTGTGGGGAGGGGGGTATTATTTCCCGTCAAACTCTGAAATCACTACGACAGTACAACGCGTTGGGAGGCTGCACAAATGCAGTGTGACAGTGTCGTATTGTAAGATGCATACGGGGAGGTTCCCTGCAGATTCATTTGGACAGCGGTATGAGTCGTAACCGTCGGTTACGTGAACGCAAAGCTGTCGCTAATTGGATACGTGGAGGAGGAAATAAAAAGACAGCCTATTAGCTTCCTGCAATGTGTGGATTTCATATGTGCACGTTCCTGTAATCTCCCAGACGCCAGTCATCGTCTGTCTGTTTAGATCATCTCCTCGCCTTCTACCTTTCCCTCCCTCACTCTCTCTCTCTCTCTCTCTCTCATTGCTACTGTCAACAAAGAAAGTGCAGGCTTCCCACAGGCCCTAAAGGAATCTCTCACACTGCACTCACATAATCACTTCAGACCCGGCTGTTTAGGCCGACATCTCCGCTGGGACTCGCCAGCCGCTCACTGCAGGCCAAATCAGACCGCTGAGTTAAAAAAAAAAAACACGAACAAAAAATGAACTGCAAGGGTGAGACGAAGAAGTGCGAGTCAGACTGAGGAGCGTGAGCAGTCTGAGAGCATCAAGCACCTGTCTGAAGGTCATACTCTCCTCCTCGTATATAATGGGATGATTTGGTGCCCTCCCTGTATGACATTATAGATTTTTAAGAGGCCTCTTTTGAGAGTAATATACAATCGAGAGTTGTGTACACTTCCGTTCAAAAGTTTGGGGTCGCCGAAAAAATGTTGTGTTTTCCATGAAAACTCACACTTTTATTTATTAAATGAATACAAGATTAATACAGAATATAGTCAAGACATTGACGAGGTTAGAAATAATGATTTGTAAATATTAAAATATTTAATGTCGCTCATAAGAAGGCCAGTTTTGAGCTTCTCTCACCAGCATAACTGTTTTCAGCTGCGCTCACATAAAAAGGGTTTCAATGTCGAGGAATAATCTTTTTGTGGAAAATGCAAAATAAAAAGTTATTAAAAAAGGGTTCCAAGGGGGTTATACCCCTCAGATAGTCTTCTAAGGCAATAACACAATGTACCACTAGAACATGGAGATGGGCCTCTACACACCTCTGTAGAGACTTCATTAAAAACAGAGAATAGTCATTTACCACATTAACTATGTAGAGAGTGTATTTCTGATTAATTTAATGTCATTTTCATTGGAAAAAACAGTGCTTTTTTTTCTTTTCACTAAGTGACCCCAAACTTTTGAACGGTAGTGTACAAATACAACACAATACAAAACAAAACAGTGCAAAACAGTGCAACGGGTCTAAGCATTTTAAAACAAGTGAGGATCCTCGGGAGGATCTGTGAGTTACGACAGAAGCTCAGCCGAGGGAGAGAGGAGGAGGAGGAGGAGGAGTCGACGGGGAGGGGAGCAACGTGAGAACACGTGGCGATGGATGCTATTGATGTTCCCCCTGCCTTTTGTGTCCGTGTGCATGTGCATGCATGTGTGAAAGAGGGAGAGATTGCGAGAGATCGACCGGAGACACCGGCCTGCTCAGCTGCCAAGTCACATCAATCGTGTATCAGTAAGTGGCGTTCGCCTCCCGGTCTGCAGCACGTTGATGCTGCTTCAGGTGGAGCGCCGCCATTAGGTAAGAAAGGCCTCCGAGAGGGACGTCTAATGCCTTCTATCTTCTTGGTTTCAACTCATCACGTTTACTCGCTTTAACCGAGTTTAGTTAAAAGCACCTTTCAATTAAAAATCCTTCTTTAGTGGTCTTCACTTAATTTGATATATCGATATCCATTTCCTCTCGCTTATTATTTCATCCGAGCTGTACAGTAAATGTGAAATGCTCCTTCCTCTCTAACCAGACAGTGGTGGATGGTTAGAGAGTAAATGTATATTCATGAAGTGGGAATAGGTTGAATCACTTTTATGTTATATCATCTCTGTTGCTGATTGATATAATCAGGCATGTAAATTGCTATTCGTAATCAGGGACCAGATGAGGAAAGATGAGTATTTATTTCGGTGACACGTTGCCACGTTCTCTTTTTTTTTTTGTTTTTTTTTTTAAACCAAACACATTTATTTATTTTTTCCTCTCACATGGGGGGAGTTTGAACTCTGAACTATTTTCTCAGTGCACGTTCAAATAGCCGGTGTTCTGTCATTTTTTGCTGCCTTGTCAGAATTTGCTACCGCTGCATGAACCGATAGGTGTCTATCGATTCATGCTACCCTAACACAATAGGATGTTATTGTACTTATTGTTATCACAATATGCTACCCCTGAAATAAATCAATTTAGCATTCTTACATGAATGCATGTTATTGTACTATCACAATATGCTTTTCTTTCAAAGTTCACTGTTCACTTTTCACTGTTAAAGTGTTTATCTTCAACACTAAATACCCTGATAATAAACCAGTGCTTTATTATGATAATGTGAACAAACTCATGTTTACAATAATTTGTTGACACAAAAGAAATAGCAACTGCTTATCACTCATTAATCTACATGTCATTACTACATATTATTACTACCTGTACAATATACATGCTGAATGTACTTTTAACTAGGCCAAAAGTGGAAATAATCGGGATTTTGATGATGTCACTCCCCGTTATCAGACGTGCATCGACAGGGTGGCAAAACATGATGGGCGTGTCAAACAAACTCGGAAAATCGACTCGGCGCATGCGCAATACCACGAGGTAGCAGTTCTCGACAAGTAGCATGAAATGACAGAACACCGGCTCTCCTTGTTTGCGGATGTCTGACTAGAATGATAAGGATCTAAGTGAGTATACGGCTGCGAAGGTCTTCTATCTCAAACACACACACACACACACACACACACACTCTTGCCCGGCGATATTAGCTGACAGCATGCTGTCTGGAGGCGCGTGAAGCACTGGGGACATGCTCCTACTGTCCCCAGCTGTCTATATGAATTAGTAACACACAGTGCCACTAATGCCAGCAGATCACAGTCTCAGTCACCGCAGCATCTGTGCACATCTGAGTGCATCAGTGTGAGTCTGAGAGTCCTTGAACGTAGCGGGGAATTCGCCCTGAGGACTCTTGCGACTATCAATTCAATTCAGTTTATTTTGTGTAGCTCTATATCGCAAATTACAAATTAGCCTCAGAGGGCTAAACAATCTGTACGCATACGACATCCATGTCCCAGGACCTCACAAAAACTCCTAAAGAATAGAAAAAACTCATGCACAAGGTAAACAATTTGAAGAATTATTCAGGAGAGCAACAGAGGAGGATCTCTCTCCAGGATGGACAGAAGCAGTAGAAGTCATGTGACCAGAAGGAATCACTACAGCTTCCGCCGGAAACTGAAAACGCACCTTTTCCGACTATATCTGGATTAAAACACAGATTAGCACTTCAATGTCTCTTAAAAATCTTATTATTGTACTTTAGTAGTTTGACTATGATGAGGAAATGTTACTTTCTGTATTGTTATTGTTCTTAGTTTGTACTCTAGGTTGATGAACTTATTGTAAGTCTCTTTGGATAAAAGCATCCGCTAAATGACATGTCATGTAATGTAACTACAGTCAGCCCACCTGTAGGGGGCGCTCTCTGGTTCAATCTACAAGCAAGAGCAACATCTCCTTTTTGTTGTTGTGGAAAAGAAAGACACTCGCTCTGTGCTCAGGTGAGACGTCGAGCTTCTCGTGTTGACGAAGCCCTCCTCCTCGTCCTCCTCGTCCTCCTCGTCCTCCTCGTCCTCCGACCGCTTCCTCCTCGTCCGGGAGAGCGTCGCTTCACCCCAGAGCCGCGCCTCCGTCTCCGCTCATCACTTCTTAAACAATCGCTTCCATCTCCCCTTTTTCTATTTTGGTTTCCATCTGTTTGTTTATCTCTCTCTCTCTCTCCCTCTTTTCTGATGCCACACAGACTCCCTTTCCCCCCCCCCCCCCTTTCCTGCAGGCAAACAGAAGCATTGCCAAGAACAGCTCTGTTGGCCTGCGTAGAATTTACATATGTAAATGAGAGCCAATGTTTCTCGTAAATCTGCAATTAAGCAAACAGCTGAAGCTTACAAACAACGTCGGTGCCTATTACTTTACCAATAATAGAGTTCTTGTGCACTGATTTATATTGCCAACCCCATTACCTTCCTTCTCCTGCCTTTATGCAATTGGTTGAAGATAATGTCCTGGACCATAATCAAGGTCTTTGACTCGTGGAGCAGCACCGTGTGTTGTGAATAATCTCCATCCTCTTTTTACAAATCTATAGGAGCACAACGCACGCTTGACTCACTTACGGCTGGTTCAAAGAGCGTGCCGGCGTGTGTTCATTAATGCACATCTATGTACAGCCCGTCTCCTACCAAGGAAACAGCTCTGGTAATGAGTGGCTGGGGTCGAACGTCATGACCGAGGTCGTGAATTCATACCGGCGGACGTTATATCCTGCGTACTCGTCACAACATAAACATGTGAAGAGAGACTCTCCTCCCGTTACAGTCAGACATCACCTCTGGGTGATTCCTCCACAGAGGGAACCAGAGGGAGCGTTCAGCGCCTGTTTGGTGGCTGGGGGTCTGAAGTCATCGATCCGGGTCGTGCATTTTGCTCTTGAGCTCTTTAAAAATACTGTTTTTTTTTTTCATATTCTCGCTCGCTGCGTCACAAACACTAAAATAAACTAGAAGGGGCCCTCGGTGGAGCGCATATCTTCACATATCACAAGATTGGGCATTGAATTATGAACATTTTGGCGTTAGTTGCCAATTGGATAAAAATTGGTCGCGCTGTTGTAAAAAGAAGATTTTGACCTTTTCATGACCTTGACCTTTGACCCGATCAATCCTAAAATCTAAACAAATGGTCCCCGGATAATAACCAATCATCCCACCAAATTGTATGCGATTCGGTTTAATATTGTTTTAGTTATGCAAGTAACAAGCATACAAATAAATAAGTAAATAAATAAATAAATACATGAATAAATAAATAAATACACGGTCATCAAAACATGACCTTTTGCATTTTCAATTTGAAGGTAATAAACCGGATGCTTAAAAGCAAGTCACAAAGCTCGGAGCAGCGATTGACTCAAACATGGATTTACTAACAACCACATTAAGAATATCACCATGAGAACAACGCAGGATTTAAAGGATTTAAGTAACAAATAGTAGATTATTGGATGTGTGTCTTCACAGCTCTCTCTAAAAAAAACATCAACCAGACATCTGAGCATTAACTCTGATAAATAAGCAAAGCACTCTGCACGGACTACCTGCATGTCAACGGACTTATTTCACAGTAAAACACTATTTGTGTTTCTTGCTTGTAAAGCACTGAAAGATTTACGGCCCACATATTCCTCCGTGACCTGATTCTGTGCTTCAAAGCCTTCAGACGTCTCAGGTTGTCTGGGGTTAGTCTTCTTCCTGTTGCAGGGAATCCTACAGAAGCAGCTTATGGAGGGATCTATACCACCGACGTGAACACATCCACACACACACAACATACACTCTTAGTCCCCGGCAGCTTTTGAGGAAATATCTTGATCTTTTTGTCTGCGATGAGCTTTGTGGAAAACATTCTTCGTGATGCTGTCGCCATGAGCAACCGCTTCAACATACGAGCACGTGATCAGTTACTGATTATACTGATATATATATATATATATATATATATATATATACACACATAAACATATATACATATACACATGTACATACATATAAATATGCATGCACATACATACATATTCACACACATATATACATATACACACACATACATAAATACGCACACATACACACATACACACACACATAAATACACACACATACATACACACATAAATACACACACATACACATACACACATAAATACACACACATACATACACACATAAATACACACACATACACATACACACATAAATACACACACATACATACACACATAAATACACATACATAAATACACACACATACATACACACACAAATACACATACATACACACACACATAAATACACACATACACATACACACATAAATACACACACATACACATACATAAATACGCACACATACACACATAAATACACACATACACACATACATACATACACACATAAATACACACATACACATAAATACACACACATACATACATAAATACACACACATAAATACACACACATACATACACACACATACATACACACATAAATACACATACATACACACACACATAAATACACACATACACATACACACATAAATACACACACATACACATACATAAATACGCACACATACACACATAAATACACATACATACACACACATAAATACACACATACACACATACATACACACACATACATACACACATAAATACACACACATACACATAAATACACACACATACATACATAAATACACACACATATACACATACACATAAATACACACACATACATACACATACACACATACATACATAAATACACACACATATACACACACACATACATACACACACACATATTTACATAAAACAATAAACAAAACAACAAACTTGTCCCCATTAACCGTAACTTATGATGCGTCATTAATTGATGATACGTCTGTATTTCTCCAGTCATGTCTTTACATTTTTTCATGAACATCAACAGATTGTTTACTTTCTTTGATGTCATCAGTTGAACTTTTCCACTGTTTCCCCCACAGACAGATGCTCAAGCTCTTTAGAGTCGTACGAACAATCGGCTGTTTGAAACTCCATCTCCCTCTTAGATCATCCTCCTCTTCTCTACCTCTAAAAATCTTTTGATGCTGTCCAGGTGAAGCAATTTAACTTGCCGTGTGTTTTGAAAAACGTTGGTTGGGGTTAAAATAATCTGAAATGGTGGAATCTGATTATGACACATGATGATAGATTAGACCTGGGACTGCTGAGATGTTAAGTGTTACATTCCCAGAGCCTGGCTAACGGCGTGAAATGAGGACGGATCTGGTAAAGCCTCAAAGAGCACCGAAACGGGATGGGATGGGCTTCTCGCCACCGTACATCTCCGCCCTCACACTGATAGGCCCCTTCACGAGACGTAATTTAAAAGTCGATGGCATTTTTTAATGGTTGTTTTTCTGTGCTTTTTAAAACGCCGGCTCCCTAATGAGCAGAGGCAGCCTCATTTGGGGAACGCGGGACGGAAACACGCTTCGACCTGCGGCGCGAGGTTATTAAGCCCCAGCTGCGCCGGGAAGACGGATAAGTCCGCTGGTCAGGGACGAAGCCTTACAGACGCAGCGCAGGGACGAAGCGGTTAAACGACGAGACAAATGGAGCGCCTGTCGATGGAAAGCTGTTCTGTTTGTTCTTCACGCTCCGACTTTTCGGCGTTTTTGTTTCACGTCTTTTTAAATAGAGAGTATTAGTGCAACGTGTTTGAAACGGAGCCAAAGGAGTCAGAGACTTGAAAGGCAGCCGGCGTCCTTCTTGTCTCTGGATGTACTTTAGTTTGAGTTAATGACCGGCGGTTTGAAAGACTCTTGTGAGTAAATGTAGTCACAGCTTACACACTGATCCTAACGATATGTCTTTGAATTATGATTTGCAGATGCAAATGTTGACGCTCCGAAGGGTTTTGTGTTTGCTTTCCCCCAATCTACTAGCAGAATGTATTTGGGTTTTGTTATCAGGTGTGTGTAGTATAATAATGTTCTCATGCAGCTGATGTTTTGAGTTTCCCGGGGAAGGTACCAGGCTGCTGTTTGGAGATTACATTAACAAGTTATCGGCATCCTGATGTCCGAGTGTTTGAGCGATTACATAAAACTCACATTTCCCGCTTTAGTTTTGACGAGTCTTAACTCTCACGTTACCTTTGGGGTCAACTTGACCCCATTCAGTGTTTAACGTCTCTAAATGAATGATTGGCATACATTTTATATGCTTCATATTTCATGAATTTTCCTAATTTATTTGGGACAACTAGAAAAACATAATTCACATGATGATATGTTTTAATGTCCTGAACACAACTTGTACGCATCGGTAATCGTTGGGGTCAATTTGACTCCAGGCTGTTTTTCACTGTGTTAAACATATAAGAAATATCAACTTTTTTATTTATTTAAAGGGCTATTTAGGTAGTCAACAAACACACATAAAGTACCTCACACTTAAACTTGGGAAACAATATTAATTCTAATAATTTTCTTGAGGTTTTAAATGCTGGGGTCAACTTGAACCCAGGGGTAAAAGATGTGAGTACATTTGAAGGTCACATGAGGGTTGATTTGACCCGTCTCTTTTGAGTTCCCTAACTTTGTATTAGAACAGTCCCTGCTGAAATGTGAGCATTTTAAGAAATGTGTTTGATGCATCCATTCCACGTTTTAAAGTCGTCAAGACGTCGTGTCGCGTTGTGTACTTGTGTTTTCACACGTCTCACATATTTCTACCCCTGGAAAAACTTTCATCTTCCCTTTTCCTTTGCTAATGTTTCTATGCGAGTCAATGCTGCGGGCGAATTAGTTTTTCGAGTCAGTCAAATTGAGCTGCATGGAAGAAAAAAACAAGCCACTTTCATTTGGGTTATGTGTCTCACACTTTTCATATTGTAGTTGTTAATTAAGATATTAATAATTTGGTTCACTGAGGCAAAATATGCTCAGAGCAAGAATGTTCTACTTTTCGACATAACAATTTGCCTAATGCAAAACAACACATCTGCAAGTATGCAACTTTTTCAGAGCAGTATTTATGTACATCATTAACCCTTGCTGTAAGCGTGGGTAAAAAGCTAATTGACCACGAAAGAAAAGTAGTGGAACCATAAATATATAGAAGATGCATTTCACTGAATTGTCACATTCCACGAGGATTCTGTCGCTGTCTGCCACAGTTGGACGTATTTTCCCACCTCTATAGTTTAATGTATTTCCAGCCTGTTCGAGCCTGACATTAGCCGAGGACTGAGCGTCAACAGCTCTTCTCTCTCCGTCTTTGAAAAAAAGAAAGAAAAAGATCCTCGTTTAGACCGGCGAGTCTGTCTTCCAAAGGATGCCTCTAATTGGAGGAGAAAGGGCTTCTTTCTGATGGAGCTGGAGATTTCAAATGAAGCCCATTTGCCAATGTAAGGAGTCGTTAAACACGTCGTTAAACCCGGCTTCTTTTGATAGAAGCAGATGAAGCTCTGGATCCCATTTAGTATTTGAAAAGGATGATGGAATTTAAACTGGTCTTGTCCCAGTGAAAGACTCACGCTCGACCTGCAGAGAGTGTTCATGTACACCAGCGTTCAAATGTTTGGGGTCACTTAGAAAAAAGGGGGAAAAGCTGTTTTTCCAATGAGAATGACATTAAATTAATCAGAAATACTCTCTCTACATTGTTAATGTGGTAAATGACTATTCTCTATTTTTTAATGAAGTCTCTACAGAGGTGTGTAGAGGCCCATCTCCATGTTCTAGTGGTACATTGTGTTATTGCCTTAGAAGACGAGCAGAGGGGTATAACCCCCTTTGAAACCCTTTTTTTAATAACTTTTTATTTAGCATTTTCCAGAAACAGATTATTCCTTGACATTGAAACCCTTTTTATCGAGCGCAGCTGAAAACAGTTGTGCTGGTGAGAGAAGCTCTAAAACTGGCCTTCCTTTGAGCCACAAGTTTGAAGAACAACATTAATATTTGCAATGAAAATCATTATTTATAACCTCGTCAATGTCTTGACTATATTTTGTAGTAATCTTGTATTCATTTAATAAATAAAAGTGTGAGTTTTCATGGAAAACACAACATTTTCTCGGTGACCCCAAACTTTTGAACAGTAGTGTATATTTTGTGTAACTTACCACGTCAAATTCGTTGTTTGTGCAAACTTACATGGCCAATAAAACTGACACATACATACGTCGCGAAAAATGCACATAATAGTGGAGGTTGAGCAACGGTCCAGAAATGAATCCTGCTCCCAGATGGCAAGAGTATAGAGTGTTTGTGGATCTGTGTGTTTTGCACATTCTGTGTCTCATTTCTCACCACCTCTTCTCTTCACTGGAGCTAATCTTTTAGTTTGGACCTCTGTGTGGGGGAAATTACCCACGAGTTGGTTACACAAGAGTCTGATGTATTTAAAGCCGAGATAGAGGAGCTTCACTCCCATGTTTCTTAAAGGGGAACTCCATCCCGATAGTTTTCAGATCGTAGGACTGCATATAAGAATCTGGTAAATCTTCCACAAGTGATCACTTGAGCGGAAGACTTCCCGTCTACGAATAAGAAATAAAGTTTTCACTTTTTAGCTGCTAGCATAAACACTCAAAATCTACAAGTGAACTCAGGTTGCACTGCGGGTGATGTAGGAGTCACGGTTGAACACTGAAGAAGACCACGAGGAAGAAAGACAATCGATATCTCCGGTTCCGCTGCACTGATTCTGATCCGTTTGACTCCGACAGTCTTGCCGGAATTCTCTTTTGAGGCTTTTTCTCTAAAGCACATTTCCTCCTACCTGTTTTCAATCTGGAATGGAAATCAAATCAAATCCGGCTCCACGGACAGCTCCGGATGGGAAATCGTCAAACGCCGGCATACAAAGAGAATTTGTGCATTTTATTGTGTTATCGTGGTGCAGAAATGAGCATATTAGGCGTCTACAAACAAACGTTGGTCTTTGAACGCCTACCGTACCCCGTTCCCTCTTCGAATCAATAATCCAATATGTTCAGTCAGAGATAACAGATGATCAGACGATAGGTACTACGCGGTGCCAAGAGGCGCCTCCATCACGCTTGGCTCACACATTTCAAGTGAAGACGGGGCCCGCCAAAAAGCGTCCCCCGGGACTGCCAATCACCTCTAGTAATGATGATACTGGAGATAAATGAAGGCAATAACTCGCAATGGGATTAGACCTCTTATAAAAAGTGTGAAAGAGGAAGATTTATCTGCTCCGCGACAGTGAAAATAGGGCGGTGCGGTGACGACAAGGGCGTCACGTGTAGCTGACATTATCGCGGTATACGTCCTTCGTGAACAGTTTAACAAACTCAAAGCACACTGGAAATGTAAAATGTCAGCATTTGAGCTTGAGGTCAAGAGAGTCAACATTTTGAATATCAATCCAGGTTACTGTCAGTTACTTTCTATATAGGATGTCTGGGAAATCAATCATTCATATTTCACCCGACACAAGAATGGTCCATAAGAGCCTCCGGTGTTCGTATATACATATCAGCTGTTGTCTCACAGAGACCTCGTTATAACACATATCAATATTACCCCAATTGTTCTCGGGGCTTTCAGAACAAACGTCTCCGTGTGATCGACGGCCTATTTTGAAACATGTCATTTGATCTTTCTGTGCTTGCTGTTACCTGCAGGAGGGATCAGATGTTGAAGAGCTCCATGCGCTCGTGGAGGTGTTTTATCATACCTTGAAATACATTTTCCAGCTCATTTAACTTGCACTGATGTTTGGGTGTGGGAGCCTGTGACATACCATGTATCACTGTGATGAACATTATCCAGAAGGTTTCTGAAAACCTTATGGATGGTGAGAGTGATATTTCTTTAAGATACATGCAATAAGTGCATTGGACTCGTCACACAGTGCTTCGCACATTTACTTTCCACTTTTTAAATGTGTGTTGCTATAAATAAGGTATATTCAATTCAATTCAATTCAGTTTATTTGTATAGCCCAGTTTCACAAATTACAAATTTGTCTCAGAGTGCTTTACAATCTGTACACATAGACATCCCTGACCTTTGACCTTTGACCTTACATCGGATCAGGAAAAACTCCCAAATAACCCTTCAGGGGGAAAAAAGGGAAGAAACCTTCAGGAGAGAACAGAGGAGGATCCCTCTCCAGGATGGACAGAACAACAGATGTCATGTGACCAGAGGGACAGATTTAGAGTTAAAACACATTCAATGAATATGATATCAATAGTTATAAGTCTTTTTACACCAAATTGCAATTTAATAAGCAGTGAGAAATTACTAAATACAGGTTTTTTTACACATATATATATATATATATATATATATATATATATATATACATATATATAGATATATACATATATCTATATATACTGTATTCAGTAATTCCTCATATATATATATATATATATATATATATACATACATATATGTATAAATACTGTATTTAGTAATTCCTCATATATATATATATATATATATATATATAGATATATATATATATACTGTATTTTGTAATTCCTCATATATTTATAAATATATACATATATATATAAATATATATATATATATATTGTATTTAGTAATTCCTCATATATATATATACATGTATATATGTATAAATACTGCATTTAGTAATTCCTCATATATATATATATATATTTATGTATACATATATACATACAGTATATATATATATATATACTGTATATATTTTTATATAGTGTAGATTTAGAGAGAGAGAGAGAGAGAGGAGTGTACACACCTTCTGGCCCTTCTGCATATTCTTTGATTCCTTGTGGAAGGAAACCATCTTATTGCAGCTTAATGCATTTAATAAAAAAACATTTGTCAACAACAAGCTGGGTCATCAAACAGAACCCGACCGCACATCTATTAAGGCTAATCATCGCGAAGAGATGGACATTGAGGTCCATGGAGAGCCGAGATTAGACCCAGCAGGCACCAGAGACAAACAATTTGTGGGATTGGAGTTAATGTGCAGACAACAACAAAACGGAAGCAATCTTTTCATTTGCGTCGCACTCATCACTCGTCCGTCTCTTTACGTGACCGGCGATGTTTTCAGATGATGAAGTTACATTTGCACACTCAAGCTGTGTACTACACATCTGGCACACTCTGGCCCAAGGGGGAAGGAAGTACACTGTGTCTTCACTCTGAATACAAAAACTCAAGCATGTCTTGTCAATTACTTTTTTTTATTTCCAGATGTGATGTGGAAGCAAGTTTGCGTTTAACATGAAAGCAATAATAGGACGTCATTCGCATGTTATATTTTGGTACGCCATCCACCATCTCCAGTTCCCTTTAAAACTCATTAATACGTTAGAGGAAATATGGATTAAGCTTCTAAATGAAACTATACAAAAAGAAGTAAGCAATACAAAAATGTCTAAAAAGGAAAATGTTGTGTCAGTCAACATTTGAACAAAAATGACACATACATGCATGCATTGTTTGATTCTGGTTTAAAATGCCAAAGCATGCAGTTTGATTCAGATAATCTTCGGTTTCACCTTATAAACATTATATAAATAACTTTACTGTTTGTGGCAGAGCTTGAAAAAAATAAGTTATAATTCTCTACCATTTTATATTTGCACATTAGTTCTTAAAGATCACCATGAAGTAAATATTTGAGGCTTCTATAATGTGAGGGGGGAAAAAACAACACCACCAAAAAATTAAAGTGTTATGACGGTCACTGAAATAATACAAATACAAGATATATATTTGCCCTTTTGGTTTTATTGTTTGTCTTCTCTTGAAAAGAACATTACATCCAACATAAATCTGATTAAATGTTACAGTGTGGGTATAATTGTATTATGGGAATGACAAAAAGCGCTCCGGTAGGATAATGTGCCGGCGGTTGCTGCCCGCTCGACTTCAGATGGGAGCCAGTAGGCCTAATTGGCTTCATACAGCCTCATCAGACTTGCTGGATTGTCTTGCTGAACATTTTCATCCCCATCCTTGTATCAATTTTCAACTAAATTAGCCCGGTACACCAGAGATGTAGTAGAATTAGGCAGCGGGGAGAGGAGGGGCTTCACAGTGTTGAGCCTCCCACAGTGAAGGCCGCTCGGTGAGCCGGATGTCCTTCAAAGGGAGAGGAGCAAACACTGAGGACGTACACCACCGCTCAAAAGATCAAACTCACACTTTTATTTATTAAATGAATACAAGATTAATACAAAATATAATCAAGACATTGACAAGGTTAGAAATAATGATTTTCATTGTAAATATTAATGTTGTTCTTCAGACTTGTGGCTCAAAGGAAGGCCAGTTTTAGAGCTTCTCTCACCAGCATAACTGTTTTCAGCTGCGCTCACATAAAAAGGGGTTCAATGTCAAAGAATAATCTGTTTGTGGAAAATGCTAAATAAAAAGTTATTAAAAAAAGTGTTTCAAGGGGGTTCTACCCCTCTGCTAGTCTTCTAAGGCAATAACACAATGTACCACTAGAACATGGAGATGGGCCTCTATACACCTCTGTAGAGACTTCATTAAAAACAGAGAATAGTCATTTACACATTAACTATGTAGAGAGTGTATTTCTGATTAATTTAATGTCATTTTCATTGAAAAAAACTGTGCTTTTCTTTTTCTTCTTTCCCAAACTTTTGAACGCTAGTGTATGTCCTGTTACATGTCATTCATGTGTCAGAGGAGCACTGTTGTTCTGCATTACTTCCCATTCAGAGAGGTTATACCGCCCCCTGTAGGCCCCTAAAGTTGTAGAACCCCTATGTGGACACCTATCCATGTAGTGTGTGCGAGGAAAGAAAACCCCTAGACGTGGTGCCCTCTAAAGGTCACAGTGAAGTATGTTATGACATTTTAATAACAAGCAAAAAAAACTGGCGATTTGTCCCTCCGACCAACGCCTCAAAAACATCTTTAATGAAAAGTGCTTTTCAAAATAAACTTCCTGGAAGAACAGAAACCCAGAATTGGTGTCATCTGCATCCGTTGGTGAAATTTCTCCCCGTGCCTGTTTGCTGAATAGACTTTTGAAATATATTGTTTATCCGTCTAATTTAACCGGCAACCCTCTTTTTCACCCGTCTCCATATTCGCTCCCATCGATTTAGTTTCGAAGACGGCAAAAGCGGCAGAAAAAAAAGTGGGACTGAGCATTATGAGCTCGTCCTTTTCGCCGGTCCGTACCATCCGAGGACCGTGGAAGGTGGCGGGATGAGAGAGAGAGGAGGAAGGCTGAGAGTTGTCTGATCAGGGAAGTTGCCTTGTCTGTGGGCAGATGCTGGTTGCAGAGCCAGCTGGCGGGGGGTGGGCCCACCTGTCTCTGGCTCTCCCCGTCTCCCTCCTCTCCGCGGTGGTGGAGGAGGAGGCGACAGATGGAGTCCGAAGGTTCTGCTCCGGTCCCGGCGCTGCTCCTCCGATCCGTCCGGCTCCCCCCCCCCCCCCCCCCCGACCCGACAGCAGCGTGCCAGGGGGAGGCCGATCCCGAACCTTTCCGCCTCCGCGAGGGTCAACCGCTCTCCCGCCCTCCCCCCCCCCACGCCGGGCCTCTCCCGCAAACACAGTGCTGCCCCCCGGTGGCCGTGAGCGGCAACTGCATCTTTGCTCCTGAAGCCCTGGCTTAGCGGGAAAGCGTTTCTCCACACAGACAAAAACATGCCCTCTCGAGGTCTGTCAACAATGCCGGCTTTGAGACGATCACGACTGGATGCTGCACCAAAGCCGCTTGTTCTTTTCTATTTTTAATGGGATTAGAGAGGGAGAGGTGCCAAAATGATGTGACGCTGTATTATTCTACCTAGGGAGTGCTCCGGGGGCACGGTGATGCATGTGGACTGGGAGGCGGCGCGGCGAGGAGAGCGCCGCGTTGCATGGCGGAGGTCAACGAGGTCGTTCTCTAAACCCAGAAGTGCTGAAGTCCATCACAGGGTGCTGGGGTGACCTTTGGGCCATTGTCTTTTGCAGTAAATCAATGCACGGTCTCTGAAGAAGCACAGACAGCTCATTAGGGATCCTTTAAGAGGCGAGCCACCCACACCAGTTGTTCTACTGGACCTCCTATTAACCCGCCGCTCATTTGTTCGTAACGATGCACACGGCTCTCGTTAAAAGGAGGAGGTCCGCGTGATGGAGAGACGCTGTCATCGCCCAGGCGCCTTCAGACCTCGTACCTGTGCAGGAGAACATTCCTGAGACGGCTATGAGGCTCTACAATAAAGCACCTCTTGCCAGAAACGTGCAATAACTGCAATAACTACCACTGTACATATTCACATTCATACTTACACTGTGTTGATCTGCACTGCACACATTTCATTTACACTACACACATACACACTTTGCATTTTGCACACTGTCTATATATATATATATAAGGAATTACTAAATGCAGTATATATATGAGGAATTACTAAATACAGTATATATATGCATATATATATACTTTTTTTATTTTTTTTATTTTTTTATTTTTTTATTTAATTTTACATATATATATATATATATATACATATATATTTTATTTTATTTTGTATTTTATATTTCACTTTGTATACTTTATGCACAGTGACTTTGTTTCTTTCTTATATTTATATTTTATTGTGTTTAGTTTATTGGTGCTACCGTGTCAACAAATTTCCCCTTGGGATTAATAAAGTATATTTCTACTCTATTCTATTCTGTTCCCTATTATCTCCCGGCAAATGAATAAAGTCTTCCCCGTTTTGCGTTTTCCCAGAATTAGCCTCGACATTTGTGAGTGTCCGTTTCGTGAGAGCTGAGTCGTGACTGAAGGTCTGTCTCTCCTCCCAGAAGCCCATGCGGCTCCCAGGGGAGACTTTACAGCACATTAATGGATTATCTGCCAATCAGGAGCAAAGTTATGGTTGTAGCAACATTTTCCTTTCAACGGCAAACAAATCAGACCAAATCCCAAGGTGGTTATCGATATTTAAATAGGCTTCTTAGAGCCGGTGTTTGTCTGTGAGAGAATCTCCTTCTGGCTGTGGCTCTCTGGAGGGTGACGGAGTGGACGGTGCAGGAGCCCAGAGGGGTGGACGGAGCTCTCTGAGGAACCACGGGGTATCTCGGGAGATCACTCTTCACTCAAAGGAGGGTATAGATGGAGAGGTTTCTTGCAGGATTGTAATTCATCGATGTAAAGAAAATTACCTGGAGATTTTCTCGCTGCACTAAAAAGAAAATCAATTAGTTTTCCACCGGCCCAAAGAATTGACGGAGGGATGTGTAAAAAAAGAAAATATTCAGTCCAGCGGTTGGATATAATTCAGACTGACGAAGCTTCCTAATTATCGGCGTACATGAAATGAATCTAAAGAGACCAATTCTCCCCAAATAATCAAGCCATTATCATTCATGACTCAATCGCAGTGGAAATTACCAAGTCTGTGCCTGTGCCCAGCAGCGGGGAGGAGAAAAAAGAACAAACATGTGAGGAAACAAAGGGACGATAATGGAGCTGAAGCCAGTTTGTGGCTCCGGTGGGACCGGTGTTGATGTGCGTCACTGCAGGTTTGGCGAGATGTGGGCACTCTGCCATTTCTCAACCTGATTGAGTGCAAATTAAATCTTGTTTCATCATTTAAATGAAAGACGAGGAATTAGCCGGGAAAAAAGGACAACAATCCATTCGGAGGCAATATCTGTTAAGAAAATCATTTCAAAAGAACATTCAGGGACCAGCTTCCCTCTGCGCTGAGTGCATTTGGTGAGTTACATCGGATATTTTACGCCTTCTCCTTAATTGGGAGTTGATAGAGGCCTATTTGGAAGTTTTGCCGAGGAATTATATCATACACTACCATTCAAAAGTTTGGGGTCACCGAGAAAATGTTGTGTTTTCCATGAAAAATCCCACTTTTATTTATTAAATGAATACAAGATTAATACAAAATATAGTCAAGACATTGACGAGGTTATAAATAATGATTTTCATTGTAAATATTAATGTTGTTCTTCAGACTTGTGGCTCAAAGGAAGGCCAGTTTTAGATCTTCTCTCACTAGCATAACTGTTTTCAGCTGCGCTCACATAAAAAGGGTTTCGATGTCAAGGAATAATCTGTTTGTGGAAAATGAAAAATAAAAAGTTATACATCTTTTTTTTAAGGGTTTCAAGGGGGTTCTACCCCTCTGCTCGTCTTCTAAGGCAATAACACAATGTACCACTAGAACATGGAGATGGGCCTCTACACACCTCTGTAGAGACGTCATTAAAAAACAAAGAATAGTCATTTACCACATTAACTATGCAGAGAGTGTATTTCTGATTAATTTAATGTAATTTTCATAGGAGAAAACAGTACTTTTTTTCTTTTTTCTAAGAGACCCCAAACTTTTGAATGGTAGTGTAGATCATATGTTTTTGTGAACTGATTTTAAAAAACATGGATAACGTTGCAGAGCAGGTCACGAACAGAGAGGAGACCCGCTATAGAAAAGGTCCCGCGTGTTCTTCCAATCCAAATTTGGATGTTTCTTCCAATCCAATTTTCCCAAGCTGACGGTTCAGTTTCCAAAAATGTTAATTCTGCATTTTGGGAAGCGTTTGCTCGCAGCTTTTCCCGTGAAACGCTCGTCTTGACAACTTCGCGCTCGACGCGAGTTAATAGGGGATTCCTCTAAAAGTGCTAGTGTGTACGCAACGGACCGCTTCTAAACGTCTCGCAGTTGGCAAGAGCTCACGCTCGACGCCGCGCCTCCGATACACGCCGAGTGTGAAGTCGATCGGATGAACGCTCGTCGGCGAAGACGAGCTTCTTCCGCTGGAGTCGGAAGAGGGAACGGATCGCACTTTCAGACTGTTAAGTACCCTGATTCGCTTGGTTTAGCGCGGAGATAGTAACGGGGGGGAAACAGAGCTGGCGGGTGGAAAGAAAAGATTGTGAAATAAAAACAACACGTCGTGTTTTTTTTCTCAACCCAAAACCAGCGACTTCCGAAGGTTCGGAAGGCGACGAGTCAAGGGATGTCTCGCACACGGGCGTAAAGCCCTTAAAGACGACAACATGACGCTTTTAAACTAAACTAAACAAAAGAAACATGACATTTTAATATGTGAATCCTACACGGCATTGAATTATGAACATGTTGACATGCTCCTGAATATGCCTAATATGAACTATTCATAAACTCTGTCATATTCATTGAATGTATTTTAGGTCACATGACGTCTATTGTTCTCTCCATCCTGGAGAGGGATCCTCCTCTGTTCTCTCCTGAAGGTTTCTTCCCTTTTTTCCCCCTGAAGGGTTATTTGGGAGTTTTTCCTGGTCCGAGGTGAGGTCAAAGGTCAAAGGTCAGGGATGTCTATGTGTACAGATTGTAAAGCACTCTGAGACTAATTTGTAAATTGTGAAATTGGGCGATACAAATAAACTGAATTGAATTGAATTGAATTAGTTGCAGCCAATTGGATAGAAATTGGCCGTGCTATAGTAAAAAGAAGATGTTGAACTGTTCATGACCTCAACCTTTAACCTTTGACCCGATCGATCTCAAAATCTAATCAAATGGTCCCCGGATAATAACCAATCATCCCACCAAATTTCATGCGATTCGGTTTAACACTTTTTGACTTATGCGGATAACACACACGCACGCATACAAATACACGGCGATCAAAACATGACCTTCTGCATTTTCAATGCGAAGATAATTAAATTAGCTATTTGGACGCCCGTGACGGACTCGTCCACCGGCTCGTCCTCAGACGTCGGCGTTTGCGCGCGGCGGCTCAGATTATTTGCGGTGCGGTCGGCGGCGGGTGGAGATGCCGTGCGGATGGAGTTGCCGGTGTCAGCGCGGCTCTAATCAGCCGTTGGCAGGCGGAGGAGCGGGCGCTCTCTCCCCACGGCGGCACCCTGGGTCGAAAGACGGTTTGAAGTTTAATGATGCCAGCTGCCGGCTCCACCAGGCTGCGAGCGCTAACGAGCTGGCACCGGCGGCGGACTAGGCGGCGGCGGCGGCGGCGGCGGCGGCACCTAGAAATGTAGCACGCGTTTCAGAGGGGCGGGGCTCCGCCGGGCCTTTTTGAGGAGCCTGCCGGAGACCCGGCACGGCACCCAGAGGCCCGCATCTCTTTGAAGAGCGCCCCAATTTCCATATTTCATTACGCACTGCTGACTGACAAGGCCCAGCCAGATGTTCTATTTTCAGCTATTTAAATTCTGACCTGCTTTCCTTCCGCGGATGCAGAAAGAAAAAAACTAATTTCATCTAAAAAAACAGATGCCAATGATGATGGGAACTTGCATCTGGCGTGACTGCTGGTTTTTTTTTTTGGTACCATTCTTCCAGGGGAGGATGTTGCTCTTTAACTTACAAATCCCTTTTCATTCGGTAGACGATCTATCCGGAAGCGTTCGGCGTCTTGATGGAGGACGCTTTAAGGGACACGCTGTTGTTTTAGGGAACAAGCCGGAGACCTTGTATTTATGACACAATCTCTAACCATCCGGCATGCCCGGCGCGATATTGGCTCCAAAGTGAGTGATGCGTGGTCTGCAACAGAACATAAAGCTTCTCTGTCCCTGAGATATCAGGGATGATTAATTCCTTTGGTATTCCTGTTGAAATGGCTGTTGGATCGCAGCGTCCTTACTCAATCCCTCATGCAACAAAAAAAAAACACATCGACAACCCTGACCTTTCCGCGCATCCGCTGCAAACGGCACTTTGTCATCCAGTGGGAGCGAGCTCAAGGATCAATGTGATTGGGTTGGAATAAAACTCCTTTGACGCAGAAGAAAGAAAGAGAAGAAGTGAGAGTCCATGTCAGGACTTGGTAAAACCGGAAAACTCTAGAAAGAGGAGAGGAAAAAACAAAGGATGAGGCGGCGGGGAAACTCAGAGTTCAGCACCAAGTGGCAAAAAAACGAGAGATGCTCTATCTAAGAGAATCAGAGGGAGAACGGTTTTCACTCATCGACACGGCTCACAGCAGGGGAGGGAAAGCAGTTTATTCCCTCCGTAATGCATCTGTGTGTGTGTGTGTGTGTGTGTGTGTGTGTGTGTGTGTGTGTGTGTGTGTGTGTGTGTGTGTGTGTCTATGACTGAGGTAAAATCGAAAGGAAATTGAGAGGTAACTAAGGCTTAACAGATGCAATATTGACACCAAGATCAAAATCAATCCTCCTTCTCCTTCTTCAGGCTCCTCCTCCTCATTCATCTCTCCTCCTCCTCCTCCTCCTCCTTCACATGCACTTTAACTTAAACACACATGTCACTTGAAACATACACTTAGACACTTTTAACGTTATTTGTTGTCCGAGCACTTTATCTTTATCTTTATCTTCATCTTTATCTAATCTTATACTTAAGTTTCTGTGTTGATTGTTGTTTGTCATGTCTAAAAGAAATCCTTGTGTAATACATTCCTGGCAATAAACACGGTTTCTGATTCTGATTCTGATTCTGAATGTGGATGAATGCTAGATATGGGGGGGGGGGGTCTCTTAGGTTCAGAATACCAGTCAGATAATAAACTGAAGAGGACGTGTTCATTTGTGGCCGTGTTGTTGGACTTTTTCGAGACTGTCGGCGTTTCTCAATTCAAAGAACACGACTACAGACTTGTGTTCTTGTGGAGTCTGGTCTTGGGAGTCCAGACTCCGGAGGACGGGAGGACGGGAGGACGGTCTTTCTGCGGTTGGACCAGCAGCTGACTTGATGACGTCACCACATCAGCTGTTCTTCTCCTGACTTTACTCTCATTATTCACTGTGCATTATGTTTTACAGTCAAATAAACAAAACATCCTAAAATGACATTCCTGACTCAACAACAGTATTTATAAAAAGTCATCTGTCAGTAGTTTATTTTCTCCTCCGCTATTGTTTCCGGTTGCTGGTGAAATGCATTCTGGGATATATGCTGGCCAGAGTACGCACAAGTCTCCTCTGATGCATCCTGGGTAAAGTGGGAGGAGCAAGTCACATCCGGGTGTTTTGACGCAAGTAGAGGAAAGGACACAAGTAGAGGAAAGGAGACAAGTAGAGGAAAGGACACAAGTAGAGGAAAGAACACAAGTAGAGGAAAGGACGCACAAGTAGAGGAAAGGACACAAGTAGAGGAAAATACACAAGTAGAGGAAAGGAGACAAGTAGAGGAAAGGACACAAGTAGAGGAAAAGACACAAGTAGAGGAAAGGAGACAAGTAGAGGAAAGGACACAAGTAGAGGAAAGGACACAAGTAGAGGAAAGGAGACAAGTAGAAGAAAGGACACAAGTAGAGGAAAGGAGACAAGTAGAAGAAAGGACACAAGTAGAGGAAAGGACACAAGTAGAGGAAAGGAGACAAGTAGAGGAAAGGACGCACAAGTAGAGGAAAGGACACAAGTAGAGGAAAAGACACAAGTAGAGGAAAGGACACAAGTAGAGGAAAGGAGACAAGTAGAGGAAAGGACGCACAAGTAGAGGAAAGGACACAAGTAGAGGAAAAGACACAAGTAGAGGAAAGGAGACAAGTAGAGGAAAGGACACAAGTAGAGGAAAGAACACAAGTAGAGGAAAGGACACACAAGTAGAGGAAAGGACACAAGTAGAGGAAAATACACAAGTAGAGGAAAGGAGACAAGTAGAGGAAAGGACACAAGTAGAGGAAAGGACGCAAGTAGAGGAAAGGACACAAGTAGAGGAAAGGACGCAAGTAGAGGAAAGGACGCACAAGTAGAGGAAAGGACACAAGTAGAGGAAAGGACACAAGTAGAGGAAAGGACACAAGGAGGAAAGAACACAAGTAGAGGAAAGGACGCACAAGTACGCATATTGAGAAACACTGTGTATGTCTAATTGACACCGCCGTGTCCTCCTCATCATCATCATCTTCATCTTCTCGGTCCAGACTGTGATGATGAAAGGATTCCCGGCGTAACGACAGACGGACACAGTTACCGACGCGCCGGTGAACGTGGCGGAGCGGTTTATCTCTAAAGAGGCGGAGATGTCCCTCGTGAGCCGGGAGAGCAAAACAGAGCAACAAAAAAAAGTTCATATTGGAGGTGCATCCACCAGATGGTCAGACACAGGACTGGTTATCACTGCTAATGCTGCCCCGTATGTGTTGGCTGCTTACATAGGCAACCATTTGACCAGAACCATATTACAAGATTATAAAATGTGAATGTAGTTGCAGATTGTTTTGCTGCCCCCAAGTGGGCGAGAACTATAAAAGCAGAGAATTAAAGCAACAATGAGTATAAAGTCAGTAAGGTTAGTTTAGTGGGGGAAATAAATACCTGGTATGAAGCTGTCATCTCAGTGAGCTGGATGACATCTGTATTTCTGCCTCAGGGATCAAATGAGATCAAGATAGATACACTACCGTTCAAAAGTTGGGGGTCACGGAGAAAATGTTGTGTTTTCCATGAAAACTCACACTTTTATTTATTAAATGAATACAAGATTAATACAAAATATAGTCAAGACATGGACGAGGTTATAAATAATGATTTTCATTGTAAATATTAATGTTGTTCTTCAAACTTGTGGCTCAAAGGAAGGCCAGTTTTAGAGCTTCTCTCACCAGCATAACTGTTTTCAGCTGCGCTCATATAAAAAGGCTTTCAATGTCAAGGAATAATCTGTTTGTGGGAAATGCAAAATAAGTTATTAAAGGGGGTTCTACCTGCTCGTCTTCTAAGGCAATACCACAATGTACCACTAGAACATGGAGATGGGCCTCTACACACCTCTGTAGAGACTTCATTAAAAACAGAGAATAGTCATCTACCACATTAACTATGCAGAGAGTGTATTTCTGATTCATTTAATGTCATTTTCATTGGAAAAAACAGTGCTTTTGTTTTCTTTTTCTAAGTGACCCCAAACTTTTGAACGGTAGTGTATACTTCCTGGTCCGATAAGCTGTTTGTGCAACTTTAATATAGAAGAAAAAAATCTCAACTGCCATTTTATGCCTGGAAATTCCAGAAAAATAACTTGAATTATATAATAGCTTTTTATAGCTGAACAATATTACTGAGCAACCAAGACATCTGTGCATGGATGTGGGCGTAAGAAGAGTATTCATCACTGCTTCTCTTGCACTTTGAAACTCAGAGTCGCTGTGAAAAGGCTTCATGGACGACTTTGGTCCAATAGATGCTGCGGGATCCCCCGCATTCCCCCGCTGCTCGACCGCCTGACCTTTGGCGTGACCTTTAGAAGATCATTTGCGGCAGTAATCGCCTCGCACCTCGCCCCACATTATTCTCACTCATTATTTTTTTTCAATGTTGCCATTGTGGCGCGGTAGAGCGGGGCTGGATTCAACCGAGAGGTCAGGGGTCGGGAGGAGGAGGAGGGTAAAGATGCGGGTCAGATTTGCTCTACAGTTGTGTTCCGCCGGGCTCCTCGGAGAATTCGTCGCCGCGAAGCCGTTTGAACTGTGACCCCTCTGACCGACAACTGGAAAATCATAACATGTGTTTTAATGTCCTGAACACAATTTGACCCCAGGCTGTTTTTCACTGTGTAAAACATATAAGAAATATCATCTTTTTAATATATTTAAAGGGATATTTAAGTCGTTAACAAACAAACATAAAGTACCTCACACTTAGACTTGGGAAAAATATTAATCCTAATAATTTTCTGGAGGTTTTAATTGCTGGGGTCAAAAAGGGTAAAATATGTGATTAAATGTGAAGGTAACAGGAGGGTTAAAACAAATAATTAAGGTCTGCATGGCTCCACTAATGAATGTATACCATCGACACAAAACATGAATCAAATTACCAATCCAATTATTATAACTAATACTAAATGTTCTGACAATTCCTGGTTGAATACCTCTGACTTTGGGGCTCTTCATACTTTTCCTCAAGTTACACCAGAATTTAGATTTGTGGTTTTGGGTTTAATGTGTTGACAGCTACCGGCTGGATGTCCCCTCCCCTCCCCCCCCCCCCCTCCGTGAGCCCTTAACTCTCCATCTGCTCCCAGAGCCTTCGGTTTACGGCCTCATACCTGCTCCAGTCTCTCCTCGCTCACTATTACCTAGTATATACTTTATTACGTCACTTTCTTAACCCTCCTGTTACCGTAACATTTACTAACATATTTTACCCTCGGGGTCAATTTGAGCCCATCAATTAAAACCTCCAGAAAGTTATTAGAATTAATATTGTTTCCCAAGTTTAAGTGTGAGGTACTTTATGTTTGTTTGTTTACTACCTAAATATCCCTTTAAATAAATAAAAAAGTTGATATTTCTTATATGTGTGAAAAACAGCCTGGGGTCAAATTGTACAGGACATTGAAAACATATCATCATGTCAATAAATAAGGAAAAGTCATGAAATATGAAGCAAAAAGAATAATGTGAATATTTTTTTTACAGACGTTAAACATATATATAAAAAAGTTGATATTTTTTATATGTTTGACAGTGAAAAACAGCCTGGGGTCAAATTGACCCCAAAGAACATCAACGTTAAACATCGAATGGGGTCAAATTGACCCTAAAGGTCACAGGAGGGTTAAACTGCTTAGAATGTTGCACTGTTTGTTTTGTACTGCACTGTTTTGTTTTTGTTTTGTATCGTAGTGTATATTTAGTGTCAAATTCCTTGTTTGTTACTTAGCCAATAAAACTGATTCTGCTATTATTTCGCTTTCTTTAAGATGAAAACCACAAGTTAGATTAAACAAAAAAAACGAACATGAGCTGAGGACTTTGTGTAACTCATTTCCATCTTCGAGACCAACTGAACTGATCGTGCCGGAACAATTCTAATATTGTTCCGAGCCGCAGCCCCGTCACGCGCCGTGCCTGAAGTTAATTCTCACCTCCACAGGTGAAGAAAGAGAAACGCGAGCGCCTCCGCCCTCGAGAAGCTGGGTGAGGATTTAGACGTGGGCTTCTATTCAAATATAAAGGTGTCCTTGACATTTTCTGCACTGCGCTGGCTGCTCATCTTTGTCGCATCCCCCCCCCCCCCCCGAGCTGCATATAGGGCAGCGCGACCTGTTGACATTTACAATCTCATTTGGCTCGGAGAGCGATGGCATTCTATAAAAGAAGGAACACCTCCACGCGTCTCGCGTCTGCTCAGTGTCGCACAAGAACACATTATTGCTTTAAGGAATAAGAAGTCAACCTTCTTAAGGGAGCGAGCCGTGTTGCCTCTCTTCCCTTCGCCCGGCATCTGCTGACAGCTCGGAGTCTTCTTCACAGGGTTCTTACACATGGTGACTAATGGATTTCCAGGACTTTAAACCAAATTTCCATGACCAAAATGTGAAATCTCGGTATAAACATGAACAATTTTGAAAATATTGCGTTTTGAGTGTACGCCGGTTAATATTTTGAGCATCTTTCTTTAAAAACTTGGCGTAAATGAACACGTGATAACACATTTCCATGACTCTTATGATCAGGGTTCTTGCACCTTTTGATCGATGGATTTCCATGACTATTCCTAACTTTTCCATGCCTTTAAACCGAAATTCCATGAACAAACTGAAATTTCGGTATAAACATGAAAAAAATTGAAAATGTAGCATATGGAGAGAGTACGCCAGCTTATATTTTAAGCGTCTTTCTTAAAAAAAAATATTAATTAATTTCCAGGCCCGGAAATAATCATTTTAAAATGCCATGACTTTTCCAGGTTTTCCATGACCGTACGAACCCTGTATGATATAAGTTTTTTCCATGACTTTTCCAGACCTGGAAATAATCATTTTAAAATACCATGTCTTTTCCAGGTTTTCCATGACCGTACGAACCCCGTCTTCTCCGGGATCTCTGGACAGGCCTCAGACATCGGACTAAATACCGATGAGGTTGCATCTCCTCGAGCCTCTGGACCGCTACAGCTACCGCCGGAGAGTCCACACCTCAAATGTCACTAAAGGTTAAGGTCTGCCCGTGCCATACCAATAAGGATCTGGATGGCAGCCAAGCACAGTGTGGCACGCCACTCACCCGCAGTGGGACAAGGTGAAATGAGGTGACCGCACAGCCCAAACAGTAACAGCAAAGCGTGACGTTGTAAACAGAGAGCGGGGGGGGGGGGGGTGTGTGTGCTGTGGGTGGCAATGCAAATATGTATTTAGAATACATCTTAAAGTGACGACACCAAACAGAAACATGATTAAAGCGCCAAGACACGGAAAGCAAAGTGCCAAAAAAAAAAAATGGAGTCGGGATGAATGAAATGGTTCTTTTCTCTGTATCGGGGAGAAAAGACTCTTTCGGTTTATTCACGATCGTTGGAAATGAGAAATAAGAGACATGTTGGTTTTACAAATGCCAATCTGATGCTATGAGGAAACTTAAATATGATTCAGTGTGCGGGTTTAGCCTCTGCGTCGCCCGGCCTCCCCGAGGGAGTCCAAGCGAAGCTGTGCGAGTTCAGCTCGTCTTTGTGCTTCTGGTCCAGCAGACGGGATCTTTAGAAATCCGGGCCTTCCTTCTTCAGCTTGCTGTAGTCGGTGTTAACGGCGTAGAACTGAAAATAGAAACCGTAGCTCAAGAACACGCACTTAATATAAAAACGCCATGGCAACAAAAAGCGAGTTCATGTGCAGCACAGCATAACGCCATTTAAAAAGGTGATTTGAAAACTGTCTGTTAATACACACACACACATTCTTGTTTCCTCAAGAAAACTTCAACGATTACTTATGATTAAGTGTGCGCAGTTAATAACTTCTTCGGATAATCCTCGGCTCAGCCACAAGTCTGGCAAAGATCCATACTGTGATCCCCGGATGCAACAGCCGACAGTCACGACGTCTACGAAGATGATTATTAAAATTCCCTCAGAGGAGACGGAGGCACACCTTGTACTGAGCCGTCGGGGCCATCTTGTTCCAGGGCTCTGGGTTGTTCTTGCGATCCCAGCTGCAGAGGAGAATCAGGTTCACGTTATGAAAGAGTAACTGAGAGGGGACTGTAACGTGACACACACACACACACACACACAGTAAAAACACATGTAGTTACAGTAACGGTCAGCTTCTTTCTTTCTTTCTTTCTTTCTTTCATCTGCAAATGGCATGTGTACAGCCCCATTTCACCCGCCCCGTCTTAAAAAATATTAACCCTCCGGTTACCTTCAAATGTACCAACATATTTTACCCATTTTGACCCCAGCAATTAAAACCTCCAGAAAATGATTAGAATTAATATTGTTTACCAGGTTTAAGCGTCAGGTACTTTATGTGTGTTTTTTTGACGACCTAAATAGTCATTTAAATAAATAAAAAAGTTGATATTTCTTATATGTTTGACACAGTGAAAAACAGCCTGGGGTCAAATTGACCCTGAAGAACACCGATGGGTACAAGTTGTGTTCAGAACATTATGTTTTTCCAGTTGTCCCCAATAAATTAGGAAATATCATGAAATCTGAAGCAGAAAAAATTATAAATAATTTTTTTAGAGACGTTAAACATTAAATGGAAGGGTTCTTACACATTTTGACCAATGGATTTCCAGGACTTTTCCATGACTTTAAACCAAATGTCAATGACCAAACTGAAATCTCGGTAAAAAATATGAACAATTTAGAACATTTTGTATATTGAGAGGTACGCCGGCTTATATTTTGAGCATCTTTCTTTAAAAAACCTAATTATTTCAAACTCGGCGTAAATAACAAATTTCCATGACTTTTCCAAAACTTTTATGATTTAAGTTTTTTTCCATAACTTGTCCAGGCCTGGAAACTACCTTTTTAAAATTCCATGACTTTTCCAGGTTTTCCATGACCGTAAGATACCCTGACATGGGGTCAAATGTGCCTCAAAGATCATAGGAGGGTTAAACTAAACAAGAAGTTAACTCAAGTCCTCACCACACATCTGGGTTTCTCAAGGCCAGACGAGCCAGGTACATCATGGACATGACTCCACCTCCGGCGATAAAGAACAGAAGGGGGACCAGCTAAAGGTGAAGAATGAGGAAGATAAGAAACCGTCATCACATGAAGGCTGAACGTCACAGCTCAGCACACCGGACCTGCTGACCGCTTGGATCAACACTATAAACATGTCCCACTAGTCAAGGAAACACGATTTCACATTTGACCTCTACAGTATTAACTTGACTATCGTCACTCTGCCTCCATTTGTTGTTTTCCATTTACAGCTGTCAGATATTGATCTACGATCGTTTTAAAGCTTAATGGTGTCACGTGTTAAGTTTACAACTATATTTAAAGTCCTCACTAAGTATAGTATCCGGTCAAATACCAAGCTGCACATAAACAGTACGCGTGGTGTAAAGGTGGAGTTATAGTAAACACCTAGAAGGGTTGTCGCTTACTTACTACGCTAATAGGTTAGCATCTGTCTGAGCTAACAATAGCCTTTTGGGTGAGTCCGTGACCCGATTTGACTCCAATATATCTCCTGCAAAGAGCCGTGTCACTCACTGCACGAGGAGCACGGGTCTAGGCCCATGGCTGAAGACAAGACATGCCTTAATGTGTAAACACAACTTGTCAAAGTCAGCGCGGTCAAAGTCACAGGACTAGCTAAAGCTAAGCTACAGCTAACTAGTTTAACTTCGCTCGGCTAACTTAGCGACAAACATTCACGGACGCATGAACTCGAATAAAACGTGTAACTTTACTCTTAATACATGAGATATACTTACAGCCGGGTGGCTCTTAAGCTGTTTGCGCAAGACGGCGAGCATGTTTCACGCGAGTTAGCAGAGGACGCTCAGAAATAAACGGTTTACAGAAAGTCTTGCCAAAATAGTTCCTGAATTAATCCAAAGGGTCGGGCCGGAAAAAAGGTGGCCGGACTGAATGCCTGACAGACGGTGGACAAATTCAACGATTATTGATTATTAAATGTATCTCGTACGTCGTGTATGGACTGTATATGTAGTGAATAAATAGATAGCTCGTAGGTTTTCATCAATATGTTACTTTGTTGCTTCAGATTGTATTTTTCACGCTGCATTTTATTCCGGCAATTCTATGGCCAGTTGATCACGTTGACACTGCAATCAAGTTTCAATCCCCAAAGAAAATATAATGCATAACCTACATCTGTATTGAGCTTATTGTCTTCTCTTTAATGTGCATAGGTTTCGGTCTGAGTGTATATGATGTATAATGTATATTGAATCCTGTTTCACATGACTTATGGTTATTCATTTCATGTATTAACTCTATCTTGTGCATTAGTTTAATTGGCTTCACAGCAGCCCACTGCTCCCAAGGATGGGTTCAATGCAGAAGAATACATTTCATGTCACAAAATATGTCATATGACCTATACAAAAATACGGAATTTAAATACCAGCATTCAAGTCGATTTGGTTAATCAGTCAGTGACGTGCAGGAGACTTCGCTCCTGTGTCTTGCGTCAGGCTGCCTGTGTCACAGGGCGCCAGCAGGGGGCGCTGCTCATCTCCATCAGACGAGAAGGAAACGTTTCAAGGAAGATTAGTTGTAATCCTCAAGTTTGAATTTTCTGCTAAATCATAACTATAGAATGGAAACTACTCATGATTCCACCTATTTCAGAAATTTACAATGCATTTCTCTATTTTGAAGTGCCTCATATGTAAGAGTTTGCTTTTCTTTTATTCTGCCGATAAACTCTCATACTGCAATATCTGATTCCTGTAATTGTGCTTTTTGGGCAAACCTAAATCCAGTTTGCTTTGGTGCATCCCTAGTCCCCAATATAATTTTTCAGAATATTATATAATATTGATGCATTATGTTTATCATTTTAATGTTTGAGTTATTTTGAATACATACATGCTAGATAGCTTTATCAATAATAATATATTATAATGTATTTTTGTATTAATCTGAATCCACTAGCATTGTAAAATTAACACTATGTACCTCTGATGTGCAGAGTAAAAGTATATAGAAGCAGAAAACCATAATTTAAGTGTAATGCGGAAAACAAGTATTTTGTATTTGTTGGCCAAGGGAAACTCATTTCTGGTGGTTATGAGTGTTTTGGGATATTTTACAGCCATTTTCCAACAAGCAGCACCCAATCAGTGAGGAGTATCTCAACTGATATGATAAAGTGAAGTATGTGTAATAAAAGTTACCATAAAATATCACAATTTCCCTTTAATGGCAAGTTATTTTCACCTTGTAGAAAATAAAGCGTAAAAACAATTAAATTTTAAGATTGGACATGACACAACAGGCTACATACAACCATTTATATTTTATAAATGAAATGATACTTGGCTGATTGTTTGCCAAGAAATTAACTACATGTGTTGAATACAAATATTCAAGCAACAATGTAAACAAAGCCTTAATAGGTGGCAAAGTCATGAGTTGAATGCTGGAAAAATATGTTTTAGGCCCCGTTTGGTTTCAATATCCATCCAAGGGAGATGAGCTGGTTTCAGAAACTTAAAAGATTTGTGTAAATACAGCATTTCTCCCCCTTTTTTCTTTCAGCCAGTCCTAAATCCTCCTCAACGGTGTGATAAAAACAGAAAATGTAAATGTTTCGTCATAGTTCATTCAGGTCTTGATCCCACGTAAAACGTGTCTCTTCGATACAGCGACAGTATATAACAGAAGCTGGACTCTCTTTTAAATACAGTTAAGTTAAATATCTGACAATACTTAAACAATTTGTAGGCACATACAGGCCTGTAAAGGACATCTTATGAAAATAAGATACTGGCTAGAGTGTGTTTGCAATCGTTTCGTCTTTCTCTTGTGCGCTCCGGATGTCTCAGTGCGTCGTCTTCTTGGGGACTTTCCCAAATTTAGCATCAAATCCGAGACCTGAAGAGAGAAAAGCAAAGAGGTGATTAAGGAGCAAAAAACAGAAATCGGTTTACGCTCTCCGTTAAACCAATAAAAGGACCAGTTGACCAATAAAAACATAAAGCTATTTAAACACTCCGGCTTCTTCTCCGTCCAAGTCTGACTCCCCTTCAGCTATACTCCCAAAGCATCATTTACCACTCGACCAAATGCTTTGCGTGGGAAGCCTAAGTATTCCCCAATTGGACCTAATTGTTTGTTATAACAAAACGCATACGGTAACCGTCTCAGGCTCAGCCGTGTTTATTCAAGCCTCTGCAGCGTTATCGACCACCATGGATGTTAAAGCCAAACGCTGCGTTAGTGAGCCGGACCACGAGTCCAGGGGGGGCGATCGAGCGGGAGTTACTCTCACCGAGGAAGACGAGGATGGTGCCCGACCACTGCATCGTACTCATGACGTTGCCGAACAGAATGACGGAGCCGAGGATGGTGAAGAACTTCCTGGTGGTGGTGACGATGGAGCAGGTCAGAGGCCCAAAATACACCACCGTCATAAAGATGAAGGTCTGGAAAGGAAGAGTTAAAAAAAAAAAAAAAAAAAAAAAAAAAAACACACACACACACGCATTAAAGAATGGAATTTGGAGCGTTTATTCAAAAGTTTCGATCAAAGTAAAGGATCCACCCACCTGGCCTAAAGCACTGGTCACCCCAAACAGAAGGATGTTGTAGATGATGCTCGGGTGGCGCTCGGTGAAACTGAGGAACTCCCATATCTCCCCCGTCGACACTACGGCTGAGAGAGAGAAGAGGAAGAAAAAGTGTCGGTAGGAAATAAAAAAGATTTTTTTTTTAAACTCATAATGCCACATGGGGTGAAAAAGTCAGATCATTGTGAGCATACGGCGCCACCAAGTGGCGTCGCGCTGCAAAAGCAGCGTTCAGATGACGCCTTGGTGTGGGGGTGCCATGGGTTTGTTATGGTACAGGTATAGGAAAGCTGTGGAGTGTCATAAAGCGCACAAACAAACTAAACCTGAAGCCCTGGAACTCAATGTAAAACTTTAAAAAAAAGCATACAGTATATAGTCTCCCTTAAATGCGATATGGCCAGTAATATAAACGTGCCGGAGAGATGGACACTTACTAAGAGATAGCAGACGTTGCCAATTAGTTTGGTATGAATAATAATAGTCTCTCACTTCTCCGACAGGCTCTGACCTTTAGATCTTTATCTTACAGCCCATTAGCGGCTCGCTGCAGAAAGCCTCTCGTTATGTAGCATTTGTTTCATGTGCCTTACTCCTCGGTTTATTACGGAAACCTCCTCACAGAACTGCAGGCTTTGAGGCGCCGGATTCCTTATCTTTACAGATAACACTGAACACTTCGCCATGCCTGAATTAATGAGTTTGGCTTCTGGGAGAAGAGAATCCACGATGTTCTTAAAGAGCCTCCAACGCAGCAGTTTTTGACTTATTTTGATTGCCATTAGCTACTTTATCGCAGCAGCTATCCACCCTGAATGTACTGGGACTACAAATCAACAGAACTAATAGGACACCAGCAGCCTTGACATAATTAAGCTGCGGTTGATACTACATCTTGTTGACGTGATGGGACGCATAGCTGCAGTTTAATAAACTGCTGAGTGGACAAGCTGCTCATGGAGACCAGCGTGGTAATGAAAGACATACTAATTCATTTGAGCCTTCAGTTTAGATCATTCAGACCTTTTTTTCAGTCCTGTGACATTTGACAGTATATAGTAACCTGTATAACATGTTAACACAATGCATGCCACGTTTTAGCTCAAGGACACACAGACATGTGCCTTTGATACAAACACCAAACCGGTTTTAGACAAAGACAACAAGCACATTTTTTTGGGGTTTGGTATTTTGTGTATAGTGGGGGGGGAAAGGGGAAAGTATTTAGTCAGCCACCAATTGTGCAAGTTCTCCCACTTAAAAAGATGAGAGGCCTGTAATTTCCATCATAGGTAGAGACAACATGAGGAAAATGGGCCAAATATACCTGCAGCAGTGTGTGGAAAGCTTGTGAAGACTTACAGAACACGTTTGACCTCTGTCATCGCCAACGAAGGGTAGATAACAAAGGATTGAGATGAACTTTTGTTATTGACCAAATACTTATTGTACCCAGGAATTTACCAAGAAATTCTTTAAAAATGAAACAAAGTTATTTTGTGGATTTTTCTTCTTCCTTATTTTGTCTTTCATAGTTGAGGTCTACATATGATGTAAATTACAGGCCTCTCTCACCTTTTTAAGTGGGAGAACTTGCACAATTGGTGGCTGACTAAATACCCCCCCCCCCCCCCACTGTATACACAAATACTAGAAACCTTTGTTTTCATCTTTCTGGCCATTTTGAATGACTTTGCATCAACATGTTCAGTGCGCCAGTGTTGCCGTTTCATTCTCTCATATTTTGGCAGCTTTGAACTACATCAAGGTGTTTTTGCTCATTAGTTCCTCCCGTCTGGCTGCAGGCACTCGAAACTCGAGTTCCGCCACTTCACTTCACGTATTCGGTTAGAGGAGAGTTGGGAAAAGAGCACGGTGGACTCACCGAGCCCGAGCACCAGAGTGGACCACAAGTTGATGTTCAGCATCATGTAGTTGGCACTCGTCTGGAAGCGAGACCGCATGTGGTCCTGGGCCACACCGGTCAACCCGTCCAACGTCAGAGAGACCAGCTGCGACACAGAAACACACAGGGTTCTTACAGATGTTGACCGATGGATTTCCAGGACTTTCAACCAAATGTCCATGGCCAAACTGAAATCTCGGTTTATACATGAAAAAGTGAGAATATTTAGTATTTAAACAATGTGAATTCCAAAGCATACAGTATACATTTAATGAAACAAATGAATAAGAGACAATATTTTATTTAAAGAATAAACATTTGCTTCCCGAGTTATGGCCATCAAACTTTCCAGTGAAGGTGCGTTCGCTTGCAACGCGAAAAAAAAGAAAAAAAGAGTGTATGCCGGCTTATATTTTGAGTCTTTTTTTCTAAAACATATTAATTATTTCAAACTCGGCGTGAATGAACAAGTGAATATAACAAATGTCCATGACGTTTCCAAAACTTTTGTGATTTAAGTTTTTTTCCATGACTTTTCCAGGCCTGGAAATGACCATTTTAAAATTCCATGACTTTTCCAGGTTTTCCATGACCGTAAGAACCCTGACACACACCATGAGACGAGGGTCATAGAAACGTCACCATGCGGCTGCAGCGCAGAGACAGATCCATTGGCAACACGCTGCAATGAATGGACGACGGGTGAAATGGAGGGAACAGAAAGCTTCTTTTTTTTTTTACTCACCAATAGAATCTCTCCAAACCCAAACACATGGTCATCTGCAACAGCCGAGCTCTTGTTGGGTTTGTAGAGGAACAGCGCTACACCGCTCACGATAAGCAGCACGCACAGATACTTAGCCAGCGGGTATCTCTTCCTCAGGATGGTCACGCCAAGGATCATCACTGCAACGACGCAACGACAGCATGTTGGACGTTTTCTTTAGCCACGAGCACCGGGGCGATATCTCTCGAGTTTGCGCTAATCCTACTCTGGATTCAAAAAAAGTCAGGCCTTTTACCCCAGAGAGTGGGAATTATGCATTGTGAAAGAGCGAGAGGGAGTGCGAGTGTGTGAGAGTCGGGGTGTGTGTTTATGCATCACGAGAGATAACCAATCTGTTAGCAGTTAGATACAACCTGCATGTACAAACAGAACATCATGTAAGATGCCATATGTCTGTTCTAGACATGTGAAACAAAATTGTTTGATCAGTTGTGAGAGTTTTCAGAATCTATCAGGTTTGTGGTACACGACCCTCAACACTAAACATTAGAAGAATGGCAGCTTCTGAGTTAATCAAAATTGAGTTTGAGATATTCGGGCTTGGTCATTACATGTTTCTAGCTACAAAGAATTGTTTGTATTATGATAATATAATTGATTTACCTGGTATGGGCTTGCATGATTTACCCAACACCTATCACAAAAAAAGCACAGCTTTAGGATACGATACCAAGCGGTAATAAAGAATCATGTTAGCGAATGCGTTGGCCGATCTAAAAGGGCAGACTCACCTGTGTGGGGTAGTTGATGTACTGAAGGGCAGAGTTACTGGACACCATGGCGCCAAGATAAGAGAGGGAGCACAGCCCATAGAGCCAGCTCTTGGTGTGATCAGGTTTGGAGCCCTCAAAGCAAACGATCACTGATGATAAAGAGGAAGATTTGGCATCAGACATGTGGGAGTTTGTTGGTTTTCACATTAATCATTTTTAATAGTGCGTTTGTGTCTTTTCTGTACAGCACATACTCACAGATCTTAGCAAACACAGCGCTGACGATGCACTGGATGAAGACCAACGTCCTGGCGAATCTGAACTTCTCCTTTTGGTCTCCCTGGCCATAATCGCCCCGAGTGCTGGAAGATTACAAAAGATAACGCTGTCGTTAGTGCGACAGATCACACACACACACAATCTGAACTGGAGACTGAAGAGTAGAGACGAAAGAGTGTTGAACTTTCGTGAGTCTCCGAGTTATGACAACGCCCTTCAGAAAGCCGAAAAACAAATGCATTAAATTACCACTGACACGGTGGCCTCGTGGCGTGACATTCTGTTCGGGGACCAACGATGTTTAGCAGAAGTGCTTCTTGCTTTTTGATTTCAATGGGAAAATAATTCAATATTATTTTATAACTATGCATAATGGAGGGCAATCCTTTTGGTTTGTAAAAGGGCTACAGCACCACTCTGAGTTATCATGTTGTAACAAGATATGATCCCTGTCTCCTTTATTCACAACACACCACCTGTGCCGTGCTTTAACAAGTGACATGCAATAGAAACTGGACTCCATTGACTTTTTTCTAGAGAACCACAAATAACCAAATTGTTTTTTGTTCAGAGTTTTAGTCAAAGCGTGAAATTTGTATTTTCTCTTAAACATACAAAGAAAAAAATAAATAATGAAAAAATACCTTTAGCTAAACTTTGACGGTGTAACGTCAGACATCTTTCAATACTGCCCAAAAAACACAAAGAAGGCACTAATATATGCTGACGTGGTTGGGCATGGCCTGTAGCGGCATGACGTCACAATAACGGCTCGTATTGATTCGTGAGCTATGGATAAGCGAGCTAACATTTAACCGGAAGTTATTATAAGGGACTTATTATAAGGGACTGGGAGTTCGGTACCCGGTGTTACGGTTTAACACGCGACCGTGTTAACTGGCGACTTTGAACCGAACGCGTCCGTTGTTGTCGTAGTTAGACAGGTGTTGTTTAATTTGTATATATATGTATATATATATATATATATATATATATATTATGCAGAGCTGCCAACTCTCACGGTTCCGCCGGGTGACACACCCTTTTGCGTGTTTTCACACGCTCTCACGCCACACAACCAATTTCTCACGGCAAAAGAAGTTCTGATTTGGGCCGAAGCAGGAGAGCACCGTGTTAACCTCTCGGTATACTGCATGCTCAAAACATCATAGAATATTATATTAAGCTGCACACATATAATGTATCTTTTTATTTGCAGGCCTAGGAAAAGGACCCTGTAAAAAAAATTCAAAACAATACATTGAACAATAAGAATTAGACATGCTTTTGTAAATGACATGCTTTTGTAAATGAGAGTAGAGTTATTAAAAACATTTTAATTCTTTAAGGTAGCAAATATGCCTCGTAAAAGACCTTTGCCAGGCCAGATCGAGGTACAACATGGGTTCAACGCCAAATAATTCAAATGTCCTTATATTTGAGCCACCACCGTGTGTGGCTGCGTGCGCGTCACCCCCGACAAAATCTCACTCCAAGGTTTTTTATTATTATTATGCTCTGTTATGTATTTGACAGCGGCATTCACGAGGACAGCTATACGTGTTCTCTAGTCTATTTTTCGAACGGCCGTCGTAACCAAGACAACAACGGACCTATTCGGCTAAAGAAAAGTCCCCAGTTAACACGGTCGCCTGTTAAACCGTAACACCGGACATGAAGCAGCCGTTACGCGAACCACGCAGGTTTAACGACGCGTTAGCTACTTACATGATCTCTTGCAATATCCCGTAGTAAAAGTAGCACACGAAGACTCCCAGGAAGCACACCATGAACCGTATCCGCATGTTGTCCCACATCGAGGCGGGCTTCCCCGCCGTCTTCCCCGACGCCATGCCGTCCGCCAACAGTCCGGGGATGTTAACCGACACCGCTCCGCTCCCGGCGCCCCTCACCGCGACGTCCCGCTCCACTCTCCCGGAAATAGCACGCGCGTTTTCGACTCAGGTGTCACGTCTGCTGCGGGTAACGTCCGCGGTTTGCCCTGCGAACCCTCTCGCGCACATCGACTGTCGCTGTAGCGGTATCTTGAATTGTCTGCAGCTGCAGTCAGATGTCATTCGTTTCTTCTCGGTCCAAAGTGTCGGAGTGTCTCCTCAAACTGAAGCAGAAGCAGCCCGATGCCAGCGGGATGTTGGTAAAGTGCAGCTCGTGTTGTTATTGGGAAACGGCAGACTGTAATTAGTGGAAAAGCGGAAAAAGCGGTCGCGTCAGGAACATGGGTTTTATGAAAGGACCCCAGTGGTGTTCACAGCTATGCCTGAACAATTAGATCGTTGCATTTCATTAATTTAATCTGGCGCACAAGCGTTGCCGCATCGATCTAATGTAAACGAGAATAATTGATAAGAATAAACCGAAGAAATGCAATTAAAGTACCGACAAGTGAACACTTATTGTGCAAAATGGCCCGTTTTAGATACATGTATTATACTACTGGATTATATGTATTGATGCATTATTGTGTTGATCCCTTTAATGTTGCATTTAGTACAAATGAACCCGTTTGTTACTTTATATATTCCATTTGATGGATGGCTTGTGAATTCCCCCCTCGGGATCCATTAAGTTATTATGAATTATACATCAACAGTCTGTATAATTACGCATGATAATGTACACAGGTACCACGCCATTGCACTTACGTACATCACTTTAGTAAATCTATTTGGTTACGATTCCCCAGTGTCTAAACGCATATTATTCTTTGGAGAAAAAGAAAAGGCATTGGCTGTGTTATGTCGTGTGGCAGTTAACAAGGCAGCTATTCCAAAATTATACGGTCCTTTCTTGCTAACGTCGCATTCCTAATTCTCGTCCTAGGATGTGGATTAAATCCATTGGTCCATGTAAGGCAATAGAGAACATGTCCCCTCTCCTTTCGACCAATAGAAAACCGGATTTGAGTTCAAAGGGCGGTGCTTCAATATAAAAACAGCAAATCCACGTGTCAAAGATAAGCAACAACAACAGTAGCACCGCAATTATGAAAAGTATAGGAGGAAATGAATTACATGCCGAGACAATGCAGTTATTTTCTTTTCTTCACACTATACAGGCTTCGTACGGTCATGAAAAACCTAGAAAAGTCATGGAATTTTAAAATGGTCATTTCCAGGCCTGGAAAAGTCATGGAAAAAACTTAAATCATAAAAGTTTTGGAAAAGTCATGGACATTTTTTACATTCACTCGTTCATTTACACCGAGTTTGAAATAATTAATATGTTTTTTAAAGAAAGACGCTCAAAATATAAGCCGGCATACGCTCTCAATACGCAAAATGTTCTAAATTGTTCATGTTAAAAAAAAAAAAGTCATGGAAAATTCATGGAAATCCATCGGTCAAAATGTATAAGAATCCTGACTATACATTTAAAGTATTAAAAGGGTGCATATTCAGAACATCCAACTAGTTTCTTTTCATTTATTCAGTGTTGCATAGGATTATGCTAACAACGACAGTGTTTGATCAATTTAACTCAAGCTGAGGGAATCAACCTCTTCCTTATCCCAAGAGAATATTGACACATTAAGGCTTCCTGGCCAGACCAAAGAGGCTCAGATTGGGCTAAAGACTCCATTCCTCCCACTGAAGTTCACAAACATGCGTATGTTTGGTGAGAACAATGCTCGCTGTGTGCAAGTAAAGCTACTAAAACCTTTATTCCTGCTAATACAAGTTGAAATTCTTCTGTGAAAACAAAAACAGTATTATCAGCCTCTTAACAGTCACAAATATATATCTTCCTTGTAGAAAAGCAGGCCATCATTAAACCTCGGACCAAAAAATATATCTTTCCAACAATCTGATATTTTAACAAACCCATCAAGTACTAAAGAATTAAGATGAAATTTGAACAAAACTTCACAATTCTTTCCTCAAAGTGTAGTAAGAAGGTAACAATTGTGTTGTAAGTGCTTGGGTTTTTGACTCTAAGCTCACTTATTTGGACATCAAAAAATAAAAAATCCGTCTATGTCTGAACTGCAGTTTGAACTAAAAACATATAAAAAAAGGAACATCAACACTTATATAGCTGTAAAACAGTTTCAGTATTTTCCAAAATTACCAGGACCGTAGTTATTAATTCATAGTCCATATGGAGGAAAACTAAGTTCTAATGGTGTAAATATCAGCTAAATTGTTTCCTAAAGGTGGAAATAATCAGTAAAGCAGCCAGATTATAGGCCAAAGTTAATCTAGAGTATGAGTCACAACATCTCTTATTCAGATCACTGTGATCATGCACTGATGAGCCATGGGACCACAGGTATCTGATGGCATGTGAACAGTTTCTGTCGGTTCTGGCTCAGTCCTGAGAGGAGGCTCCGCCCAGACGTCCACCTACTGCAGGCCCAGGGGCCTCGTGGGAGAGGCCTGACCCGGGCAGCCGGTGACCGGAGAGACCGACAGGCCGCGGAAGAGGAGGTCCATGGAGGGGAGGAGGGGCTTCAGGAGACTGACGGGGCAGAAAGCGGAGCCTCCGTGGGGGGTGAAGTTGACTTTATTGGGGTCAGGACAGGAAGGCCGGGCGAGAGGCTCAACCCGACAGGCGGACCTGGAGATAGAGAGAGTAAACGGTCATCGGGGGCTCCAAAAGCCACAACTTTCCTCCACAGTTTTGCACATTTACACTACTGTCAAAGGTTTGGGGTCACCGAGAAAATGTTGTGTTTTCCATGAAAACTCACACTTTTATTTATTAAATGAATACAAGATTAATGCAAAATATAGTCAAGACATTGACGAGGTTATAAATAATGATTTTCATTGTAAATATTAATGTTGTTCTTCAGACTTGTGGCTCAAAGGAAGGCCAGTTTTAGAGATTCTCTCACCAGCATAACTGTTTTCAGCTGCGCTCACATAAAAAGGGTTTCAATGTCAAGGAATAATCTGTTTGTGGAAAATGCAAAATAAAAAGTTATACATCTTTTTTAAGGGTTTCAAGGGTGTTCTACCCCTCTGCTCGTCTTCTAAGGCAATAACACAATGTACCACTAGAACATGGAGATGGGCCTCTACACACCTCTGTAGAGACTTCATTAAAAAACAGAGAATAGTCATTCACCACATTAACTATGTAGAGAGTGTATTTCTGATTAATTTAATGTCATTTTCATTTGAAAAAACTGCTTCTTTTTCTTTTTTCTAAGTGACCCCAAACTTTTGAACGGTAGTGTATACAACATCATAATAACAATGAAATCTGCAACTATATGTCTATATATATTATTTTATTAAAATGTAATAACCAATTCATTAATTGGTCTGTAAAAGAGTGCCTTTAAATGTCTCATTTGGTACAATCAGCAATTGAAAACCTAAAAGAGATTAAATGGAGAACAACGTAAACTACTACAACGGGTTGACTACGGGTTTATAATGTGTGTGACGTTGTGGATTGATCTGATCTTTATTGATTTGATAGATTAAATCCGCTCTTTGGATCGGTCGTACATGTCCGGGGTCCCAACAGAACGTTTTGCCCCCGAGGCCCTCTAGTGGCCAAGTACAGCGACTACATGATGCTACGAGCCGTTCACTCACATCCCCTCCTCGCACACTCGTACTCGCTCGCAGCCTTCCGGCGGCTGGCGCTGGAAGGAGTAGGTTCTGTTGGGGCGGGGGGCGGAGGAGCACATCTGCAGCTGAGGAGGATCCAATGCAAACGAAGGGAGCGGCGTCGACATGGCGGGACACGCCCTCTGACAGTCCGTCGGCTCTGAGAGGACGGATGGAAATATTCAAAATTATATTAACGACACAAACTAGAAAATGCATTTCCTGCTGAAAATGCATTGGAATGCTAACATCTGAAAGCTTGAAGCTGAAAAATAAAAACTAAATTGCTGAAAAAGGTTTGAAAATAGCTGAAACGTCTGAAATAGCTTAAATATTAAATTAATAAGTGAAAATGTCTGGAAATAGCTGAAATATGAAATGAATAAGTGAAAATTTCTGGAAAGCTGAAATATGAAATGAATAACTGAAAATAGCTGAAATATGAAATGAATAACTGAAATATTAAATGAATAACTGAAAATGTCCTGAAATAGTTTAAAAGTAAACCGCAAAAAAATAATGAGGAGTTGTCCAACCTGGCTCTCCCATGGCGCAGGGAGACTGAGACGGAGACACAAGAGACGGGTTCGACGGAGAGGGGGAGTTTGATGGAGATAGAAGCGATGGATCTAGAGGACAGGGGGACTGAGAAGGAGAGAGGAGGGAGGGATCCAGATCCAAGGGCCCCGGGGAGGGCTCACTCTGAGAGCCACTGCTGCATCTCTGGACGGGGACCGGGGCCCTGCGGCCGTCTGGGATATCCAAAATCTGAAATATTCACGGGGAAGGAGTCAGAGCAGCTAAAGACACAATACAGAACGTGGTACGCTTTCCTTTCTGGGAGTTAACTGTGAAATATCCAGAATGGATGTAATGGCAGTAAAGATGACTTTTTTAACTTCCTTCTGACTAAAATCAACGTTTTTTCACGACTCCAAGCTTGTTATCTTTAGATTGCCAATCTGTGCTTTGCAGCCGCTTTGAGGTCAAAATCGTTCGTTAAAAAAAATAAAAAACACACCGCATTACTATTTTCCATTTGATGATGCGGCGCTCCATTTGCTCCGTCCGTTATAAAAACAACCTCGATATCATAACTGAGATCAAAAAGTAATAACGTTGTTATTAAAACAGGAAGGAGCTCGATGGTGTCTGAAGTGTCGCCCTGCGGCCTCACCTCGTGCTGATCGTCGGGTTGCTCAGAGACAAACACCTCCTCCAGCTCCAGGTTGAGGCCTTCGACGCTGCGTCGCAGCCTCGGGGCGAGTCGGTTCAGCGGCGCCAGAGGCAGCGTCTGCAGAACCACCGGGGACAGGTCGATGAAGAGGGGAGGGGGCGACCCTCCTCCAGCGACAGCTCCTTCACTTCTACAGCGGCGGCGTCTCATTCGTACCGTACAGGTGAGTAACCGCCCACATTGTTTAAAACGACCCCCCCTCTCCCCCCCTCAATCATCTATAGAAAGGTGTTGCAGATGACAGTACCCTCTGATCTCTCTTTGCTGAAGCAACAAGTTTCTGTACCAACAAGTTGTACACCTGATTATATATATATATATATATATATATATATATATATATATATATATATATATATTATTATTATTATTATTATTATTATTATAAGGTTATGTTTTGATCGGCGTGTATTTATTTATGTATTTATTTATTTATTATTTATTTATTATTTATTTATGTATTTATTTATTATTTATTTATTATTTATTTATGTATATGCGTGTTACTCGCATAACACAAAAAGTATTAAACCGAATCGCATGAAATTTGGTGATGGACCATTTGATTAGATTTTGGGATCTTTCGGGTCAAAGGTCAAGGTCATGAAAAGGTCAACATCTTCTTTTTATCATAGCGGGGTCAATTTGTATCCAATTGGCATGCAACTAATGCCCGTGATTCATTTGCTTATCAGGGTTTATTAATATACGCTCATCACATTTTTGTATATGTATTATTATATATATTCTTATTTAGACACCTTGTAGGTGGAGGAAACAAATTCAAGCGTCTTTGGGTATTCAGAAAAGTGCTATATAAATCGAAATTATTATAATAATAATTATTATTAAATTAAAAAAAATAGAAGACCAATATCTTGAAATCCTCAATAAGAATGATATATTTATTGCCAAATAAGGTTTTTTTTCTGAACTGTGAAGAGGGAAAACACAGATGTTCAGGTTGTTTCTTCATGTAAAAAAAGAAATCTGGAGTTTTAAATTAAACATATTTTAAGAGTGTAGGAAAGGTGGTTCTTTTTAACCATTGGGCCAAGTACAATATAAAAATACACTCTTCTACAAGAGTGAAGATAATCCTCCGTACGATGTGCTGTGCTGGGTTCAGGTGGTCTCTCTGTGTCAGCATGGTGGGAATGCAGCAGGCGTCACGACAGCGGCGCCTAAGAAAAGCCTCGCTGTTGTTGTTTTTTACATCCTTGTCACTAGTGGAAGGCAGTTCATCATCACCAGACAAAAGAGCTACCTGAGTGACGCCCGCTGCGTGACCTGCCGGCAGGGGGTGGTGGGGGAGCTCGTACCCCGCTGGGGGAGGAACGTGGCGGGAGCGCTTCTGCAACTGGTTCCTCAGTTTGGCGACCTGGAGGCACAGTGGAGTAAAAAAAAAACAAGATTTATGAGTCTCTACGAGTCATTCTCCAAGGGGGGCGGTTACTCGCCATCCCCTCAGGGGCCCCGGTCACGTTTCAAGCCGATTGATGGACCGCTCCTGCGACGATGCGGTACTCGCCTCCCTCAGGTGCTCCGCACTGCCCCACGAGGCCGAGCGCTTGTGTCCGCCTGAGCTTTTCCTCCCGCGGGTCTCCTCCGCCCAGGAACTTGGAGTCTATGAACAGATGGGATCATTACAGTGGGGGCCGAATCAGAATCGGCTTTATTGGCTATGTATGTGTGAGCATACACTACCGATCAAAAGTTTGGGGTCACTTAGAGAAAAGAAAAAAAAGCTGTTTTTTCCAATGGAAATGACATTAAATTAATCAGAAATCCACTCTCTGCATAGTTAATGTGTAAATGACTATTCTCTGTTTGTTAATGAAGTCTCTACAGAGGTGTGTAGAGGCCCATCTCCATGTTCTAGTGGTACATTGTGTTATTGCCTTAGAAGACGAGCAGAGGGGTAGAACCCCCTTGAAACCCTTTTTTAAAAATAACTTTTTATTTTGCATTTTCCACAAACAGATTATTCCTTGACATTGAAACCCTTTTTATGTGAGCGCAGCTGAAAACAGTTATGCTGGTGAGAGAAGCTCTAAAACTGGCCTTCCTTTGAGCCACAAGTCTGAAGAACAACATTAATATTTGCAATGAAAATCATTATTTATAACCTCGTCAATGTCTTGACTATATTTTATAGTAATCTTGTATTCATTTAATAAATAAAAGTGTGAGTTTTCATGGAAAACACAACATGTTCTCGGTGACCCCAAACTTTTGAACGGTAGTGTACGTGTAATTTGACTCTCATGTAATTTACGAATAACCGGATAAACATAAAAAGGACATTGAAGACAACAGAATAGCAACATGTACATACAATATAAAACACCAACAGTGACAATGAATGGGGATGTTAGTGCAGTGGTGAATAAAGTGCAGCTGTGATACAAAAGGGATTTTTTTTGTGCCTTTTTGGAGGCTTACATGTTGTGTTAAACACAGTGCGCTTCCATTACACACTGCAACTCGTACATCAGAGGCGTTAAGCCCCACAGCTGTCTCACACACCTGCCCCCGCAGCAGCTGTACGGAGGGAGGCGACGGGAAAACCGCTTCCACACACATCCAAACCACATCACGGGGGGAGACTATAAATACAGTGCAAGTATGAGCAGTTAACACCGTGGTGCACACACACACACACACACACACACACATTAAGTAACCGTGTTATTCACAGTCTCGTACTGCAGAGGAAACACAATCAAGATAAAGCGAAAACAACCCGAGTTGAGACCCAACTCCTTGACGCCAGGCGTTCACTCGTACGTCCGTACCGATTTCTTCACTTTGACTCTTGATTTTCTACCAGAGGGCGCCGGGTGGACCGGTGCCGGCTGTGGGCTGGGAGCAGGCGTTTGGCAGCTCATCATCACCGGGGGAAACCCAGGTTTAAGTTAGCCCACAGGATCAGATAATAGTTCTGGTGCCTCTAGTCCGCCGCTTCACGCGCTCACTGGCCCCTCGCTGGCGTCCGTGCCATTCACGAGGCGGCTATACCGTTACACATTTAGCCTTCTCTGTCGGCGGCGGGGCTACGTCATGGACCCGTTCCCGAAATACCTGACCGGTTCTTCCAAGTCTGCCTAGCAACTCGGGAGAAATCTCACTGGAGAACACGGACGCGATCGAGTCCCCCCCCCCCCCCCCCGTCCACTCACGCGTCGTTAAGTCAGAGCGTGAGTCGGTCATACGCCGACATCGGGGTTGAATTACAGCCACCCCCCCCCCCAATCAACCACAAACAACCCAACTCTGCCCAAAACATGAAGAGAGGGGTCATGAGACACACACCTATAAAAAGATGGGAGCAGCACATTTAGGAAGGCTGAAGGCAGAGGATAGTTGAGCTTTAGAACTAACTATTTAAGCATTAAAGAGGAACAACTCTATAGACCCCGAAACAAACAATACACTTATTTTTCATTAATGCAAATTATTCGTATTATAGTTAAGGTGTTTTTTGGTTTGCTTTGTATTATAAATGTTGTTATTTGTCCACACACACACACATGTATGCCCATCTGTAGCACACATCTGTAGAATTACAGCATAGCTAAAAAGTGGCGAACTACACATATTATTGTTATTCAGTTTACAGCTTATTAGAAATATTGCACATAGGGTTTTTGGAAGTATGTTACTATTTCTTTATTTGATGTGTTAATGGAAGATGTACACCACCGTTCAGAAAGTTAAGGGTCACTTAGAAATGTCCTTCTTTTTTAAAGAAAAGCATGTTTTCTTGAATGAAGATAACAGAAATGCACTCTATACATTATTAACGTGGTAAATGACTTTTCTAGGTTGAAACACCTGTTTAAAAAAAACATATATATATATATATATATATATATATATATATATATATATATATATATATATATATATATATCTACACGGTTGTATAGAGGCCCATCTAACGGCACATTGTTTTAGTAAATTTTAGTACAGTAATTTTACAGTAATTTTAGAAAACACTTTTGTTATGTTAGCACAGCTGAAAACAGTTATGCTGGTCAGAGAAGCTTTTCAACTGGCCTTCCTTTTGAGCTTGAAGTCTGACGAACACAACTCATATTGAAAATAAAAATCATTATTTCCAACCTTGTCAATGTATTTACTATATTTTCTATTCATTTTGCAATTCAATGGATAAATAAAAGTGAGTTTTCATGGAAAACACGAAATTGTCTCGTTGGGTGACCCCAAACTTTTGAACGGTAGTGTATGTCAACAGAAGCATCCTAAAGCAAACAAACAATGAGCTATATCATCTGAAGCACTGCGTAGGGAGGAAGGCAGAAGAACGCGCCGTGTGTGTGTGTGTGTGTGTGTACGTGTGTGTGTGTGTGTGTGTGTGGGGGGGGGGGGGTTAAGGAGTGCTGGGGGATGGGGTGTCTGTATAAAGAGGTCAGGAGGGGTTTGTCCCTCACAATGGAGGCGAAGGGGGTTCTCTTAGGTCTGAACTGTGTCACAGGCGAAGACGAAGCTGCCGGGTGATGTAAGTCGGGGCTTTGTGCGCCCGTCATACAGTGGAGGGGGGAGCGAGGGACGTCTAAAGAAGAACAAAAACGACTATTTCCAGTCGGCTGCCTTCCGCCCGCAGCGTCTAACTGGAACCGCCAGACACCTGCAGAGGCAACACGGGATATCTCGTCCTCTCTGAGAATGCGTAACAAGAAAAGCCAGAAGGAGAGAACATTCGGTCTCACGTTTGCTTTTTGCTCTCGTCTTGCGACGTGAAGCAACAGGTTTTACGGGGTCGGTGTTCTCAGTAGGCCCAGTTTAGTTAAACCACCGTAGTTACACCAAGATGTCGCCGCTCATTTAAAGCAACACTATGTAACAATTCTACCTTAAATAACAGCTTGAATAAATGTTGCCGCTACAATAACTTTTAATATGTTGATGTGCGTCTCCTCCTCCTCCATCAGGGTCTGTGGGCTAAAAACCCGACTATGTGACATGTCGTAGCGCCCGGTCCTCTGACCTGCTTTCTGTCATGATGACCAGCGTCACATAGTCCAGTCCACCTCACAGGGGACTTTTTATTGTCTCCGCTACGCGACGTAGAGACAGAGAGACATGCTGCTGTGGAGACGACCAATAACAGACCTTTAGTTTAAAGAACAAAGACGTCTTTAAGAAAGGGACCTGACATTACTGCTGCTGTCATCTGGAGGAGAGAGAAAGTTACAGGGGGCGGAGGAGATTATTATTGAACTCAAACTCAAAAGAGCCATATGCGTCACCAGAAGAGCCACATATGGCTCAGAGCCAGAGGTTCACCACACCTGATCTATCGTAACTGGGTATTTACCACACTGAAGTACACGTTAAATACCTGAAGGGGGCGCTACAAGGGAAACACTACATAATGGGGCTTTAATACAGTCATTTTTTTTTACCTGCGTGGCTTTGTCGTTGACGCAGGTGACAGCCGTGCTCTCCGCCTCTTTGGGCCACTGGCCCTGCAGGTACGGGGCGACGATGGCGTCCAGAGACAGAGTCCGGCGGATGGTGGGTCTCGGCGGGCGCGCCGCGGTCATGTCGGCTTTTAGGAACATAAATACAGCAAATTAAGTCGGGGGTCACGCGTCAGAACAACGTCAGTCGTGCTGTCGTTCTAAAAACTCAACGCCTGTGTGATCGTGTTGAGCTCACAACTCTGCATGGTGTATAAATGTTAAACCGTATTCCAACACTAGTGGTAGTTGTTCACAAAATTGCTCCCAGGCTTCCTCCCTAAAAGAATGATTTTTTGCTTCATATTTCATGTCTTTGCTAATTGGAAAACACAGGCTTCCTCCGTGGTGTGTGTGTGTGTGTGTGTGTGTGTGTTGGCAGCTCTTTGTAATCTCTGGCAGGTGTGGACCGTGCCTTTTGACCTGGAGCAAAGCCATGCAACTACACAACAGTCCCCACAGGCTGCAAGTACATCTACCACTTACACACACACACACACACACACACACACACACACACACACGAGCGGTATGTTGTCATGTTGCAGGGCAGACTGGATGTATAAATAAACACCACGACATGCAGATGTGACTGGCTCAGTTACAGTAAGATAGAGCGGCCTGTGGCTGCTGCTGCGTTGGCGTGGAGCAGAGGTCACACGGGTCAGAGGGCGAAGAGGCAACGGAGGGTCCGGATAACATTTGGAGAGCAGTGTTATGTTTCAGGGTTAAACGCCTCCATTGTCCAGTTCATCAACAGTTCCCTGAATTAGTACGAGAAGCATGGCCTTTCCTTTAATAAGAAGCAATTTAGTCTTGAAATGAAGCGTGTTTGTTTCTTTAATCAGATAGTTGCTCTATTTGTTTTTAATGATGTGTTGTGAATGACTCATAAATAGATTCATCAACACTTTTAAAAGTTGTGAGTGTCTGTGGACTGCCGCTAACTATTGATTAATCTGCTGATCAATTTATTGACTAATCAATTAGTGTCCATCACAGTTGTTCATAGAAGTTTTTGTCAAGGATCTAACAGAGAAAAGCAGAACATCCTCAAACTGGAACGAGTTAATGTTACTTTAGCGTTTAATGGGTCGCCAAAAGAGTTCATTAATGTTAAACTAATCTCTTACACTCTACTTTTTTGTAACACATTAAAATACATTTATATTAGTAATTGAATGAAAACATATTAACCAACCATAAAGACCGATTAGTGGTCAGGGCAGCCCTAGAAATAAAAAGTTAATTAATGTTAAACTGATCTCTTAGACTCTACTTTTGTGTAACATATTACAATAAATGTATATTATTAATTGAATGAAAACATATTAACCAACCATAAAGACTGATTAGTGGTCAGGGCAGCCCTAGAAATAAAAAAGTTTATTAATGTCAAACTAATCTCTTAGACTCTACTTTTTTGTAACAGATTACAATAAATGTATATTATTAATTGAAATAAAATGTGTAAATAAAACCTGTAAATAACGTCATTTCTGAGTCAGATATTGTCCATAAAGTGGTACCAAGTATACACGTTGACCCCCTGGACCACATGGAGGTGAATGCCCCCCCCCCCCCGTGTGTATTTACCCGTCTTGACCTCCCTGCAGAGGGGGGCTGAGCCCCTCTGGAGCTGGTACGGGATGGTGGCTCTGAGGGGCTGCAGGCTGAGGTTGCTGCCCCCCCGAGGCGCTCCTCCACTTCGACCCGACATCCCCCACTCCGAGCAGCTCCGCTTGTGAAAACACGCACAGAGACGCACGCGCTTTGCTCTTCTTCTTTTTTTTTTTGTTCTTCTGCTTCTTCTTCTTCACTTCTTCCACTGCAACTCGGTCCACATTCACTTATTCACTTCATCCACGGGGATGATCCAAAAGTCCGATCGGGCCTCTGGTGGGGCACCCGGCTCACGTTTCCTTTGGTGATGATGACCATGATTGTTTGTCTTGCGTACTTTCGGGTTGAAGGTGAAGAGAGCGAGAGAGAGACAGAGAGAGACAGAGAGAGAGAGAGAGATAGAGAGGTTTAACGCATCATACGTTCTCCCTCGCGCTGCAGCCTGGAGAGGACACCGGAGGAGACGAGGCGCTGCTCCCGCACATCGCTGCTTGTTCCTCGGCTCAACCTGGAGCAACTATCTCGTGCAGTCCGTGAGTCCGAGGGAGGGCGATCTGATTGGTTGCTGCAGAGCACTACTGAGCACCTATTGGTGTTCGCACCCATCTGTCTCCTGGAGGGACCCCCCCCTCCAAAAAACTTAAAGCTCCCATCCACTTTGTTGAGATGTTTTTGTATGGCCCCTCCCCTTATATCCTTCACAACCACGTCCAAACCCTGGGGTCTATTCACTGGGGTGTGTGTGGTCTTAAACGTGTGGTTCAGGGACCCCTCGAGGTCACTACAGGGGGGCTCCGAGGGTCCAAACCTATGGCGGTATTTCAGAAACTGGTCACTTTACTCCAGGAGCATATAGAGGTAGATATTTAAAGCAAGTTAGAACACATGTCAACGTTTTCAATCAGTAAAATAAAGATATTAGAATATTATTAAGTATGACATCAGGTCATTTAATTTATCGATCTAAACATACACAGTTTTTCAAAATACATAAATAAAATATATTAATAAATCCCGATGAGTTTTGAACTTGTTTAACGATCATAAATACATATATATTTATATATGTATCACTGCTTAACAGTTACTGTACATAGCCACTCCGCATTGTATATACTATAAGTCACTTTCTAAAAAAAAAACCCTCTTAAACCGTTGAACTGTTTTGCACTGTTTGTTTTGAACTGCACAGTTTTTGTTGTTGTGTTGTTGTGTGTTGTGTCTTGTTTTTGTCTTGTTTTGTATTGTTTTGTGTTGTAATGTACAATTTGTGTATGAGTCACTTTACCAAGAAAAAATCCTTGTTTGTGCAAACCTACTTGGCAAATAAAATCGATTCTGATTCTGATAACATATATTTAATTTTTGTCTACTTTATTAAAAATGTATAAATTGTAGTCAGAGTTACTAGCATTTTGTTGTTGTTACTTTCCCAAAACAACTCAGATTGCACAATACTAAGTGCAATAAAACAAACCTCATCCACACCATTCAATATAACGTTGATGCATATTAATTATATTTGCTAAATGAGCCACAAACAATATTTTTTAACAAACTGTGTAAAGAAATATTTGCAGAATGACCAACAGGCTTTGAGGAAACGGTTTCCTGGTGTCCGAGGTCATACGTATTCTCAAAGGAATTTATTCATGAAGAAATTGGGAGCTTCAGCATGAATGTACACGTATAATATGAATATGTTGTATCCATTCTGGGGGAATCATTTGTCCAACCTGGCCTAGTTTGTTAAAATAAGATGGATTGTATCTGTATAATTGAGCCACCCCTTTGTTTCCCTGGAAGGCCCTCAGGCTGCTCTTAAGAATTTAAAGCATTTGGGGCATTTCTGCATTAAACTTTAAACCACACGATGGAGCCAGAGCTCACGTGTCACATGCAACCGGCCGCTTCATCCAACTTCTCCATTAACTTCCTTTTGTGTGTGTAATCGCTGCTCTCGGCTCGGTCCTTCTGTAACGATCTACACCAACAGACACCAGTCATGGAAAAAGGCAGTTTATTGCAACACAAACCAAAAAGAAATAACTCAGAGTATACATGTAAAAAGAACATACTGCTGGATTGGATAAAACCAGATAAGTGAACATATGCAGTAGCTTAAGATTGGATTGTTTCAATAAATAGCTGCACAGATTTTAACAGTGTATGATTACTCAAGCAGGAATGACCCCAGATCAGTCACTCCCATACAAGTTTACTTCTCAGCACAATGTCCCCGTGGAGACAGTCTGTAAAAACCCATCCTCCACCTTATATGGGTAATCTGTATCTCTTTAAATGATCGTCACATCTCTCTTTGCAAATGGCTGCATCCAAAGTGCTGCGCATGCTGTTTTGGTCACTTTTTGACAAGACGATTAAAAATAAAAACAGGCGCACAAACACAGGAACCATCGCACGCCACGGGGGAAGAATGCCGATATTCAAATAAGGAGCAGCATGGGAGCACTATTTAAGGAAATACACGACTGCTCAGGAATTTGTGGAGGGATTGCATGATCTTGGATGAAGGGATTCACAGATAGTACAAAGTGGTTGTGGTGGAGCGATTGAGAGGAGTTGAGCGGGTAAGGCGAGGAGAAGGGAAAGAACCCCAAAAACCATGGATCCTTTCAGCTTCGGGATGACGTCACTCTCACGTGTACAACAATCCAGAGATGGCGGCGTGACTTCCCTGTTCTCGTGGAGTTGTGGATGGCCTCGTGGATCGGGGGAAGCAGGGTTTTTTTTTCGTCGGGTTCGCGGTCGACGCAGCATAACCAGGCAGGAGGGACGTGGCTCTGGAGCTCCTAGCTGGGAGTGAGTGCGGGGCTGGGCTCGGTGCTGATGTTGACCAAACACTCGCTGGACTTGAGGCTGGCCAGGGACTTGGAGCTCGGTAGAGACGCCAGAGAGCCGCACAGACCCAGCATGGAGGGAGTGTTATCTTTTCCTGCGGGGACAAAACAAAGAAAAAGCACAACCAAATGAGCTTCTGATGGAGCATACTTCAAGCCGCCCACGTGAAACACCATAAACAGCCATCAAGCCTGCCTTTGTATGCGTATGCATGTACATGTGCATGGGTGGCAGCCTCTGAAAGGCTGTTATGCAGCAGGAGAAAGAGAGCAAATGCATTCCTACTCAAGCAGAAATGTTGTTACTTTGCTCCCACAACCACGAATAGCCGTGTAGTACAAACCACTGCAGGGGTGGAGACGCTGGCATGAATGTAGTCACAGTGGAAAAGCATTTGTACCTTCTGAAGTCCAGGCGACATTCCCGTTGTGTCTCCCATCGGCCCTCCCGTCGGAGTTCAGACTCACGTCGACAGAAAGTTGCTCAAAACTGTGGAAACTCCTCCTGGATGGTCAGAAAACATCATCAAGCCACAAGCAATGAAGTTCTGTACACGAGCTGCGTCTATTATTAAAGTAGAAACGTCCTGTCCGCTTAAGGTTTACCTGCGGAAGAGCTTGACATCGCCCTGGTTGTTGGAGATGGTGGACCACTGGTTGACCAGCGGGATGGAGAGATCTTTAGCCAGATGGGAGGAATCACAGGGCATGAGGGCCGAGCTGCATGAAGCACAGAGGGAAATAAGTCAATATATTTCATTGTAGGAAGCAAATATGACCCTATAAATCCAAAGAGGAGTACACAAAATGAAATAAATCCCCCATTTCTTTTTGAAGACATTGGTATCCGTCTACTTCCTGAAACATGTGAAGATGTCGCCCATGTATTCTCTGTTTTTAATGAAGTCTCTACAGAGGTGTGTAGAGGCCCATCTCCATGTTCTAGTGGTACATTGTGTTATTGCCTTAGAAGACGAGCAGAGGGGTAGAACCCCCTTGAAACCCTTATTTAAAAAAAATTATAACTTTTTATTTTTGCATTGTCCACCCTTGAAACCCTTTTTGTATAACTTTTTATTTTGCATTTTCCACAAACAGATTATTCCTTGACATTGAAACCCTTTTTATGTGAGCGCAGCTGAAAACAGTTATGCTGGTGAGAGAAGCTCTAAAACTGGCCTTCCTTTGAGCCACAAGTTAGAAGAACAACATTAATATTTACAATGAAAATCATTATTTATAACCTCGTCAATGTCTTGACTATATTTTGTATTAATCTTGTATTCATTTAATAAATAAAAGTGTGAGTTTTCATGGAAAACACAACATTTTTTCCGTGACCCCCAACTTTTGAACGGTAGTGTACTTCTGTTCTGTTGTGTTGTGTTTGTGGTGCTACGACTGAATGCATCTACGTGTCGCATGATGAGAATACCGTATGTATGCATCCTACAGTTGAAGCTTTTTTAATTAGCGAGCGCTCCTCACAGTTGTGCCTGCAGCTCGAGCACGACGGCCTCCAGCTCCTCCTTCTCCTGTTGGCTCTGGACCGCCTGCTCCTCCACCTTCGCTCGCAGGCGTTTGTTCTCCGCCTCCACGTTCTTCAGCTGCGACTCCCGCAGGCGCACCAGCTCCTCCAGGTAACCCTGCAACGTGTCAGTGGGGAGGTGCGCGTTGAGTTGAAGCCCAGAGGTAAAAAAAAAAAAAGTTAAACGGCATCAACTGGCTTTTAGAAGCACGTTGCAGATTTTTTTAATTTTTTCTTTTTATTATTATTTTATTTTTTGTCCTTTGTTTATTGTTTTTTTCTTTTCAATACTCTGACTTTATGATGTTATGTCCATTGTTTTGTTCTCTAGGTGTTATTTCTATGTATTGTCTTTTGTCTTATAATAAATAAAAAAATAGAAGAAATAACAAAATAACAAAATAATAAAAAAAATATAAATAATAAAAAATAAAAATAATAACAAATAATAAATAATAATAAAATAAAAAATTATAATAAATATTAAATAATAAAATAAATAAAAAAGAAGCCGTTGCATGTCACCTTCTGGGCGTAGACGATCTTGAACCGCTGCTCCATCTTGCGACACTTGTTGCTCCAGCTCTCCTCGTCGGTCACCAGAGGGATGTAGGGGTGCTCGGGGACGCTCTCCTCGCTGTTACTGCTGTCCACGCTGCGGCGGTCATCCTCGTCGCTCAGGTAGTCGTAGCTACGCGGCAGAGAGGCGACAGTGTTGCAGCGTCACACACACACACACACACACACACATGTGACGCTAAACCTGGATGCTCAGGATCAGTCTCACCTCTGGGTGAACTTCAGGTAGGGTGTGTAGTCAATGACAGCGGAGGATTTCCCATCCAGAGTCTCCCCCTTCAGGCAGAAACTGCAAAGAGGCCAAAAAAAAGCACAAAAAATCAATAACAACACGATAATTACATATTCATTCCATATAAATGTGTTTTTCTTGTTCCGCTTTGTTGTCTCTGTTTGATAGCCGTATATATATCTATATTTATCATGATTAATCTGTACTAAATAGTATCGATCCCACTTCAGAAGTCTTCCAGGGCCATTCCTAAATAGTAGGTTATGTGCTTGTATATTTATTGTGTGTCTTCACCTGAAGTCAATGGCACTCAGTCCAATCAGCATGCCGGTCAGGACTTGGGCCTCCTCCCTCAGCATAATGGCCCCGTCATCATAGAACCTCCTGTCAGGTGAAGAGGTGGTTATTTAACCCTCCTGTGACCTTCAAATGTACTAACATCTTTTACCCTCAGCAATTTAAACCTCCAGAAAATTATTAGAATTAATATTGTTTCCCAAGTTTAAGTGTGAGGTACTTTATGTTTGTTTGTTGACTCCCTAAATAGCCCTTTAAATATATTAAAAAGTTGATATTTACTATATGTTTTACACAGTGAAAAACAGCCTGGGGTCAAATTTCCAAATTTATAAGTTGACATTAAAAACATATCATCATGTAAATGTTAGATTTACCCAGTTGTCCCCAATAAATTAGGAAAAGTCATGAAATATGAAGCAAAAAAAGAGGGTTACTATATATTGCTGGCTGTGATTATAGCTGCATCTTACAGTACATGTTAAACATCTGGAGCGGGCCTGTACTTTCCACTCGTGCAGACGTTTACATTGAAACTGAGTGATGAAGACAACATGAAGGCGTGGCTTTGAATGGGAAAACCAAAATAAGATACACATAATACGGTCATTTAAATCATGTGGTTATCGTCTCCTTAAAGTCCTCTTGGTCTGACCTGGTAGTTCTCGTGTCCCTCAGAGCCGTGGACACATATTCAGACAGACGCTTCTCCATCAGCGCCACTCGAATCCAGGCACGCCCCTGCAGGACACCGTAAGACGTGAGTAGGAACAGAGGGCTTTCTTTGCTGCTCTCACTATCAATATCCCACACACACACTCACACAATCATGCATACAAATATCCTTGCCTTTGCTCGGGATGTGCTGATGTTCTCTATGTTTTCAATGCTGGCGATGCAGTTGTTCTGCACCTTGCTGCACGCCAGCCGGATATATTCCCAGAAGCTGCGCTGTCCATCTGAGCTGAACCAGCTTCCTGAACCTGGTCCAAGATGAAAAAAAACACAGCAATGAAGCAATTCTGCTCGAGCAACGCCCCGCCCTGCTAGCACGCCACCACCGCTACATATGCATTTCATACGTTTTACTGCCACACACTCAAAGGCGTTTCATCTGACGTGTCCATCGTGTCCGTCTGTGTGTTACCTGCAGTGTTACCTTTGAAGCGGTGGCTGAGGATGTGCTCTAATATGGCGGCAAAGTTAATAAACTCCTCGGATGAGTCGTCTATGGGCTCTGCCGTGTACTTTTCCAGGAGGGTCTTTACAGAGAATCTGAAACAGAAGCGCACAGAGCAGGAGGGATTAGAAAAGCAATCCGATGGAGAGAAAACGTTCAACTTTGCACGTCTGTTCTTCACAAGCCGCCGAAACGCCGCCGCGTCCTGTACCCGAGCGGACAAATGTACTACTGTATTTGAACCCTGCAACAATAGCGAGGAGTGGCTTTTAGGAACCACGCCATCTTATCATACTGATGTCACCCCCAATTGTCTTGTGTCCTGCACAATGTACCCCTTCAGTGCTATCATGGAAACAATACAATTAACCCCCTGTCCTCTCAGCCTTTGTGCATGCTGTGCTTCAAGGTCCCTTTAGGTCTCGTCTCTCTGAGGGACCGGCCGGCATCAAAGAATGATCAAATAATTCCCTCCTCCCTCATCTATACATGGTGGTGTGAACTATTTAGGGCCACAGCTATCACGGCTTTTGTTTGGCTTTTGACCCTGCTGCACCCCAGGCGGTAGTGCTGCTTGCATGATAGGAGCCGGCATCCAGGCACGGGCTCGGGCCGACCGCCTTCGCTTCGATGGGCAACACTAGCATCACCGAGGGCAAGACCGCCGTGGCAGTGGGCAAAACCTCCATAGCCAGGGGAAAGACGACCGTAGCCATGGGCAACTCCTCCATCTTCAGGGGAGTGACCACCACCTCCATGGGAGACTCCACCATCCAAAGGCAGAAGACGACAGTGGCTCTGGGACGGGCCAGCTTCACCCGGGGAACCACCACCACCTCGTTTCACAAAGCCTTGATGTCCAAGCGCAGGACCACCTAGATGGAAAGGACCCCCGAAGCCAAGGCTAAGACACCCGAGGAAGCCAAGAAGTCCAAAAAAGACGCTAAAAATGAGTGGGAGACCACATTCCTGTCAAGCAAGACCTCCTTCACCAAAGGCAGGGTTTCCATCCTGCGGACTAAGTACGCCATCTCCTGGGGTAAATACTCGATCTCCTGGAGCAGAACCACTATAACTTTGGGCAACATTAACATAGCATTCGGCAAAACCTCTATCACACGAGGGGAGACCACGAGCTCCATCGGCAGGGTGACCTTCACCCACGGGACCAGGTCTGTGTCGGTGGTCAAAACCACTCTCATCAGGGGCACCGAGAAGCACAGCAACGTCTACTGGGATTTCCACACATGATTCCTTCGCACACTTACAAGCCAGAGGATATTTCTATGCCGTCAGTTTTGGCAGGTCAGTAGAAGTACAACAAAAAAAGAGCTGCTATTGTTGTGATGAATGTGCGTGCATGAAATGTGGGATTCCCGAGTAGGAGTTGCACATCTGATGGGTTTCTAGTCAGGAGTGAGATGTTCCAGAGCCGCGCTGGACATGTTATGCAAATGCGACCGCGATGAGATGACGGTTTGTGGTGCGTCTGCTCGGCAGGGAGGGAACGTGTGAAACAGCTGTGTGGGATGTATGTGGAGGCACACAAGAGAGTGTGTGTTTCTCACCAGCACTGTTCTCCTGTATGCATGTACAGTCATCACCGTGTCAACGTCTTTGGTGCAAATGTGTTTTTTTCATTGCATGCCGGTAACATTTGTTAATTGCCTGCTTTTCCGTAACTACGCTGCCGTATGTCCACCAGAAAACACAGTTTTAAACTAGAAAACTGTAAAAGCTGGTTGATGTGACGATGCTTATAAAAGGAACGTGCCTAAACAATGCCCGGCTTGGTTGTTTTGTGAAGAGAGGTTTTGTGAGATACTAGAGGATCTAAATGTACACTACCGTTCAAAAGTTTGGGGTCACCGAGAAAATGTTGTGTTTCCCATGAAAACTCACACTTTTATTTATTAAATGAATACAAGATTAATACAGAATATAGTCGGGACATTGACGAGGTTAGAAATAATGATTTTCATTGTAAATATTAATGTTGTTCTTCAAACTTGTGGCTCAAAGGAAGGCCAGTTTTAGAGCTTCTCTCACCAGCATAACTGTTTTCAGCTGCGCTCACATAAAAAGGGTTTCAATGTCAAGGAATAATCTGTTTGTGGAAAATGCAAAATAAAAAGTTATTTAAAAAAAAAGGGGGTTCTACCCCTCTGCTCGTCTTCTAAGGCAAAAACAAAATGTACCACTAGAACATGGAGATGGGCCTCTACACACCTCTGTAGAGACTTCATTAAACTACATGCACTATGTAGAGAGTGTATTTCTGATTAATTTAATGTCATTTTCATTGGAAAAGTGCTTTTCTTCTTTTTTCTAAGTGACCCCAAACTTTTGAACGGTAGTGTACATAGACATATATAAATAAAAAAAGTTGCAAACAGTTCACCGATTTTGGGTATTAAAAGAACCACACCCATGTTTCAATTGGAAGCGTGAAACACATATAAGAGAGGCGCTATCAAAGCCTAAACTACACAAACACGTTCATCTTTTCTCCTCTCGAATCTGACAGCCAGCCACTCATGTCACATACGGTCCATACAGTCGTACACAGAGGCGATGTCTGACAACCAGAGGCTATAGGGAACAATGGCTCAGAAGAAAATGATGTCACCACAGATTGCCCCCTTTCCAACAATGTGTCCTTCAACCGTCCGGTGTCGTCGTGGAGATGGGACAATCGCCCCACTGTCCCCCCGTCCCCCCCCTCCCAGATAGGCTGTGGCCACCTACGGCTGCCTCTGTCCATTCACAGGGACACATGGGCGGTATGTGGCCTTCCAGAGCCCACGTCCATCATCTCAACGAAGGCATTATGCGACACGGGGGTCGTACTCTCCACGCTTAGCATTCTGGTCTTCTCCGGATCGTCGCAGATAGTACCGTTATCCCCGAAGGGCAGAGCAGGACGTGCTTGCATGAGTGTGCGATGCTTTGCGTCGAGTGAGCCCCGAATCCCGTCGTCGAATCTGGGTCAGGAAGACGAGCTTCTCCTCAATGGGCAACACCAGCATCACCGAGGGGAAGACGGCCTTGACGTTGGGCAACACCACGATAAAGAGGGGGAAGTCCAAGATCGCCATGGGGAGCACCTCCATCAGCAGGGACAAGAGCACCACGTCGTTGGGGTCCTCCACCATCACCAGTGGGAAGACCAAGATCGCCCTGGGGGGCGCCTCCTTCAGCAGAGGCTCCACCACCACCTCTTTTCGGAAAGCCCTCTTCCCCAAAAGCTTTCCCAAACGCAAGACGCTCTAGATGAAAGGGGACCTGGTCGAGGGGTGGGGGGGGGACTGGCGCGACATGTCCGGAGAAAGAAGAAGAAAGAAGCACCACCGTCACAGAGAACATTTGGACACCACTACATCATCTGCACAGAGTCTGTTACGACTGAGAGCCAACACTGGATTAGATTTACCGATGGACCGTTGACTGCTTTTTGGTCACGCCGGATTTATCGAGGAAACAGGTCAGTGGCATTAAAGTTATGTCTCATAACGTCATCCGCCGAAACCACGTAGGTCAGTTAGGTTTCACGGTATTTTAGAGTTTCAGAAGGGTGTGTGCTCTACTCTCCACCAGCCCACAGACTAAAAGAAATCCACTTGGCAGGTGATGCCAGTTAGCACATGTGACCTTCTCAAAGGGATCGCGATATAACGCAACTTTGTCTTCAGAGAGTTTAGTTGGATACGATAATTGTTCTGGTCTGTCGGAAACTTCAGATGAAGAGTGCGTAGAGAAATATGAAATCAGGTAAAATGTGTGAAGACATCCGATGGCAGAAGCATTTATGAAACCAAGCGGTTCGTCATTATGCCCTTAGCAGACCCCTGAGTCCCCCCCCCCTGTTGGTACCCATGGGGGCTCAGGATGGGAACCACTGATTAACAGCTACCTGCTTGTTGATGTAATCACATTCATCATCAGAAGAGCCAACGGTTGACTTTTGCAAAAAGGCCTCTCTGACCCGAGAGAGGAGCGGCGCTATCTCAAGAGAAGCATTACAGCAGATTATTTTTAAATGAACTGAAGTCCTTTGATCTGAAGGGGAATGGCTGGCGTGCCTCAAATGCAAATGATGGAGTGGAATCGCTAAAATGCTCTTGGTACGATTCGACACAGAAAAACAACGGCGAGGCCTTCTGACAAGCTTCTTTGTGCCCCCGCTCACTCGGGCTGGATCGCCGCCAAGCCACCTCTCCGTTCTCTCCAAAGGCCCTCTTGTTCTCCCGTCTCACCCCTCTACTGTACTTACACGAGTGTGTTTGATCCTCAGCACCGCCGAGGAGCCCCAAACTACGTTTATCGGCGGCACGCAGGATCTAAACACAAAGCATTTTTATATTAATCCTCTCAGCTTTCTTTTTTCCCTTTTTTCCCCTGACTCCTCTCTCTCTCTCTCTCTCTCTCTCTCTCTCCCTCCTCCTCTTTCTTTCCCTCTCTTTAGTCTTGGCATAAGCGGCAGGATCCGATGACACAGGCAGACTCCTCGCTGGCCGCAGCGTTGTGTAACCGCCAGCCAGTGCTGTTGTTTATCATCCCGGACTGTCGGGGGAGACGTCCTGTCATGTGCTGGATCGGCACAAACGGCCAAGATAAAGAACCCCCCCCCCCCCCCCCCCCCCCCGTGCCCTCCGATAAATATTAGGAAAAAGAAAGAAAAATGAAAATTTGGGCCAAATCAGAATAGACTAAAAGACGTGAAAATGCAACAACAGCAGGGTGTGTGTGGGTGTGTGTGTGTGTGTGTGTGTCTCTCTCTCTCTCTCTCTCTCTCTCACCGGCCCCATCTGTGATTAAGCGTCCAGGCAAAGTGTTTGATGGTCAGAGGAGGTGTGGAGGGATTAGTGTGTACCATGGGAAGTGAGGGTGAGGGCTGAGAAGCGCTGAGAGGGTAAAGCAGATGTTTGAACAGGACGGGGGGAGAGAGATGGGGGGGGGGGTAAACATGAAGGGTACCAGCGTGGTGAGAGAGCAGACTGATCCACAGGAGAGAGATGGATACACGTTAAATCCAAACTACAGAAACCTCTGCCGTAGATGTCAAATGGTAAAAGAACCATTTTAAATTTTAAAATATAAGAAAAATGTAAAATTGAAGAATAATGTAAAATTGAAGAATAATGTAAAATTTAACAAAAATCGGAAATTGAAGAATAATGTCAAATTGAAGAAAAATGTCAAATTGAAGAATAATGTAAAATTGAAGAATAATGTAAAATTGAAGAAAAATGTAAAAATGTAAGAATAATGTCAAATTGAAGGCGGCACAGAAACTGAACCAAACAATGTGATTCCAGACATGCACAGATGTGTCTCCTATTATTCCCTAACAAATGTAAAACAGAGATAACTACAAAATGCTCTGCCGCGGTACAGAATGTTTTCGAAGCACAAAGAGCCACCCACGTGCAGAAGCATGTCCACGAGACATGAATACGCGGTTGTGTTTACTACAGCACAGGACATTTTATTCTCCGGTCCCGAGCCGCGCCCCGGAAGAGCTCCGGCCTCCTCCGCCGGCCTCCTTGTTTACGGGAGGCGGCTGAAGGGATGGCGCCTCGCATCCGACCGCTCCAGTCTCACTCATCCTATCTATATGTTTCCTTAGGTTCCCCCGTGACCACGGCAACAACGCTCCGGCAGTCGCGGATGACGGCACGAGAGCTCTGTAGCCGAACCAGAGCAACGACACAGTAAATGTTAAAAACTACAAATTGCCTCGTGACTGTTTCGCAATATTTGGCCTCAGATAAACAAACTGGAGTCGCGTGAAAATTCCCACTCGCTTCAGAAAAGCCTCATACCTGCCGTGTTAAAAATCAAACCCCGTTGCTAGTGGCAACGGGGCAGGGACATAGATGACGATGACACTCCTGTCACCGCGGACATCGTAAACATCACGCGGCGTCTTCCGTGGTGATGTGCGTGTCTCTTCCAGACTCCTCCGTTATTATTCTTAATTTGAAAGCCTTTCCCGTAATGCCCCTGAGACCCGTACACATGCAGGCCTCTTGCAGAAACTGTTCCTCGTGGTGGTGCAAATGTTTGATCAGGGTTTCCTTAAATTATACACAAATGTCTTTTGCTGTACATATGTGTTTCTAATTCAAATGGGCTCCTTCAGTTGAGCGAGACACTGAAACATCGAGAAGACCTGGTTGTGGTGACCCAGATCATGTGAATACACGTTTTTCTTCTTTTTTCTTTAGAGGACTGTGATGCCAGTTTGTCTTTGTGATGCCCCCCCTCCCCCTCCCCCTCCCCCAACCCCTCTGGTAATAGACGGGAACTGAATTTCTTGACCCCGCCCCCAAAAAAAAAAAAACAGCCCTCCTTTTCTGAAGTCCCACCAAAAAGTCATAACTCCGTCACACGACTTGTTGGGAGTTGAAATAATCTGTGTGTGCCGATTGGGTTTTAAACGTGTATGATGTGACAGTGAAGGAGGATAGGTCGAACTTGATACACATCCGTATCAAAGGCTTGGCCTGGCGTACTAACGTTGCACTAACGTCAGCTTACTGACCGGAGCCGAGCAGCCGAGATGCCTGGATCCCGAACCCTGCACGGACACACAGCAACCTCCGACTACTTGAATCAACTCTCATCAGAACGGCATCGGAGGAAAAAAACATTTTTGAGAAACCGAGATGCAGAGAGATGCAGATCTGACAGCGAAGGCATCGCCCTGCAGCTGAAACTAACCCTATGTCATGTTGTTAATTAGAGAATGGAGAGAAAACGTTGTAGTTAGCATTACTGACGGAAAGCTGTTTGATATTTATTTCTGTCTCGTCCTTATTTCTGTCTCGTCCTCGTGCGTCGGTCGTTAAAACGATTAAATTATTAAACCGGCATTAGCAACGGTCAGGCCAACCTGAAAACAACCGTGTTCCTGTTCCCTCACTTAGTCGCCCTCTGTGTTGTGAGTCCGTCGTGAGAATTTTTTCTTTCTTTGCATGCATGCTCTGTGTGATGTTGTGTTGTTTGGATTCACTGTACGATACTCTAACTATGCAGACAGGACCTTGAACAGGAAGGAACTGGAATAAAAAGGCTTGATTGTGTGTCTATTTGAAAGTCCCAACTTTGTCTTTTTTTTTTTTAAGTATTTTTATCAAGAGGATTTATTCGGTTTTAAACACTTTCACTGGGAATAAGAATAGAATAGAATAGAAACATACTTTATTAATCCCCAAGGGGAAATTTGTTGACATAGTAGCACTGATAAACTAAACACAATAAAATAAAATATAGATATAAGAAAGAAAGTGACTGTGCATAAAGTATAGTATGCAAGTGAAATATAAAATACAAAATAAAATAAAATATATATGTATATATACAACATATATGTAAATACAGCAATGTAAAATAAAATAAAATATATATAAAAATATATATATATATATATATATATATATATATATATATATATATATAGACAGTGTGCAAAATGCAAAGTGTATGTATGTGTGTAGTGTAAATTAAATTAAATTAAATGAGTGCAGTGCAGATCAACAGTGTAAGTATGAATGTGAATATGTACAGTGAGTTATTGCACGTTTCTGGCAGGAGGTGCTTTGTTATAAAGCCAAAGGCCAAAGACAGTTTGAGTTCTTAGAAAAAAGACGAAAAATGAGGAGGTAAGACGAAGATGTCGATGCATGATGTCAAATTGGCACCATCGACATACATAATTATGTCTCCGTCTGCAGCAGCATTTATAGCTTTAGTCGATTAGAAATTCCAGACATAACAATGCTTTAACGGCCTTTACGAGAGCACTGCAAAAAAGTATTGACGTGAAGCTGTAACTTTCCGATAAGCCTCTGGTGAAATCAAACAATATGAAATACTAGAGGAGACAGAAGAAGTCACTATGAAACAGCTCCGTCAGCTTTTGGACGGCTGGTTGAATGAAACAAGCTATTTGCAGACGTCACCTCGGGCTGTGTGACGATAAATATCTTTCAGACATTTTGAAGACGGAACAGTGCATCAATTAATTGAGCAAAGAATTAGCAGATGAATTGATAATGAAAATGCAATCCCAAAGAGAAATATAGCGCTATGCACACAGAATATGTATTTTCGGGGGTGCATTCACGACTGCAGTGTATTTGCAGTTCAATAATGGTAGCTATCCTGCAGATAATATCAAAGGACCACCCTCGAAACAAAACCGCTACTCAATATCCAGTCCTAGAAAAGTACATTAATAATGTAGGAGTTATTATCAATGCAAAACCTGAAAATCCTACGATGCTTTAACCTTACTGTACGACTGGTTTCATATTAATTCATGAAATATGACATATATTAATACATTTTGAGTACACTTACTTAGACCTCTCACATACTATTTAGATCAGGGGTCTCCGACCTCAGGGGTCCCACAATAAATGTGAAGGTCACAAGATGATGGAAGGGACCGGAAAGAAAAGATACTCATCTGTCACACATGGGGTTGAGTAATTCAATATAGTATCTTTATTGAATGGACTTGTGTCGTGATTAAATAATTTATCAAGACATAATGACACACATATTGCGTCGTCTAAAATGATAATAGTAAGCACATGCTTACTAAAATATCTGAGAAAATCTCATTATTATTCAAAATGAAATTGAATTAGAAAATACTAGTAATTAATGCCGACTTACAATTTAAGAGTACATAATTTGGGTATTTCACATGGACTATATGTATTTATTGAATTACTAGAAAACAAGCTATATCATGGTACATATTGTTCATAGATAGGAAATTACACTTATCATGATAGAAAATATTGGCCAAATCATTCAAATTAATATATATATATATATATATATATATATATATATATATATATATATATATATATATATATATATAATATATATATATATATATATATATATATATATATATATATATATATATATATATATATATATATATATATATATATATATATTATATATATATATATATATTATATATATAATATATATATATATATATATATATATATATTATATATATATATATATCTTTGGTCAAACTACACACCAATCATGTTCATATTACGGACCCAAACTGTGATTACGGGTCACAAGATGATCCTAAATATTTTGGGGGTCAGAAGACACAAACAAATGAAGAAGACTATAATTATTTCGACCACACTGAGATACACAACAGCTAACGTTGAAGCTCAATTATGGGCATTAAAATGACACCCTCATTAAATAAATCCAGTAGATACCATAGATTGGACATCAGGCGAGTTCACTGATGCACATGAGTAGAACGGGATTTATGAGGCTGCACACCACCGTCCATAAGCAGTCGCTGGGGAGGCTGGGAGACTGATGGAGGGAGGAGTCTGTGCACTGCTCCCAATGCCCTTGTCCCATTCAGCCACTCAACCTCCCTGTGATGGAGGAGGAAACCTGCTGTCGTATCATCTCTCCAGCTTTACAATAAACAACATTATCCCCAACACCTCACCCCCCTGCATCTATCGGCACACACCAAAATCGAGCAAGTGTTGAATATAACGTGTACTTTCCTTTGATCCTGCATGGATGCCACACCATGCAAGATATTTAAAGGAATGCTACAGCAAAGTGCAGCCTGCAGGAAATGCAAAGGAACACATTGAAGACTGGGAATGGTGTGTAGGTCAACATGACGTGTGTGTGTGTGTGTGATGGCAGGGGTATGTGAAGGTGAAAATGCACCTGCCTCCTCTTCATCTTCATCCATAGCATTTATAGAAATATGTCAAATTGCTCTGCCTTATTTTCATTAGAATGTGTGCCATGCAGCTGCCGGCTGTTTTCATCCCAGGAATAAATCCTCCACGATGGGAAGGAAGCTTGTTAAAAATATGGACTGACCGGCATGCAGGGGACTGGTGGACTACCGGCAGATAATGCTGGAAATCGACCTTGTCGTGATCTGTACCTGCAGACCGTGATGAGGTTTTTCCGCTCCACGCCGACGCTCCGAGCAGACGCCTTTTTCGATGTCAGACCCATAGCCATTGCTGTGTGAATGCAGCCCGACTCCATCCAGCGGCGGCCCCGGGGCCTCTTTGGGGTCCGTGCCCAGGCCAGGTCCCCTCCCTCCGCGGGCCCTCTGTCCTACAAACACCCGCTGTTCCGTGCGGGGAGCCCACGGATGCTGCGGCGGCGGCTGCTGCTGGAAGAGGAGGACAGGACGGCGGCAAACCGTGTCAAAATAGGAGTTGATTGAATGCACGAGTTCCGGTTAGAACTTTCAAAATAAAATCCCGTAGTTTATTTGCGGTCGACTGCGCTGATTGTCGAATGATGATACTTTTATTTCCATATTTATTTCCGGTTTTTATTCGGAATACGTCATGCACTTGGCACAGCTGAGGGAATCAATGCATTCAGGTACACGCACAAAATACCTTTTAATGTGTATAACTTCGGAAGTGTTTTTCGTATTTATGATTTTTTAATTCACGATCATGCTAACAGGCTTTCATCTATAGAAGATTGTGTAGGCCACCATGAATAGCAAAATAATTGATAATCCCTTGTATCTCTCATATGGTATGTCAGATGATACTGATACTAAACATCACTCTTTAACGACAATACTTCAATTGTATAGTTATTTGTTGTAATTTGCGGGGCAACTATATACAAAGAGTTGCCAAGCTTCCTTCAACAATGCTCATTGAATATTCTTTAAAAAAAGAAGAAGACTTATAATGCTGCATACTTTAGGATATAGGGATAAAATATAACATAATCCATATGTGTGGTCTGTAAGGAAAAGTACATTACATTTGAAGTACATTACATTTGGTAACTGTATCAATATTAAGACCATGTTTGGTGTTTAAAGACCATTTATTATGGATAAATGCTCATCTCGCCCAGCAGGTGGCCACGCGTAAACCCTCCCAGACACCAGGGGGCGCTGTGGCGAAGAAGACGGCGCATTATGTTGCATTAAGGAAAAGATGGCGGAGTCCGAAGAAACAAAAGCGGGTCCTTGCACTTTTCTTTTCAAGAAATCTACAAGGAAATTCTCCGGACGAAAGAGAAAAGCAAGCGACAGCGACAACGGTAGTGGTCTATCGTGTGGCGGGTGTGTGTTGTGTGTTTCTGGGTGTGAATCCTCTGTGTTGCTGCTTACGCCAACTAGCCGAACTGGTGTTTTTGTTCTTGTCTTTATAAACAACACTTCCATTAACCCGATAAGAACCACACGAGTCTGAACTAGGTTTACTCTGTAAACTAGATTTACTCTTTGAACTAAGTTTACTCTGTAAACTAGGTTTAGGGTTTTTAATCGCGTACAAGTACCAGTTTCCTAATGTGTGCTGCGTTCCTGGTCCCTCGGAATTTTGGGTGTTACGAGATTTTAGCGCAGAATTAATTTGTAGCCTGAGAGCTTAATACCACTTATTTCATAAATTGGCACTAGTGGAAAAAAGTAGCCTATTCATGTCCTTTTTAAATAATAACAATATCACACAGTAAAGTACTCAAGTACGAGGAAAAAGTACTGCATTCAAACATTACAATCAGAAAAATTTGAAAAGTAAAACATGTATTTTACAGTTCAGTGTCGGAATTTGACTATTTATGTATTTTAAATGACCAATGTATTATTGTGTATTTGGCATTTTACTACTGTAGATATTAGTTTACCACACTACATTTTAGCTTTGTGATTATGCATATTCCAGCTGATCCAAGAGGATTTCTATGTAGTCTATTTAGCTTCTACAGTATCAGAAAAAAAAACAATAACACTTCATCCCTCAGTTTATTTCAACAAATAAAATATAGTTCAACTTGTTTTGTTTGTCTTCTTTCAGATGGCAACAGTGAGGAGGATCAGAGCTCTGTGGTCAGAAAAGGAAAGAGGGGCACTCGAGTCAACCCCATGATTCAGATGGTAACCTACTAACGAGGATATTTAATAATCCCGTGAGAGTTTTCTCGTGAGGTGAATCTGACCCGTGTCTTGTTGTTCAGACAAAGAAGGTGGAGAGAGAATCATCTTCCAGTGAAGGTGAAGACGACAAAGAGGAGAAGAAGGTCACTGTGGCCTACAAGTCTACACGGTCAGCGGTGAGTGGAGACTATTCTTTTATTTCACATTTCATAAGAACCACAGGAACCATTAAGCGCAATGTTTTGAATCCCCATCTCAGGGAAAGACACATTTCTCTTTCATCTTTACCAAAGAATTATCTTTTCTTGACTCTATGTTTGATGTGTTGGTGTGGCACACTAATATTTATTTTTAAATGACACGCATCCAGCCTTTTTAATTATTGCTTCTTCCTCAGATTTCAAAATTGCTTAAGGCCAAAATATTGATTAATTGTGCAGCCACTGATGTGAACAGCTGAAACCTTTTGTTCTCCCGTCTGCTGAGCGCTGATGGTTTGACTGTTTTGTGTGCATTTTCCAGGGTTCGTACAGTCATGGAAAACTTGGAATCGTCCTGTAATTTTTAAATGGTCATTTCCAGGCCTGGAAAAGTCATGCAAAAAATTTAAATCATAAAAGTTTTGGAAAAGTCATGGAAATTTGTTATAATCACATGTTCATTTACGCCGAAATAATGTTTTTTAAAGAAAAACGCTCAAAATACAAGCAATACGTAAAATGTTCTACATTATTCATGTTTTTACCTAGATTTCAATTTGGTTTAAAGTCATGGAAAATTATTTATAAAACAATTCTTGAGAGTATTAATATGGAAGATGTATGTGGTAGTATATATAAATATATATATTTTTATTTATTTTATATACATTTTCTGATTTATTTTGATTTCAATTTAGGATAGAAATTTAGAATTTATAAGCATTTTTTGCTTGTATCTATACATTTTCAGTCTTTCTCTTTTGTATATTATATAGGATAATATTGTTTTGTTTTTGATTTGATTGACTGAATAAAATACACAAACAAACAAAACAAAAAAGTCATGGAAATCCATCGGTCAAAATGTGTAAGAACCCTGATTTTACAATCATTGTGTGTCTCTCTCACTCTTTGTCATTCTCTCCATTTTGCCCCACAAAAGAAACCAGAGGGACCCGATGACAGAGGCGCAACTGCCACATACGAGCTGGACACCGAGAGAGACAACGACGCTCAGGCCATCTTTGAGAGGAGTCAGAAAGTCCAAGAGGTACCATCTCCATGGCACATTATTTGCAAAAAGTTACAATTTAATCAACATTCATAAAGTGTTTCCTCCTACAATTGTAATATGTTCCTCACGCAATACTCGGTATTGTACATTATTTTTGTATTTTTTTTTCATTTAACAGGAGCTGGAAGGTAAAGAAGATGATAAAATCTACCGTGGCATCAACAACTACCAAAAATTCATCAAGCCTAAAGACACAACCATGGGCAACGCCTCCTCTGGCATGGTCAGGTGTGTAATAAGCAGGGTTCGTACGGTCGTGGAAAACCTGGAAAAGTCATGGCATTTTAAAATGGTCATTTCCAGGCCTGGAAAAGTCATGGAAAAAACTTAAATCACATGTTTTGGAAAAGTCATGGAAATGTTGTTATATTCACATTCATTTACGGCAAGTTTGAAATAATTGATGTTTTTTTGAAAGAAAGACGCTCAAAAACGCACAACATTTTCTAAATTGTTCATGTTTATACCGAGATTTCAGTTTGGTCGTGGAAATTTGGATTAAAGTCATGGAAATCTGGTCAAAATGTGTAAGAACCCCAACTAAGGCCAGACACTATTTAGCACATGTTTTGTCATTTAATCCGTTAGGGTTGATATATCATATATGCCTTTATTTATTTTCAACAGAAAAGGTCCAATCCGAGCCCCTGAACACCTGAGAGCCACGGTCAGGTGGGACTACCAGCCGGACATCTGCAAAGACTACAAGGAGACTGGTTTCTGTGGTTTTGGAGGTGGGAATGCTTTTTGTAGCATTTTAAAATAACCACGTCATCAGTTGAACGGCTCAAACTTAATAACCCGGAATTGCTCTCCCGCTTTCAGACAGCTGCAAGTTCCTCCACGACAGATCCGACTACAAACACGGCTGGCAGATTGAGCGGGAACTGGAAGAGGGCAGATACGGAGCCAATGGTGAGATCAGGACTCAGGAGTTCATTATTATTATTATTATTATTATTCTTCTGTCTGCGTCGGCGTTTCCTGAACACTGTGCTGTCGTCTAGACGAGGAGAACTACGAGGTGAGCAGCGACGATGAGGATTTGCCCTTCAAGTGCTTCATCTGCAGGGATTCCTTCAAGAATCCCATCATCACAAAGTGAGTCGTCCTCTGCTTTTTCCCAGTTTACTACCAGTTGCAAAGTGTTAACGGGGTTCGTAGGGTCATGGAAAACCTGGAAAAGTCATGGAATCTTAAAATGGTCATTTCAAGGCCTGAAAAGTCATGGAAATTTGTTATAATCACATGTTCATTTACACCGAGTTTGAAATAATTAATGTTTTTTTTAAAGAAAAACGCTCTAAATAAAAGCCGGCGTACGTTCTCAATACGTAAAATGTTCTAAATGTTTCATGTTTTTACCGAGATTTCAATTTGATCATGGACATCTGGTTTAAAGTCATGGACAATTATTTATAAAACGATTCTTGAGAGTATTAATATGGAAGATGTATGTGGTAGTGTATATATATATATATATATATATATATATATATATTAATTTGAATGATTTGGCCAATATTTTCTATCATGATAAGTGTAATTTCCTATCTATGAACAATATATATATATATATATATATATATATATATATATATATATATATATATACTCTATTTTGTTTGTTGTTCTTTTTTTTTCTTTATTTGATATACAATATGTACAATTTTTCATGTTTTACCGAGATTTCATTTTGTTCATGGAAATTTGGTTTAAAGTCATGGACAATTATTTATAAAACGATTCTTGAGAGTATTAATATGGAAGATGTATGTGGTAGTATATATATATATATATATTAATTTGAATGATTTGGCCAATATTTTCTATCATGATGAGTGTAATTTCCTATCTATGAACAATATATACTATTTTGTTTGTTGTTTTTCTTTTTTTTTCTTTATTTGATATACAATATGTACAATTGTTCATGTTTTACCGAGATTTCATTTTGTTCATGGAAATTTGGTTTAAAGTCGTGGAAATCCTCCGGTCAGAATGTGAGAACCCCGTGTTAACCAGTGAACTCTCTCCCAGGTGTAAGCACTACTTCTGCGAGGTGTGTGCTCTCCAGCATTACCGCAAGTCCAAGCGCTGCTACGTGTGCAACACGCAGACCAACGGCGTCTTCAACCCCGCGAAGGGTAAGCCGCCCCCGTTACCTTCTGAGACGACGGAATAAATAGATCGACGCTCCCCTTCAATCTATTCTCAGGGTTCGTACGGTCGTGGAAAACCTGGAGAAGTCATGGGATTTTAAAATGGTCATTTCCAGGCCTGGAAAAGTCATGGAGAAAACTTATATCACAAAAGTTTTGGAAAATTCATGGAAATGTGTTATGATCACGTGTTTATCTACGCCGAGTTTGAAATAATTAATATGTTTTAGAAAGAAGGACTCAAAATATAAGGCCGCATACTGGCGGCGCAATCTTTTTTCTCCGCGTTGCAAGTGAACGCACCGTAACTGGAAAGTTCGATGGCCGTAGCTCGGGAAGTAAATGTTTATTCTTTAAATAAAATATTGTCTCTTATTTGTTTCATTAAATGTATACTGTATACTTTGGAGTTCACATTGTTTAAATACTAAATGTTCTCACTTTTTCATGTATAAACCGAGATTTCAGTTTGGTCATGGAAATTTGGTTTAAAGTCCTGGAAGTCCATCGGTCAACATGTGTAAGAACCCTGTATTCTCCTCCCGTTCCTCCAGAGTTGATGGTCAAGATGGAGAAACGCGCCGCCGCAGCGACAGAAGAGCCGCCTTCCGACGAGGAAGATTAGCGGCATCGGGACCCTTATGTGTTTTGTCCGTGTACATTTTGAATAAAATTACTTATTTTAAGACAATAAAGTGCCTTGACGTGCGGCAACATCAAGTCAAAACATTAAATCGAACCACGTTTATTGTTAAAAGTTACGCTTGACATTTGCAACACTAACATTTGCCCCCGCTTTCACATGTCCATGCAGACCAAGCGAGCACCGATGCAACGCTCACGACTAACATAAGTAACATCACACCCGGAGGAAGTTCAAGAAAACACACACACACACACACACACACACACACACTGCTCTGAAGGATAAACGGATGCCATGCTTATTTAACTTATGCAACAAAAGGGACGGGTGGAGCACGAGATGTAGTAAGAAACGTGTTACATGCTGTTCATTTAGCTGACGGAGGGGGGACTTTCCATCTGGCGTGCAGACGGCGAAGTGAGAATCCTCGCTGAGTATTTAGTAGCAGCTTCCCAATGATCCGTTTCGTGAGAGTCTTTAGGTCTCGGCTACATCGACACCCACAGATACTCCGAGGAGTCCTGTTGTGTTTAGTGTGTGTGTGTGTGTGAGAGAGAGAGAGAGGCCATCAGTGCAATGCAGCGAGCATATCTAGAGAACAGAAAGCGTGTGTGAGACTCCAAAAAGAGGCGAGGTGGCCGCTGGTTTTTAACTTTCTCAGAACAGCAACTCCTTTTTTTTTTTTTAAGTTTGAGGTTTGAATTATTTACAAAGAGACCGTTACAAAAAAAAAAAACACATGTTGTCCAGTAATGCTCGGGAGAGTTTCCCGTCAGAAGTCCCAGTCGTCCACCTCCAGGTGGCCGAGGCCCGACTCCAGGCCGGTCAGCCCGGAGGGAGCGTCGCGCGGCCGGAAGCTCTCGCTCCCGGTGAGCGGCGACACGGGCCGCAGCAGCTCGGGCAGCGCCTCCGACGGCCGGCGTTTGATCTGAGGGGATGGAGAGAAAAAACATTCGGAGGACGATCTTACTTTTTTAACGTCGCCACGCGGTAAATGTCCAGGGTTCGTACGGTCATGGAAAACTTTGGAAAAGTCATGGCATTTTAGAATGGTCATTTCCAGGTCTGGAAAAGTCATGGAAAAAACTTAAATCATCAAAGTTTTGGAAAAGTCATGGAAATGTGCTATAATCACGTGTTCATTTACGCAGAGTTTGACATAATTAATGTTTTTTAAAGAAAGACGCAGAAAATATAAGCCGGTGTTCTGTCATTTCATGCTACTTGTCGAGAACTGATACCTTGTGGTATTGCGCATGCGCCGAGTCGATTTCCCGAGTTTGTTTGACACGCCCATAATGTTTTGCAACCCTGTCGATGCAGGTCTGATAACGGGGAGTGACGTCCTCAAAATCCCGATTATTTCCCTAGTTAAAAGTACATTCAGCATGTATATTGTACAGGTAGTAATAATACGTAGTAATGACATGTAGATTAATGAGTGATAAGCAGTTGCTATTTCTTTTGTGTCAACAAATTATTGTAAACATGAGTTTGTTCACATTATCATAACAAAGCACTGGTTTATTATTAGGGTATTTAGTGTTGAAGATAAACACTTTAACAGTGAAAAGTGAAACATTGAACTTTGGAAGAAAAGCATTTTGTGATAGTACAATAACATGCATTCATGTAAGAATGCTAAATTGAATTATATCAGGGGTAGCATATTGTGATGGTACAATAACTTCCTATCAGATAGGGTAGCATGAATCGATAGACACACCTATCGGTTTATGCAGCGGTAGCAAATTCTGACAATTTTCAAAAAATGTCATGTTTATACCGAGATTTCATTTTGTTCATGGAAATTTGGTTTAAATTCATGGAAAAGTCCTGGAAATCCACTGGTCGGAATGTGTGAGAACTCTGTTATTCAGCGAACTCTCTCCCAGGTATAAGCACTACTAACATTCAAATCATAAAAGTTTTGAAAAAGTCCTGAAAATGTGTTATGATCACATGTTCATTTAGTTTTAGTTTAGTTAGTTTGAAATAATTAATGTTTTTTAAAGAAAGACGCTCAAAATATAAGCCGGCGTACGCTCTCAACATGTTCTATATTTTTCATGTTTATACTGAGATTTCAGTTTGGTCATGGGCATTTGGTTTAAAGTCCTGGACATACATTGGTCAACATGTGTAAGAACCCTGCATGGAAAACCTGGAATTAAAGTCATGGAATTTTAAAATAGTCATTTCCAGGCCTGGAAAAGTCATGGAAAAAAGTTAAATCATAACATTTAGGGAAAAGTCGTGGGAATTTGTTATGATCGCATGTTCATTTACACCGAGTTTGAAATTATTAATATGTTTTTTAAAGGAAGACGCTCAAAATATAAGCCGGCGTACGCTCTCTATACACATGTTCAAAAATGTTCATGTTTATACCGAGATTTCCGTTTGGTCATGGACATTTGGTTGAAAGTCCTGGAAATCCATCGGTCAAAATGTGTGAGAACCCTGAATGTACGAATGAAAAATGCCACAAAGTCCTGTTTCAACTTGAAGTTAAAGGAACGGATGTTTCACCTGTTTGAACAGTGGGTGGCCGATGAGAGTGGCGGCAGACGGTCTGAAAAGCAAAGCGGGAAAGACGATTAGTATCTGGAACGTAACTTTTTCTACATGTCAGGGTTCGTACGGTCGTGGAAAACCTGGAAAAGTCATGGAATTTTAAAATGGTCATTTCCAGGCCTGGAAAAGTCATGGAAAAAAACTTAAATCACAAAAGTTTGGGAAAAGTCATGGAAATGTGTCATCACATGTTCATTTACGTGGAGTTTAAAATAATTAATATGTTTTTGAAAGGAAGACTCAAATTATAAACTTGAGTCCAAACAGATTTGCACATAAAGTATAGTTTGATTAAAAGAATAAATATCTATATAAGTGTTTCTAAGAATAAACATGTATCGTAATGTTTATTATTTTAATCAAACTATTGTCTCTCATCCATTTCATTTACGGTATATTGTGTATGCTTTGTAATTCTCATTGTTTCAATACTACAAGTTTTCACGTACACACCGAGATTTCAGTTTGCTCATGGAAATCTGGTTTAAAGTCCTGGAAAGTTCTGGAAAATTCCTGGAATTCCAACGTGGTCAACATGTGTACGACCCCTACATGTCCTATACGAGATCTAAGCATTAAAGAAGAGCGGCGCCGACCTCCTTTCGGGCTCCCGCTGCAGACACAGCTCGACGAAGGCGTGGAAGTGCGGGGAGAAGGTCCGGTTGTACGGGTGTCCGCCCGTCGAGGAGGACGCCTCTCCGTTGGAGTGCCGGACGCTTCCGGCTACCGGACCCTCGCAGATGCCGGAGTCGGCGCCGGAGCGAGACGGTTTCATCGACAGCTCCTCCGGCGGGATGGTGGTGGTGTCCAGCAGACACGGCACCGTCCCGTTCAGCTTCTCCAGCAGCATCTGGGGAGCGAAGAGGATATGGAGCGCATCAGTTCATGTTAAAGCCCCACTATGTAGTGTTTCCCTTGTAGCGCCCCCTTCAGGTATGTAACGTGTACTTCAGTGTGGTAAATACCCAGTTAGATAGATCAGGTGTCTGAACCTCTGGCTCTGAGCCATATGTGGCTCTTCTGGTGACGCATATGGCTCTTTAGAGTTTGAGTTAAATAATAATCTCCTTCGCCCCCTGTAACATATGGCTCTTTAGAGTTTGAGTTAAATAATAATCTCCTCCGCCCCCTGTAACTTTCTCTCTCCTCCAGATGACAGCAGCAGTAATGTCAGGTCCCTTTCTTAAAGACGTCTTTGTTCTTTAAACTAAAGGTCTGTTATTGGTCGTCTCCACAGCAGCATGTCTCTCTGTCTCTACGTCGCGTAGCGGAGACAATAAAAAGTCCCCTGTGAGGTGGACTGGACTATGTGACGCTGGTCATCATGACAGAAAGCAGGTCCAAGGACCGGGATACAACATGTGACAGAGTCGGTCTTTAGCCCACAGACCCCGATGGAGGAGGAGACGTCAACATATTAAAAGTCATTGTAGCGGCAACATTTATTCAAGCTGTTATTTAAGGTAGGAATTGTTACATAGTGTGGCTTTAATGTCTGACTACAAACAGATACTGTGATGGCGGGGCGCGGCGAGGCATGGTCTGACCTGTGTGGCTGGCATGTCTTTGAAGGGAACGTGTCCATTGGCCAGTTCACAGGCCGTGATGCCGAGGCTGTAGATGTCGGACCGAGAGTCGTAGCCCTGCAGGTTCTGCAAAACCGAACATTCGCATGCAATATTTACTCCGCTAAATGCGTCAAAGAGAACTGTTACGGTTGACCTGTGGCGGCACATGAAGTATTAACTGGGTATTATGGGACGCTTGCACGGTACCTGCTGCAGCACCTCAGGGCTGAGCCAGGGCAGCACCTTGACGCCGTGCTGGGGGAAGTCGTGGACCACTCTGGCCCTCTGGCCGTGACGGATCAGACTGAAGATGCTCCGCAGACCTGACATGCACACCTGTCCGTCGGCGGAGATCAACACATGGCTGGCCTTCACACTCCTGCACACACACACACACACACACACACACACACAGAGACATCAAACATCACATCGACCTGTATTCACAAGTAAAGGGCATGTTGGTTTATCAACTTTACCAATGTATTAAAACCCAGTGTAAGCTCAGGTCTAGAAACCACCACAAATTATTTTCATAATAAACTACATCATGTAAGACAGAGTTATTGTCTTGCTTCTAAATATTACATAATGATCCCGACCAGTTAGTACTAAGTAATGACTAGGTAATAACACAATGGTTGATGAGCTTATTATAGAGCCTTTTTATTTAAATTCCTGATGATGTGTTTGATGCTGACCAGAGAAACTCTTCCAATAAAAACCCTCGTCTGTCTTACGTGTTTCAAATTCCACGAGAACAAATCAACGCATCTTCAGCGTTTCCCAAATTAGTATTTAGTATTATTTTGTATTTTAGTATTAGTATTTAGTATTATTTTGTATTTTAGTATTATTATTTAGTATTAGTATATTATTTTAGTATTAGTATTTCGTATTTTAGTAGTAGTATTAGTATTTAGTGTTTTTTTATTTGCATCTTTTATTCTTATTAAGGCTATAATGTACATCCACTGCTGTGATCCTGAAAATTCCCCACTGTGGGGCTAATAAATGAATATCTTATCTTAAATACGTTGTTCTGCTTCAAACAAAAAGACATCAACCCCACGTTGACGTGCGTCTTACCGGTGCACGTATCCCATGTGGTGGATGTACTCGAGCGCTTTGAGCATGCCCAGCAGAATGTATGCGATGGTCAGCTCCGCCATTCCATCAGCGAAGTGTGAGCAGATCAGATCTCTGGCGGATCCTAAAAAAAAACATCCAACACAGAGAACCACGGTGAGCAGGCCGGCCTCTGTGAACATCGGCTACTTCTAAACTGGTGTCCATGAACTACGGTAAAACACAGCGACAGTCAAAGTATATCAATATAGTATATAAGTATTTAGAGCCTACTGTACTCCTCTGTATACAGCCCACCTGTGGTGCAGTTATAGTAAAGGGGAAATGAAAAAGATTCAGGTGGCTTTCAATCATGCGCAAGTCAGATGTTTGTGAGCCGGAATGTTCCCACTTTTCATGTTGTTTTGAGGAATTTTATGTGTAAATTGAAATGTCGACTAAGTGTCTCAAAGAAAGTACACTACCGTTCAAAAGTTTGGGGTCACCGAGAAAATGTTGTGTTTTACATGAAAACTCACACTTTTATTTATTAAATGAATACAAGATTAATACAAAATATAGTCAAGACATTGACGAGGTTATAAATAATGATTTTCATTGTAAATATTAATGTTGTTCTTCAGACTTGTGGCTCAAAGGAAGGCCAGTTTTAGAGCTTCTCTCACCAGCATAACTGTTTTCAGCTGCGCTCACATAAAAAGGGTTTCAATGTCAAGGAATAATCTGTTTGTGGAAAATGCTAAATAAAAAGTTATTAAAAAAGTGTTCCAAGGGGGTTCTACCCCTCTGCTCGTCTTCTAAGGCGATAACACAATGTACCACTAGAACATGGAGATGGGCCTCTACACACCTCTGTAGAGACTTCATTAAAACAGAGAATAGTCTTTTACACATTAACTATGCAAAGATATAAAGATAAAGATATATTTCTTACCGTACGCCATGAAGGGGGTGATGACCCACAGCTCATTATCAGCGATGAAGATGCTCTTGTAGGGGACAATACTGGAGTGGTAAAACAACTTCGACACGTGTAGTTCGCTCTGGGAGGCGGAAAAAACGGAGATTACAAGTCAAGTCGACCAGCAGAGAGAAGAAGATGATTCTCGATCTAAATCAGGCGTCAGAGGCGGAGCAGGAAGGTTAAATGAGACGAGGGTTACGCGAGGATGCCCGATGAAAGAAGGGATATTATATCTAAAGCAGTCGTGATGGAACGCGGTGCACACCTGGAGGTAGATGACCATGTCGTTGGTGCACGACTCCAAGTTGATCCGCCGGATGGCGACGTGCTCCCCGGTGGGTCGGTACCGAGCCAGGTTCACCGTCATCAAGTCGTCCAGGCCCCGGCCTGAAGCACAGAGCTCACGTTAAGAGCTGCTCCTGTCATCGTTACACGCGTATCCTCGCCTCCAGTCATCGGCTTCTGAGTATTCATCGTGTGTGAAAAACTAATATGACGTGAGATAGTGTTGGTTATTCACTGTTCAAGAACTACACTGCAAACTGAAACCCTTTGGCACACCATTCATTACATCACATTACATCACATGTCATTTCGAAGACGCTTTTATCCAAAGCGACTTACAATAAGTGCATTTCAACCTAGAGTATAAACTAAGAACAACAAGAATACAGAAAGTAACATCTCCTCAACATAGTCAAACTACAAAAGTACCATAATAAGATATTTAAGAGCTACTGAAGTGCTAATCTGTGTTTTATCCAGATATAGTCGGAAAATTAGTATATAGTAATAGTAATTTAGTATTAGTATTTGTATTTTTTTGTATTTAGTATTTTGTAATTTAGTCGTAGTATTAGTATTTTAGTAGCAGTATTAGTATTTTGTATTTTAATAGAAGTATTAGTATTTTTTTTTTAGTAGTAGTATTAGTATTTTTTATTTTAATAGTAGTAGTATTTTGTATTTTAGTAGTAGTATTTGTATTAGTATTTAGTATTTTAGTATTGTGTTTTTTGTTTTTATTTGTATCTTTTATTCTTATTAATGCTCTATGTACACCCACTGCTGTGGTCCTGAAATGTCCCCACTGTGGGACTAATACATGAATATCTTATCTTATCTTAAAAGATGTGTCTTTAGTTAGAGACTCTCTGCTGTCCTGATGTCAGCGGGGACTTAACGCGGAATGTGAACTGGTTTTATAAATATAACGTCACGTCACAAGCAGCTCGACTTGATCCAACATCGTCGCATGACGACGACTAACGGCGGGCTGAAACCCAAGCGGCCGAGTCCCGGCGCGCGTCGGCCGTCACGTACCGATAACGGCGAGGAGCTCGTAGGAGCCGCCGTCGGGGAGGAAGCTGCCCATGGTGTCCCAGTGCGGGGGAGGGGTCAGGCTCTCCTGGCTGTCCTCATGGGCCTGGAGGAAGAGGAGAGGGAACAGAGCGACTGAAGATGGGCGCAGCCCTGTGTTGAGGAGCGTGTGAGTGACTACCGGAGGGTCGAGTGAGAACTGTTAAAATCATCAAAGGACGGGCTGAGTGAGGCGTGTGAGCGTGAACCGCCGGGGCAACAACAAAAAAACATGAATCGGAAAAAAAATCAATAACGCGAAATGGCCTGAAAACCCTCACCGAGCATCTACTGAAGGTCTAGTGAGAAATAAACATTGTTATGAGCAGAATAGCAAATACAGGGAGATGAAGTGTCGCCTACGGATAAGAAAATAAACATGTAGAGAAGAGGAAGTGATCCCGACTGTGAGGACTCCTGGAGTACATCGGCGTGTTCTGATGTAAATGGACAGATTGCAGTACAAAGCTGGAACGGCCGATGGAGGCGAGCTGAATGAATATTTGGATTGTTTCCATGGTGACTAGAATGAAGACAGATTCAGATTAGAGTAGTGCACTTCCTTGTGCCTAACTGCATCAGACGGGCCTAGATCAAGGATTAAGATCAAGATCTGAGACACGACGAGAGTTGTTCCTAGCAGGGTTCTTACACATGTTGACCGATGGATTTCCACGACTTTTCCAGGACTTTTCCACGACTTTAAACCAAATGTCCATGACCAAACTGAAATCTCGGTATAAACATGAAACATTTAGAAAATGTTGCGTACGCCGGCTTATTTTTGAGCATTTTTCTTTAAAAAACATATACATGATTTCAAACTTGGTGTAAATGAACATGTGGTCATGACACATTTCCATGACTTTTCCAAAACTTTTAGAATTTAAGTTTTTTCCATGACTTTTCCTGGCCTGGAAATGACCATTTTAAAATTCCATGACTTTTCCAGATATCCATGACCGTACGAACCCCGTCCTCGCGTGGAGTTCTTTCCAGATGTGCAGCGAAGCCTTTATGCGCCACGTAAACTTTACTTGACATAAAAACTGGCACGACGACCGAGTTTAAACATGCCGTCGATCTAATCGCTGAACAACCTGCCAGTGCGGTCGGATTCAGAAGGCGTTGCATTCCTTTGCTGAAGCCGAACACACGGAGCTCCACTCATCTCCAGCGTGACAGCAGAGTGACATCAGCTCCCCATCGTCACGACGACCGGCCGTCACGCAAAACACTTAAACACACTTAATCTGGCTCTTAGTGAGGCGACAAAGACACACCGAAATCCAACAACAGTGCAGCTACCCGGAGCAAAGCAAGTAAACAGAACACTGGGGACTCAGACAGGAATATGTACACTACCGTTCAAAAGTTTGGGGCCACTTAGAAAAAAGAAAAGAAAGCACTGTTTTTTCCAATGAAAATGACATTAAATTAAATCAGAAATACACTCTCTACATAGTTAATGTGTAAATGACTATTTAATGAAGTCTCTACAGAGGTGTATAGAGGCCTATCTCCAGTGTTCTAGTGGTACATTGTGTTATTGCCTTAGAAGACGAGCAGAGGGGTAGAATCCCCTTGAAATCCTTTTTTAAATAACTTTTTATTTAGCATTTTCCACAAACAGATTATTCTTGACATTGAAACCCTTTTTATGTGAGCGCAGCTGAAAACAGTTATGCTGGTGAGAGAAGCTCTAAAACTGGCCTTCCTTTGAGCCACAAGTTTGAAGAACAACATTAATATTTACAATGAAAATCATTATTTATAACCTCGTCAATATCTTGACTATATTTTGTATTAATCTTGTATTCATTTAATAAATAAAAGTGTGAGTTTTCATGGAAAACACAACATTTTCTCTGTGACCCCAAACTTTTGAACGGTAGTGTATGTATATATATTAAATGTGTTTATTCTGCTAAATCCCCAACACAAGCTGGTGAGTGAGGTGACCTCCTGAGCTACGCGTGAGTACAGCGTGTGTCATGAGCGAGACACTCATGCATAAGTGAATGTTGCAAAGCCTCGGGAGGGGGGGGGGTTGTGGATTCCTCGACATCAATCTGTGTGCGCACATACACATGCATGCACGCACATACACAAAGAGCAAAGTGTGGGTGATGACGACAGGAGTACCACACTTACTTTCCTGGGGGGGAGTCCCTGAGCTTGCTCTGGGGTAGAAAAACCACATCAATGACATCAAGACATGTTCACACACCAAACAAGAGACGGGTCTGCGTTAAAAGCAGCTCTTGAACTGGGAATCGCAGCATCTGGCGGTGGGAGTTCGATAGATGACCGAAAGCAGCTTTGTCTTTCAGGCGGACCTAATTAAGGTGACGTGTAATTACAAATATCGTTTTTTCAACTTGGGAGAATATGCTTCACCTGGAACTGCACTGCAACTGAAAAAGCAATCAAGCTACGCCCTGCAGGATCTTTCCAGATGTTATGTAAGGCCATAGAAAGCACAGGCAGAACAAAAATGATGCACTTGATCATGCATGCAACATTGGGCAATGATCCACCAGCAAGAACATTTAAAATCGAGCAAGAATATAAAGCAACCCAAACCCCAAAACTAGTGTTGAGGCGAAACACGGCAAACAAACCACTAATAAACTACTAATTTAACTAAATATTAATTTGTACTTATATGGAGATATAAAAAAATCGAATCGGCTCTCCAGTCGTCGACGGGACAGATATTATATATATATATATATATATATATATATATATATATATATATATATATATATATATATATATATAGACACATACATATATACGATGGTTCAATTCACAGGCTACTTGGAAAACAAGAGAAAGTGAAGAACCTCTTTCAGCTACTTCAAGAATTGGGAGAATGCAAGAAGAATAGTTGTGGTATTCACGGTTTCAGGAACAATGTCACCCCGAAATTTTAAGAAAAAACAAGCAAGCACGCTTTTCAGACTGATTTAGTTTGCGCCGCCCTCTGATAAATCATTGGCGCGAACAGAGAGAACGATGCAGAGAGATAGATGACCGATGATTGGATGGAAAACTTTCAGAGTTGTGATTTGTCGATGCCATCGGAAAAGCAGAGCAAAGCACTCGCTTAGATTAAACAGGGTTCTTACACATGTTGACCAGTGGATTTCCAGGATTTTTCCAGGACTTTAAATCAAATTTCCATGACCAAACTGAAATCTCGGTTTAAACATGAACAATTTAGAAATAGTTGGGTATAGAGAGCGTACGCCGGCTTATATTTTGAGCGTCTTTCTTTAAAAAACATATTAATTATTTCAAACTCGGTGTAAATGAACATGTGATTATAACAAATGTCCATGACTTTTTCAAAACTTTTACGATTTAATTTTTTCCACGACTTTTCCAGGCCTGAAAATGACCATTTTAAAATGACATGACTTTTCCAGGTTTTCCACGACCGTACGAACCCCGTTAAAGCTTCAGCTAGAGCAGATTGTCGTTTTTTGGTTTGTGCTCATCACGGCTCATGGATAGGCGGCGTGTGGGAAAGTTTAACCGTCGCGTTGAATCTCACCTCCAAATAACTCCGAATCCCGCAGGCTCTCCACACTCAGTTTCTCAGACACCCAACGCTGACAGACAGAGAGGGCATAGGAGACATGGAGAGAAGAGAGAACATGCAAACAGAATAAATACACATCCCACGGAAACATATTAAAATCTGGCGAGTGAAGATCGTTCATGACGGCTTCGTACTTTCCAGCTGTAAAAGTCTTCTGTCTTTTGTGTGAAAGAGAAAGTGGATAATGTGATTTGCAAAAAATGTTCACGTAACTTTTAAAGATAAATGCGTGTGATTGTCTCGTCACAAACAAATTGCGTCAGGCTGTTTGTGTTTGCAATTAAAGCTGTCATTATAGTTTGATTTCCTTTAATTAAGCTTCAATTGAAATATTGATTAAAACCATATTCTTTGGAAATGGAGATAGACAAAGTAGAGTAGATGTAATCCTAAATCTAGGGTTAAACTGGCCCTAAAAGACTGTGTCTAAAATAGAAAGTACTTGTCAAACACTTACAATAAAAGACATGGATCCTCTTGAGTGGGTTACATATGAAAAGCGGAAAACATATCCAGGGAAAACCTTTAAAGACAAATGAAAAAGCTGTGAAGCAGAGGATGCCTCGATTTGCTCTTTCATGCTCATTAATTGCGATTTAACTTTAATCAAGATATTTACAGAATATGCATCCACATAAATAACAAAACAAAGCAAATACTACAAGCCCGCCATTCTATTATCTAGCTATGTGTAATACATACATGAGGACTCACCTCTAGTTGCGTCATCTTCGCCAGAATATCATTATTATACCTTTTGCCAGAATACTGCAGTAGTTATTAGTAGCTTTGATTGATGTTTATCTTTATTCGTGCATATTTTGTGGTTGAACCCAATCAACAATCAATGTTTTACAACGGCAAACACGGAGATGCTGACTTAGCAAGCGAAGTAACGTAAATCAAAACAAACCAGACACAAACAAATAACTCATTTATAGCAGATAACCGAGACCCCGTATTATTAATGGCTCGCTAATTGCATAGGCGCAGCATGGCTAGCAATACATATACATTAACGTTACCGTTAGCTAAAGCGCCTACTGCGAGACATTTTAGCGAAAGTAAATTGTATTATTCGCACGTCGTAATCACTCACCTATTCGGTGTTCAGAGCAGCAATGCCCGCCTGAAGAAATGCTATATTTCAGGACACCTTGTGCAGCTCGCGAAGCTCTGCAGCGGGATGTTTTGGCAGCTCGCTCCACTCCGAGCGGCGGCGTCGCGGCTCTGACGACAACGGACTCTTGGCGCGCGCCGATGACGTCAGCGCCTGTTAGTCTGCTGAAAACATTGGAGGTTTTACTGGCGCAAGAAAGAGGTAAATACGCCTTGTGTTCGCCCGCGTTTCAAAATAATCGGTACGTGCAGGCAAATAATAATGTTGGCGTGCGGTGCGCGTGGCGGTGAAGTGCGGCCTAAACCGCCCCTCGTTCACGGGGTGTCGAGCCGAGCTCGCACACCCCTGCCTCGGCCTCATTGTGCGGCCTAAGCTAACGCTAACGGTGTGTGTGTGTGTGTGTGTGTGTGTGTGTAACGTCGGCCGGTGTTGTTGTTACAGCGTTACGGTCAACACCGTCACGGCCAAACGCCAAAGCTGTCATCACGTGCACCTTCGTGTTTAGCACACGTCTAATTAGCTTACGGTGAACTCCGTTTCGCCGATTTATCAGCCTGATAACGTTGTCTCCTGCAGGTCGTTATACTTGATGCATGCGTGCCTCTGTGGGTATTAATGAAAGCATTATGTATATAACGTTATAATGCAGCATTCGTCTTGCTTAATCTGCACAACTAAGAGCGTTGCATATAAGCTATAGTGTTGCACAGGAACACTTTACCATCTTCAGCTAGTGCTGAGCTTCAATGTTGGTACAATGGAAGTATTAGTCAATAAAAGTATCCCACAGGTGTTCTGCTATATTTGAATTAACTAAAAGAGAAAAACACTGCAAAATGAATCAGTCAGGGCTACATTTGATAATTGGCCTTTTCTAGTGAACCTGTCAGTGTTCCTCAATATACACCTAGAAGAATAGAATAGAAGAATAGAAATATACTTTATTAATCCCCAAGGGGAAATTTGTTGACACAGTAGCACCCATAAACTAAACGCAATAAAATATAGATATAAGAAAGAAAGGGACTGCATAAAGTATAGTATGCAAAGTGAAATATAAAATACAAAATAAATTAAAATATATATGTATATATACAACATATATGTAAATACAGCAATGAAATTGAAAGTGGTCCTTGTCTAAAGGGCCAGATGAAGTGTCCAGCTTTAGGTCTCTAGATGAAGAGAGGTTTCCATGATTCAGTGCCGAGTCGCATTTCATTTGGAGTATCTTCATTTTTCTTTTTTAAAAGACATACAAATACCTGGCAGGTGTTTGAGTTACTATTTGATGTTTGTGTTTACAGCACAGCCATGAACTGGAACAAAGGCGGTCCGGGTGTGAAGCGAGGGTTCGGATTCGGAGGATTCTCCCTCGCAGGTAAAAAAGAAGAAGCGAGCGCACCTCCGAGCTCGAACGCAGCATCGGGAGCCGCAGGATCGAGCGGATATGGAAAGACCCAGCAGCTACCGTCGTTCTACAAAATAGGGACAAAAAGAGCCAATTTTGATGAGGAAAACGCGTGAGTGTTGCACCTCTTCCATTTAATTATACACTTCAACATATGTTTGTTCATCCCTTTAACCCTCCTGTTACCTTTAGGGCCAATTTGACCCCATTCAATGTTTAACGTCTCTAAAGAAATGATTAGCGTAATTTTTTGCTTCATATTTCATGAATTTTCCTTATTTATTGGGGACAACTGGGAAAACATAAAATTCACATGATGATATGTTTTCACTGTCCTGAACACAACTTGTACGCATCGGTGTTCTTTGGGGTCAATTTGACCCCAGGCTGTTTTTCACTGTGTCAAAGAAATATATATTTATTTATTTAAAGGGATATTTTGGTAGTCAACAAACAAACATAAAGTACCTCACACTTAAACTTGGGAAACAATATTAATTCTAATAATTTTCTGGAGGTTTCAAATTGACCCCGAGTGTAAAATATGTTAGTAAATGTGAAGGTCACAGGAGGGTTAAAAAATAATATCATTTATATATATTTTTTTAAACGGCATCCTTGTCCTTTTTAACAAGGTATTTTGAGGATGATGAAGAGGAGTCCAGCAATGTGGATTTGCCGTACATTCCAGCTGAGAACTCGCCCACGCGCCAGCAGATGCAGGCCGGCGGTGGGTCCGACAGTGAAGATGACCCGCTGGACGCCTTCATGGCAGAGGTTGAGGTGAGAAGAGACTCAGTCCAGCAGAGCCAACGTCGAAAATGCTTCCGCTCTATTCCCAAAAAAACATTTCCTTTGTTTCTGTTCCAGAACCAAGCGGCTAAAGACATGAGGAAACTAGAGGAGAAAGAAAAGGAGAAAAATTCTGCAAAGTAAGATTCAAATCTGTTCTAATATTTTCATTTGTTTGCTTTTTAGTCACATCTGAGGTCATGATGTAGGTGATTTTAATAGAAAATGTGCCTTAAGTAAAAATAAATAAATAATCAACCACATAAATTAATATTTTGTAAATAAAAAGTGTACGCCCCCTAATTTTAGATAATAATAATGCTTTTAACTTGTATATATCCCCTGCACTATTCACTGTCTTAACTACCAATAGCAGTTATCTGTATGCAGTATATACATCTTAAGTTTATTTGAATACTGGCACAAAACATGGCACATCCAGCAATATTGTCGCCGGCTTAATAGATTTGACCAGGTAAGCGCCGACCTTAGTCATAATGGGTGTGTGGGCTGTCGTGGGTGTTATGAACGAGCCGCAGGGAAGTTTTTTTTTTTCTCCGCTTGTCATTTCAGGGGTATTCGTGATGACATTGAAGAAGAAGATGAACAAGTGAGTGAGCCCTCCAAAGTTCTTCATCTACTCCATCGTTGATCAGAGAGGTCTCCAGGCCGAACATCCCCTAAATCTGCCTTCTAATGTTATAAAGCCCCCCCTGCATTCCCTCTATCTGACCACGCAGGTTGCATTTAGGATTATTACGATGGAGTTGTTTTTCCCGTGATTTATTCCTGCTGTCTAGAAAGTGTGAGAAGGCATGTTTAACTGATTTATATTGACGAGTGTTACGATGGTGACGGATTGTAAGTACTTTTTCCTTCTGTCGAGCTGAATGTCTCCTCAGGTGTTCATGAGTTACTGGTACCTGGATGCCGTGGTAAGCGCCACGCCAGCTCCGTTTTTCACATGCGACGCTGTGCTCTCTGCAGGAAGCCTACTTCCGCTACATGGCAGAGAATCCCACAGCCGGGCTGAGCCTCGAGGACGAAGATGAGAACGTTGACTATGACAGTGACGGGAACCCGATCGCCCCCCTCACCAAGAAAATTATTTTGCCGCTTCCCCCCATTGACCACTCTGAGGTACGGTTGCCACGACTGCACAGACAGTTTACAAGTGTTGCCTCTACTATAGACGGGGTTCTTACGGTCATGGAAAACCTGGAAAAGTCATGGAATTTGAAAATGGTCATTTCCAGGCCTGGAAAAGTCATGGAAAGAAACGTAAATCATAAAAGTTTTGGAAAAGTCATGGAAATTTGTTATTTACGCCGAGTTTGAAATAAATAAACAAAAATTTAAAGAAAGGACGCTCGGAATATAAGCCGGCACACGCTCTCAATACGCAGCATTTTCTAAAATGTTCATGTTTATACCGAGATTTTCAGTTTGGTTATGGAAATTTGGTGAAAAGTCATGGAAATCCACTGGTCAAAATGTGTAAGAACCCTGTATAGAATCATATTTGATGTCTTTGACGTGTGTCAAATAAGTGATTTTGTTGTGATTCTTCTGTCTTTTTGTCAATAGATTGATTACCCGCCCTTTGTGAAAAACTTCTACAATGAGCATGAAGAGCTCAGCAGCCTGACTGCGACTCAGGAGTTGGAGTTAAGGCAAAAATTGAACTTAAGAGTAAGTGGGATTCACGTACAAGTAATTGAATGTTGTATAGATAAAAACATTTTTAGTTATTACTCCCATTCGCACATGTTGAATTGAATTGAATTGAAATATACTTTATTAATCCCCAAGGGGAAATTTGTTGGCAACAGTAGCACCAATAAACTAAACACAATAAAATATAAATATAAGAAAGAAAGTGACTGTGCATAAAGTAAAGTGTGCAAAGTGAAATATAAAATACAAAATAAAATATATATGTGTATATATATACACAACATATATGCAATACAGCACTGTAAAATAAAATAATATATACATATATAGATAGTGTGCCAAATGCAAAGTGTGTGTATGTGTGCAGTGCAGATCAACAGTGTTGTCCAATTTTTTTTTAGCAATATGTCTCGTGAATTTGGAAACATCTTTGGAGACATGGGTCTTTGTCATGTTTACACTGTTGTCCTCAGCATCATCATCACAATCTTTGGGGTTTTTCTTTTTTCTAGGTATCGGGTGCAGCGCCTCCAAAGCCTTGTACGAGCTTTGCCCACTTCACCTTTGATGAGCAGTTAATGCACCAAATCCGCAAGTCCGAGTACACTCAGCCGACACCGATTCAGTGCCAGGTAATAGTGCAAGTTTATCGTACCGTTGCTATATCGTTTAGAATTCAATATTGTTGTTTTTTACGATATCATTAACTTTTTTTTCTTCTTCTAAATCTGGGGTTCAGGGTGTGCCCATAGCGCTGTCTGGACGTGACATGATTGGTATTGCAAAAACTGGCAGTGGCAAAACTGCAGCTTTTATCTGGCCCATGCTGGTTCACATCATGGACCAGAAGGAACTGGAGGCCGGAGAGGGGCCGATCGCCATCATCGTGTGTCCCACCAGAGAGCTTTGTCAGCAGGTAAGAAATGGGAAGGACCCAAGTCAGATTTTGTGTATATATATATATATATATATATATATATATATATATACACTACCGTTCAAAAGTTTGGGGTCACCCAACAAAACAATTTTGTGTTTTCCATGGAAACTCACTTTAATTTATCCAATGAATTGCAATATGAATAGAACATATAGTAAATACATTGACGAGGTTAGAAATAATGATTTTTATTTTAAATATGAATTGTGTTCTTCAGACTTCAAAAGGAAGGCCAGTTGAAAAGCTTCTCTGACCCGCATAACTGTTTTCAGCTGTGCTAACATAACAAAAGGGTTTTCTAAAATTCTACCCCTCCGTTAGTCTTCTAACACAATGTGCCATTAGAACACTGGAGAGGGGCCTCTATACAACCGTGTAGATATTAAATTTTTTTACACAGGTGTTTCAACCTAGAATAGTCATTTACCACGTTAATAATGTATAGAGTGCTTTTCTTAATCATTTAATGTTATCTTCATTCCAAAAAACATGCTTTTCTTTGAAAAATAAAGACATTTCTAAGTGACCCCAAACTTTTGAACGGTAGTGTATTTATATATATTTAAAAAGGTTATTTGCTTTAGTATCGACTGAGGAATGCATGGTGAAGGGAGCTGGTTCACTAACATGTCTCACTTTTCCAGATCCATGCAGAATGCAAGCGTTTTGGGAAAGCCTACTCTCTGCGCTCCGTGGCCGTTTATGGAGGAGGCAGCATGTGGGAGCAGGCCAAGGCTCTGCAGGAGGGCGCAGAGATTGTGGTCTGCACTCCGGTAAGAGAACATACTTTTAAAGAAGTAAAATGCACTCCTTTGCTGCAAAACAATGGGACATTGACTGTTTTTGTGTTTGCGCAGGGTCGTCTGATTGACCATGTGAAGAAGAAGGCCACGTCCCTGCAGAGAGTGTCGTACATGGTGTTCGACGAGGCAGATCGCATGTTTGATATGGGTTTCGGTGAGTTGGCATTATCAGTGTTGTATCAACCGTGCTTTCAACCTGTTTTGGCCACTACAATTTAGTTCTGTTTTTACCTTTCAGAATATCAGGTCCGATCTCTTGCAAGCCACGTCCGCCCGGACAGACAGAGTGAGTGGGTCTCCTTAAGTATGAAGACAATGCTGCTTCGCCATAGAGAGCAGGGCTTCAGAGTATTTAAACACGCACAGAATTAGTGTCATCTTCTCCTTCACAGCTCTTCTATTTAGTGCCACTTTCCGAAAGAAGATAGAGAGGCTTGCCAGAGACATCTTGGTCGATCCTATCCGCGTGGTGCAGGGAGACATCGGAGAGGTATGCAAGAGAAGAGATTCGATCGTTTCATCTTTTTTTTCCGTGCGCCTCAAAGACCCACATCACAAATACATGGCGACGCCGTTAAAAACAGTTGCAGTACTCCTGATTAAAAGTTGTGATGAACTTTTAAAACGTTTTTAAACTACAGTTTGACTTGGTAAACGTTTTTTAGCTGCACAATATTTGCAAAATGTCCTTTTTTATATGCCGATCCCCTGTTTGAATTGCCTTCTTCTCTGCTCAGGCCAATGAGGACGTCACCCAGATGGTGGAGATGCTGCACAGCGCGACGGATAAATGGGGCTGGCTGACCCGGCGGCTGGTGGAGTTCACCTCCTCTGGCTCGGTCCTCATTTTCGTCACCAAGAAGTTAAACTGTGAGGAACTGGCTACTAACCTGACCCAGGAGGGTTACAGCCTGGGCCTCCTGCACGGAGACATGGACCAAAGCGAGAGGAACAAAGTAATCAGCGACTTCAAGAAGCAGAACTTGCCCGTTCTGGTGGCCACTGATGTAGCTGGTGAGTTCCAGCTGGTGATGGAGATGGGAGAGGTTCTCTACCTCGCCAGTCTTTCTCTCCTTGTCGCTTTCGGTTCGAGGGTTTGTGTAATAAATTCATGGTTAATTTCCGTCATTCGCTTAATTTGTGCCTTAGAGGGGGCGTGGCTTATCTCTGTGGTTTTACTCCATGGAAACAGTTATCATTTCCACCATCCACCAAGGAAGAAATGGCCAATATTTCTGCTTTATACTTGTTGTGGAAATCAATTCATTTTACTCAACACTTTACTTTGTTTTCCCCTTTTGGTATTAGTATTTAGTATTCAGTATTTTTTTGTATTTTAGTATTAGTATTTTTTAGTATATTAGTATTTTTTTGTATTAGTATTTAGTATATTTGAGTATTAGTATTTATTAATTTTGTATTAGTATTTTGTATTTTAGTAGTAGTATTAGTATTTAGTATTTTTTTTATTTTTTAGTATTTTTTGTATTAGTATTTAGTATATTTGAGTATTAGTATTTAGTAATTTTGTATTAGTATTTTGTATTTTAGTAGTAGTATTAGTATTTAGTATTGTGTTTTTATTTTATTTTGATGAATGCTCTAATGTACATCTACTGCTGTGATCCTGAAATCTCCCCACTGTGGGACTAATAAATGAATATCTTAACTTATCTTATCTTCTAACATTAATATCATATATATTTATACACATCACCCGTAGGCTCACACAGCCCGGTGACTTTCAAAAAAATTCTGCCATTTGCGTCCGTGCATTGACTTTGCATGGGATGTACTCGCGTGGAAAAATTAGCACCAATTTTATTGTGAAGGCAGCGTTAGTCTTTTGTAAATCGAGAGATCAGTAAAAAAAAAAAGAAATGATGTTATTTAACATGTTCCTGCTTCCTGTCTCCTTTCCTACCAAGCTCGTGGTCTGGACATCCCATCCATCCGCACGGTGGTAAACTACGACGTGGCGCGAGACATCGACACGCACACTCACCGGATCGGTCGAACGGGTCGCGCGGGAGAGAAGGGCGTGGCCTACACCCTCCTCACCAACAAAGACACGACGTTCGCCGGTGACCTCGTGAGGAATCTAGAGGGCGCCAATCAAGGCGTTTCTAAAGAACTGATGGATTTAGCCATGCAGGTGAGATGGATAAGTCAAATTATTTTTACAGCATGTTGGTTTTTCAAATGGATTTTTTTCTTTATGCTGTTCACTTTTTTTCCCCAGAACTCCTGGTTCAGGAAATCCAGATTCAAGGGTGGTCAAGGAAAGAGGATGAATATCGGAGGTGGAGGTCTTGGTTACAGAGAGAGACCCGGCCTGGGGGCTGAAAGCTCTGTGAGTTCATTAATGCATCACCCTAAATCTGCTTTTAACTCTTTTTTCACCCCAAAATGTGGGTATAATCATAGTCATTATTACATACGATAAAATTAAAATATTTTAACAAATGCACCAGACTTTTTCCTTGTATATTATGGAGATTCGAAGCTCTGTGAGTAACTCTCGGTTGTTTCTGCAGGAACGCGGCGGAAACTTTTTGTGTTCCTCGAGTAGCTTTGAAGGCTACAGCAAACCAACGTCTGGGGCGATGGGAGACCGCATGTCTGCTATGAAACAAGCCTTCCAGGTAGAACTCTCCATCCTCTCCAGTCCCGTCTTAAATAGTATGCCTCTTGTATATATTTGACTTAACTTGACTGTATTTGATATGGACATCATCGTGGCATTATAATGGTAGCATACATTTATGCACAAGAAGAACTAGATGCTCTGTGTGACGCAAATTTACAACACCTGTAGGTTTATTTTTATTTTTTAAACTGGACAAATAAAATATATACGCAAATACATATATTACAAATGTGTTTACAGGGGTGTTATATGTGAGAACAATGTTTTACGCCATGATTTAATACCCCTAAAAAACAATAGTTCACTATAATTTACAGTTTTTGATAGGATTTTTTAAAAATATCTTAACATGCCACGTTATCATATTTTTACTAGTATTATGAGCGATAGAGCAAAAGTTCTTTACAGGGTTCGTACGGTCATGGAAAACCTGGAAAAGTCGTGGAATTTAGAAATGGTCATTTCCAGGCCTGGAAAAGTCATGGAAAAAACTTAAATCATAAAAGTCATGGAAAAAACTTAAATCATAAAAGTTTTGGAAAAGTCATGGAAAAAACTTAAATCATAAAAGTTTTAAAAAAGTCGTGGGGATTTGTTATGATCACTTGTTTATTTATGCCGAGTTTGAAATTATTAATGTTTTTTAAAGAAAGACGCTCATAATATAAGTCGGCGTAGGCTCTCATTATGCAAAATGTTCTAAATTTTTCATGTTTTTCCCGAGATTTCAGTTTGGTCATAGACCAAATTGGTTTAAAGTCGTGGAAAAGTCATGGAAAAAACTTAAATCATACAATTTGGGGAAAAGTCTTGGAAATTTGTTATAATCACATGTTCAAATATGGCGAGTTTGAAATAATTAATGTTTTTTAAAGAAAGAGGCTCAAAATATAAGCCGGCAAAAGTCATGGAAAAGTCATGGAAATCCACTGGTCGAAATGTGTAAGAACCCTGTCTTTAGACATCTAAGCGAGTTACTTCTCGAAAGCAAACATTCCTGCACCTGGCCATTAATCGTTCACGTCTACTGTATTTACATCGCCACGCTATCGCCACCCTGCAAATATATTTGGGTTATTTTGCGAGTCGTCAAAATCAGTAGAAATACTCTGTACGTCGTTTTCAGTTTGAAAGATCCTACATGCAGAAATCAGGAGGGCCTTGGAATCCAACCAAACAGTGTTTATCTTCATAACTATGGGTCTGTCGATGCAATTAAATATCAGCGCTGTCATAAAGGAAAGTGTAGTTGCAGGGTTTGTACGGTCATGGAAAACCTGGAAAAGTCATGGAATTTTAAAATGGTCATTTCCAAGCCTGGAAAAGTCATGGAAAAAACTTAAATCATGAAAGTTTTGGAAAAGTCATGGAAATGTGATATGTTCACTCGGAGTTAAACATTATTAATATGTTTTTTTGAAAGAAAGACGCTCAAAATAAAAGGCGGCGTACGCTCTCTGTACGCAACATTTTCTAAATTGTTCATAACTTTGGTTTAAACTTTAAAGTCATGGAATTTTAAAATGGTCATTTCCAGGCCTGGAAAAGTCATGGATAAAACGTAAATCCTAAAAGTTTTGGAAAAGTCATGGAAATGTGTTATGATCACATGTTCATTCACGCCGAGTTTGAAACATCGCCACCCTGCAAATATATTTGGGTTATTTTGAGAGTCGGCAAACTGCCTAATTAAATTTTTTTTAAGACGGTTTTCCGAGCTAATCCCTGCCTCTCCTTTCCGTTCAGGCTCAGTATAAGAGCCACTTTGTGGCGGCGTCCAGCGGCCCTCCGAAGCTCAGCACCAAGTCCAACAGCTCGTCGTGCTGGACGAGCGCCGGCAGCCTGAGCTCCGTGCCGACCGAGTCCGCCAACGGGCCGGAGCGGTCCCAGAGCGCCGCCCTGTCCATGACCATGTCGGGCTTCACCAGCGCCGGCTCCCTGAGCTCCGTGCCCGCCGTCCAAGCCCCCCCGCCGCACGTCTACCCGCCGGCCGCGCCCCCCCCGCCGAGGGACACCCCGCGGGAAAGACACGCGGAGGACCGGGGACGCCACGACGGCTACCGCCACGGCGACAGGGTCGATCGGCAAAGCGGCGGCGAGGATCGCTACGGCGACCGCGAGCGAGACGGGGACCGCGAGCGCCACGGAGACAGAGACCGCGAGCGCCACGGCGACCGGGACCGGCACGGCAGCAGCCGCCACGGCGACGGGCGCAACGGAGACGGGAGCAGGAGGGACCGAGAGGATCGGAGGGGGGAGAGGGACTTTGGAGAGGGGAGGGAGAGAGAGGATCGGAGGGGGGAGAGAGACTTCGGAGAGGGGAGGGAGAGAGAGGATCGGAGGGGGAGAGAGACTTCGGAGAGGGGAGGGAGAGAGAGGATCGGAGGGGGGAGAGAGACTTCGGAGAGGGGAGGGAGAGAGAGGATCGGAGGGGGGAGAGAGACTTCCGAGAGGGGAGGGAGAGAGAGGATCGGAGGGGGGAGAGAGACTTCGGAGAGGGGGGGGAGAGAGAGGATCGGAGGGGGGAGAGAGACTTCGGAGAGGGGAGGGAGAGAGAGGATCGGAGGGGGGAGAGGGATGGGGGAGACAGGGGGATCGGAGAGGGGAGGGACAGAGAGGAGAGGGACGTGGGAGAGAAACGGGACCGAGAGGAGAGGGACGGGGGAGACGGGGGGAGTGGAGATGATGGCTTTGCTGTCCCTGATCCACCAAAGCGTAGAAAGAGTAGGTGGGACAACTAAAAAAAAAAAACACACAAATAAACACATCAAAAGAATAACGTGCGACTAACTGCTCGTGGTGAGCTTGTCTGTTGTGTAGGCAGGTAGCATCTCAGAGACACAAGCACAGACCCACAGGGGGACTTTGTGGACTTTGGATGAAAGTGTACAGCGGGGTCGGTCAAAGCTCAAGAGTGTCGGACAGATCGACACAAGCAGCTCAGAGACGGTCACTGTGCATTTATCATTAAGGCTGTTGTGCGTCGCTATGATCCAACAATCGTGTCGTGAATCCTGCTGTCGGTAAACAACTCAAAATTAGGATTACGTTGGTTATTGTCTCGTTCCATCTCACATAGCTCGTAAACCTGAAGCTTTCTTCATTTCAAATTCTTTGCAAAGTGTTTGTGTGTTTGCATTTTTGTCAATGTACAAAGCTAACTCTTAAAAGTGTTTTTCGTTTTCATAATGTGCCCGTGATGATTCACGTTGCATGTTAGAACGATGTAGCTCTCTCCGTGTCCTGTATTCGAGTTCCAGTGATGTGTCCGTTTTTGGCCTTTTTAGTTTGTCTATGCTTTTGAGATGTTTTTCAAGAAACAAATGTTTGTACGAGAGGAATTTGAAGTGTTCGTTCACACGTGGAAAATTAAGTTTTGATTAAAAAGACTCCTTTGGCATCTACTTGCGTGTCTTCTTTCCGTGTCTGACACATGATGTCACTCCCCTGCTTTCACACGGAAAACATGGTTATGCAGTTCCATCGATTTGTTTTTGTAGCGTTGCATTTCTTCACTGTGACCACTGGGGGGCAGATTTTCGTTGCATGAAAAAACCGTTACCTCCCTCTGTTGTTTACGTCTGATGACAAAGGGAATGTTATTGATATGGATAGTGCTATTCATGTTGAGCTGTAGCTTCATACACGATAACAATTAACGTGATAATTTTTGGGTGCTTCGGTTAGATTTATTTTTTAAGTATTAGCTGGCTCGTCTGTTTACGTCGATCATTATGCATCAGACTCATTTTGGAAGGAAATAATGTTGTGTATATTAATTTAATAATAACTGGAGCATTGTTGTACTCCACCACCTGTATTTAATAACTTCAGTTACCAGTTGCATTGCTTGTATGCACAATTTAAAATGTGATGTAGTTATGTGTTATTGTCGTATACAAAACAATAATAGAAGACGAAATTGGCAAGGAAAATCTGTACTAATGGAAATGTAAGCGAGTAAAACGAGCGAAACCCGAAGCGCAGAAACGTATCAAATAAAACGTATTTAATAAAATAATATATATTTGTGATAATACTTCAATTACTAGCCATTATGTATACAATTACTTTAGAATGATGTACACCGTAATGGATCAATAAATGTATATACATTATGAAATAGGCCATTCTGCACCACGAGTTGGCTCCGTGTGCGTTTGTGTTTATCCGGATATTTCGACGCCGATACTTTCGTAAACTTTTGAATGCGGAACCTGTGCAACATTGTGTTAATTCTACTTTGTATAAAGTAAAATATCGTGGCACTACTTCCAACACCGACGCCTGTCGCGCGATGGGGGGGTAATCTTTATATAAAAGCTCGACAGCGGCATTCTCGTTTCTCTATTAGTCGCCATTTGTCGGACGGACCCTGAACGCATCAGTAGCAGATGCGAACCAATAGCGTGCGACATCCTGCCGGAGGAGAAGAAAAAAAACAAAACGTTCCGTTGAAAAACCCGAGACGTGAAGCGGAGCGGAGGTTCGAGGCAGAAACTCACCCGCACCGGGGCCAGCAGCGACTACAACGAAAGCCTCGCAGGGACCTGAATAAAGAGAAAGCATCCGCCTCCAGCCTCTGAGCGAACAGACATTATCGGCCAGCGTGTTGCAGACGAGAAGCACAGATGGTGAGTGGTTTACGCTTTATTGTACCGTCCGCTCGTGTCTGCAGCCTCCCTCCCTCCCTCTCTCCCTCCCTCCCTCCGCCGCTCTCCTCTCTGCTCCTTTATGCGTGATGAGGCGATGGTGTCCGTCCGGTTAGCTAACCGGGTCCCGGTCGGTTGAGTCCGCCGTGGTCTCGTTGCTTTTGTCCAACCGCCGTATTTAGATGGCGACGTTGTGATGAATTCGTGGATAATTCCGTCGAGTTCCTCTCCTTAAACGCCGCCGTTTGTCTCCGTTAGTTAGCTAGCTCGCTGGCTAATTAACACAAAAAAAGGGGTATTTTAAAACTACTGAATTAACGCTATTCATTCAACACCAAAAACACACCCATCTAATTTGGGCAGCCGTGTTTGCGTGTAACGGATCATTAATTTAATTGCCCTCCCTTATCAGCTGACTTGTAAATCGAGCTGTGGCTTTGTATCATGTGGCGTGATTTTTTTGTTTTGTTTTTTTTGTTTGGTTCAAGCAGCGGTTAAAGTTCCCACACCAGAGCGGATTAGAGTGCTTTTCTTGTTGTTACCTGGCCTAGTGTCGGCTGCAGCCTCTCAGGTGTTGGCTGGAGGGCTTTAGTACAGCAAGTGTGTCCAGAGTCTGGGATTGGGATGTAATACCATGCAACGAAAAACTATTTAAATGCATATAAAGAACTTAAGCTAAAGCAGAAAACAAATTTGAGATGGGAGGTTTAAAGCACCCCTCTGATCCATAAGTTTACCCCAAATGTATGTTATTGACATATTCACATTAGTGTCCTGTTTTTTGACATGCATCCTTCTTTAAATGTATATTTTCGATCTGACATTTACAGAGACATGGGGCTCCTGGTTATGCCTATCACCATGCACATGATCATACATGTATCTGTTTCTGATCGGCCGCTCCTCTTTGTTCAGACTCATTAGAAACCTTAACCCTCCTGTTACCTTTGGGATCAATTTGACCCCATTCAATGTTTGACATCTCTAAAAAAATATTGATATAGTTTGTTTTGCTTCATATTTCATGACTTTTCCAAATTTTTTGGCGACAACTGGGAAAACATAAAATTCAAATATGTTTTCAATATCCTTAACAATTTGACCCCAGGCTGTTTTTGACTGTCAAACATATAAGAAATATCAACTTTTTTATTTATTTTAAGGGCTATTTAGGTCGTCAACAAACAAACATAAAGTACCTCACACTTAAAATTGGGAAACAATATTAATTCTAATCATTTTCTGGAGGTTATAATTGCTGGGGTCCAAAAGGGTAAAATATGTTAGTAAATTTGAAGGTAACAGGAGGGTTAAGGGGGTCTTGGACTCTTTACATGACACAGATCCTCCATCTGCAGGTTTCCTCAACAAGTATCCAGGTTTTATCCCAGGATACATTGTTGGTATACTCTAAAAATACATCTCAACACTGGGATACACTGGATGAAATATCCGCTGCTGCTTCTGTAGAAAGTTTAAACTCCACTCCAGTTTAAAAAAAAACATGTTTCATGCTTTGATACACATGAGTTGCATGTGTTGGTGTTGTTGAGTAGTGTACAAACTGCTCCGTGGTCTAGTGAAACCACGTTTTATTCATTCAGGGCACCACACTTACGACAGTCTGTCATTACCGCCCCGGCATACGGCGACACGGTTTAAGTATATGGTCATTTTCATATCCTGCTGCTGTCAGTGTGCAGCCGGACTGTCATGTTATTCAGATTGCACAGCACAGATTGACAGGCTGCTGCGCTGGCTGGTTTACATCAGTCAGGGTTCCTACGGTCATGGAAAACCTGGAAAAGTCATGTAATTTTAAAATGGTCATTTCCAGGCCTGGAAAAGTCATGGAAAAAAACGTAAAATCATAAAAGTAATGGGAATTTCTTATATTTACGCGGAGTTAAACATAATTAATGTTTCTTAAAGAAAGAAGCTCAAAATATAAGCCGGCCGTACGCTTTCTATACGCAACATTTTCTAAATTGTTCATGTTTATAACCAGATTTGATCGTGGACATTTGGTTTAAAGTCATGAAAAAGTCCTGGAAATCCCCTGGTCAAAATGTGAAAGAACCCTGATCGGTATCCTGGTGGATTGTGGCTTAGGTTGCAATTTGATTTGTCTCTCTAAAGAATAAAGGGGGGGGGAAGCCCAAATCGGGCAGATTTAGACAAAGAACATTATACAAAGCTGCAGTGAGGCCTAATACCGTTTATTTTGTGTGACCATATGCTCTTTTGTCAAACGATAACCATTAACGACACTTAAAACCTGATTCGGGCCTGTGGAAGAGCCATATGTCGCGTTCCCGCTGTCGGATGTGCAGGACTGTAATAAATGGGTCGCCAGCAGGTCCAGCCTAATGGTTTTAACGAGCTGCGCACCTTTTCCTTTCTTCCCCCATCGGGTACTCTATTACATTTGGGTTTTGCAGGGTTCGTACGGTCATGGAAAACCTGGAAAAGTCCTGGAATTTTAAAATGGTCATTTCCAGGTCTGGAAAAGTCATGGAAAAAAACGTAAATCATAAAAGTTTGGGAAAAGTCGTGGAAATTTGTCATTATCACGTGTTCATTTATATGGAGGACTCAAAATGACTTGAGTATAAATAAATAAATGCATGAATAAATAAATAAATGCTTAAATAAATGTATAAATGCATAAATAAACAAATGTATAAATAAATGCTTGAATAAATAAATACAGGAATGAAGGAATATAAGTTATAAATCAACAGGACATCATTAAATACATATATATCTGTATTTCTTCATATATTTGAAATTCGCAAAATGTTAAAAAATGTTCATGTTTCCACCGAGATTTCAGTTTGGTCATGGACGTTTGGTTTAAAGTCATGGAAAAGTCATTAAAAAGTCATGGAAATCTGGTTAAAATGTGTAAGAACCCTGTTTTACTTTGAAAAGGCGAAATACAGTCTGGTGGGATTGCGTAAACAAAAGAGCATCGAGCTTATTTCAGGCCTCCAAAAAGGTGTCAAAGCTTCTCCGTTGGCTTACAGACTTCTCAGGAATCCGTTTTGTCAGCGGTCTGTTTGTATTATCCTCTGCTGTTGACGTCTTGCTGTGACTAGTTTCAGTAATAATCAACACCAACGTGTTCTCTCGTTGCAGTGCGTCTCTCCGGCGCTCGAATGCAGGCGATCTGGTTTGAGAGGACCTTAGGGCACGGCGCTTAGCCCCGGCGTGTAGGGTTTCCCCACAGTATCGTCTACAAGGCGTCAACAACACACGTCCGAGAAGTCGCATTTTGGATCCTACTCCGTTACTTAAACGATCCGCATTTGATCTTTGGGCATTAGCAGATCTATTTGGGGGCGGAGCCTAAAACATTAAATCCTCCGTCGACAACCTGTCAGCTCGCAGTTAAGGCGTCGTCACTGCGCGATGTAAATGTTCTTTGATGCCGTAGCCAATATTTGCATGTCACTTTTTTTTTTTTAAGACAGGACGGGGCACGTTTTCCTAAATTCCAGTCCTGGAGGAGAATTTGTTTGCGAAGGTTCCCCCTCTGCTGGCGTGCGCGGCGGCGTCCGGCCGGCAGCGAGCTGCAGAAAGCGGCCTCGCCATGTCAAGTCGACACAGGCTCCGCGTCCTCAACACATTCTTTCGCTGGTTTTGTTCTCTGAAGGAAATGTATAAACGCAGCAGCTGCTGCAGCATACCAGCACCAAGTATTTGTTTTTTACGAACGCCGCAGGTTTTAACACATTCGGTTCAGGGAGTCAAAAAACAAAGTTTTAAAGGAAGGAAAAACATTTTTGAACAGTCTTGTTTTTGGCTTTCTAACTTTTTTATAACTGTCTGATTTTACAAGATGTTTCGGCTCGGGACTAGAAAGAGCTGTGATGTCGTGATCAGTTTTATCGCGCCCTCGGGCAGCATCTTTTAAAAGGAGTGCCCAGGGCTTTTTTGATGGCAGTTTTAGACAGGCATTGCTTCTCAGAGCAGCTGACTACTAATTAATGAAACATCCGTATCCTTTTCTCACTCTGACTAGGCAGCAGCTTCAGAAATAACATCATGTGACGTTTAGTTTTTCACTTATGAAAGAGTAGAAGTCTTTTTTTATAGTCTTAAAGTACTCTAGACCTGCAATAGTTGATTTAAACTATAAGGGACGAACATGATAACAAAGATCTGCTACTGTTTATAATAAGTATTTAAGCACAAATGTCAATTATCTGAATATTTATACAGTTGGAATAGAGAATAGAATTGAAATGTATTGACATAGTAGCACCAATAAACTAAACACAATAAAATATAAGAAAGAAAGTGACTGTGCATAAAGTGAAGAAAATAATATATATATTAAAGTTGACTGGACATTTGAAGAAATCTCATATTTTTAAAGAGCTTTTTCATTATCGTTTGACTATTAATAAACAGAAGGAGTCGTTAAGTCCTACAAAATAATTCGGTAATTCATTGATTACGAATAAAAGCGCTAGTCGGTGTCCCTTTTTATTTTTTTTATTTAGATATTTCATTTAAATGGTTTCATCTGAATCTTTACAGCTTCCCAGACGGGAAGTAAAAAAGTCCGCCTGGCGTCAGCTGATTAAAGAAACATGCAAACTTTCGATTCCGTGTCTCGGAGCGGAGAAAATGCCCCGTCACTTTCTCGCTGCGTACAGGAAGCTCCAAAAGGGGAAGGGAAGTCGAGGCCGATCGAACGCCCCAACGGCGTGATTACGCTGCTGGACGCCCGTTGAAGGATGTGTCCTCACGCTTTCATCAGTTCAAAACCACAGCCAAAACGGACCTGCTTTTCATTACATGTCATTTAAGATATGATGTATACCTTTATTCGTCCCACAGTGGGGACATTTCAAGCGGTGCACATCAGAGCATTAATACAAATAATTATAAAACTAAATACTAAAAAGTAAAAACTAATACTAAATGTACAGGGGGAAATCATCACATTACATCGCATGTCATTTAGCAGATGCTTTTATCCAAAGTGACTTACAATAAATGCATTTCAACCTAGAGTACAAACTAAGAACAAGAATACAGAAAGTAACATTTCCTCAACATAGTCAAACTACAAAAGTACCACAATAAGAGATATTTAAGAGCCATTGAAGTGCAAATCTGTGTTTTTAATCCATATATAGTCGGTAAAGGTGCGTTTTCAGTTTCCGGCGGAAGCTGTAGAGACGAAGTAAAGTTTTGAGTTTGCTGACGCTTTTGTCCAAAGCGACGTACAATCCTGTTGCATGCATACACCGTAGAGCAGCTACAGGGAGCAACTCGAGGTTAAGTGTCTTGCTCAAGTGCACATCGACTAGTGCGGGGATTGAACCTCCACAGCCGCTCATTAAGCCTCTCCCGATCTTGAGTTTTCTTTTATTCTTCTTCCCAGGCGTCGTTCCCACACGTCCTGCTTCTTCTTTTCATGGTCAGAGTTGATGATGGAACGCTTCTGTCCAGGGCGGTCGATGCAGATAACCTGCAAGCGCTTTTAGTTGTTGGCCAGAAAGTGCAAAATACAATTGACCCCGAGGGTAAAACCTCCAGAAAATTATTAGAATTAATATTGTTTTCCGAGTTTAAGTGTGAGGAACTTTATGCGTGTTTGTTGACTACCTAAATAGCCCTTTAAATATATAAAAAAGTTGATATTTCTTGTATGTTTGACAGTCAAATTGACCCCAAAGAACATTGACGTTAAACATTGAATGGGGTCAAATGGACCCTAGAGGTCACAGGAGGGTTAAGGATGAGTTTCTTCCCGTGTCCCGTTTCTTTTCTTCCTCTCTGGCGTCCCAAACGTTCGTCTCACGATCTCGTTTCTAGAATAGAAGCGGCGTGCGGGAGCCTCGTTCTGGATTGCTGCCGCGCGTCGTCCACGCGGCGCCGCCTGCCCTTCTACGGGCTTGTCGCGGCGCGTCAGGCGCCACGGCGTGACTTCACAGACCGTTTGAGCGCTTTCTGAACAGATTGACCTTCTGCCCTCGCGAATATCCCCGAGTTGTTGTGACCGCTCTAATCGGCTGTGATTGACCTCAGCTGATGGCTCGCGTAAACAAGGAGGTTTAGACAAGACGGCGTCTGTTTAAACTTCCATAACGGACTTGCGTACTCTGTTTTGAGGTTGCCTCATAACTACATCCTCACAGTCTCCCTTTTTACCGTTGCGTTGAAAATGCAGAAGGTTATGTTTTGATCGCCGTGTATTTATTTATTTATTTGTATGAGAGTTACTCGCATAAGTCAAAAAGTATTAAACCGAATCGCATGACATTTGGTGGGATGATTGGTTATTATCCGGGGACCATTTGATTAGATTTTTGGATCGAAAAGGTCATGTTTTGATCGCCGTGTATTTATTTATTTATTTATGTATTTATTTATTTGTATGAGAGTTACTCGCATAAGTCAAAAAGTATTAAACCGAATCGCATGACATTTGGTGGGATGATTGGTTATTATCCGGGGAATATTTGTTTCGATTTTGGGATTGATCGGGTCAAAGGTCAAGATCAAGGTCATGAAAAGGTCAACATCTTCTTTTTTTACCAATTTCTATCCAATTGTCATGCAACTAATGCCAAAATGTTCATAATTCAATGCCCAATCTTGTGATATGTGAAGGTATGCGCTCTACCGAGTGCCCCTTCTAGTTCCCCCCCGATTCTTTGAAGGAATGAGGACCTGTGGCTTGTCATGCGGCTGCTCCGTGGGGGGGGGGGGGGAGACGGCCGTGCAATTTGTGACTAACGCTTTGAATGTTCTGCACAAAAGGTTACACACACAAACGCCTCGGAGCACAGAGGGAGACGCTTGTTTTAAGGGACAGTCAACACTTGCTTGTTGAGACGATCGCGTGTCTGTATGTAAATATGCAGCGTTGCTTTGCTTAGCAGAAACTGAAACGGGGAGGTGGGGGGGGGGGGAAGCAGCTGACGCGACTAAATAGGTCAAATCCACTGGCCAACGCACCTCTAAAGCTCATGACGTGAAGTTAGGTCTTGTTTTTATCAAGCCGTACGCAAGAAATCGTGAAAACGTCGTGTTAGTGTTCCAGTGGGGGGGGGGAGTGTTCCTGATTTCTTCTTTAAGAAAGAGCTTTACAGGTGTGTGTGTGTGTGTGTGTGTGTGTGTGTTGAGATCAAAATGCCGGCCGAGTTCGGACGTGGGGAATTTGAGCGACGAATTTCCTCCGCCAGTGTGTGAGAGCCGAGTTTCTGTTGCTAGACGATTTGAGCACTTGCGTGAAAGTGTTCTTTGTTCATGAAGACGCTGGCCTCCAGCTGGCGGCGGCCTCTCACACACGGCTATTTCAAATTGCTTCACAGTTAGAAACGGATCTAATTAACTCTCCTACAATCCCTCCTTTTATTTCTGTTTGCGCGTCAACACCTCGTTCATATCCAGCCCCTCCACGCCTTCGGGTTATCCTTTGTCTCTTTTATTAGCCGAGAGGACCCCAGAGCTAGACTTTGAGAGTCGCGTGCAGAACAGAGATCGTAAACCTCTCGTACGGTCATGGAATTTTAAAATGGTCATTTCCAGGCCAGGAAAAGTCACGGAAAAAACGTAAATCATAAAAGTCATGGAAATTTGTTATAATCGCGTGTTCATTTACAGAGTTTGAAATAATTCATGTTTTTTTTTAACCCTCCTGTGACCTTTAGGGTCAATTTGATGCCATTCGATGTTTAACGTCGGTGTTCTTTGGGGTCAATTTGACCCCAGGCTGTTTTTCGCTGTGTCAAACATATAAGAAATATCAACTTTTTTTATATATTTAAAGGGCTGTTTAGGGCAACAAACACACATAAAGTACTTCACACTTAAACTTGGGAAACAATATAAATTCTAATCATTTTCTGGATTTAATTGCTGGGGTTAAATTGACCCCTAGGTTTTATATATATATATATATATATATATATATATATATATATATATATATATATATATATATATATATAATCTCTTTATTCCAGACTCATGGGTCCATAAAACGACAATATATACAATACGAGGACACAAAATATGTTAGTAAATGTGACGGTAACAGGAGGGTTAAAGAAAGACGCTCAAAATATAAGCCGGTGTGCACAAAGTGTTCTAAATTTGTCATTTTTTTTTTTTTTTTTTTTACCGAGATTTCATTTTAGTCATGGACATTTGGTTTAAAGTCCTGGAAATCCACTTGTCAACATGTGTAAGAAGCCTGCTTGTAGTTCGTTCGCTCTGCAGCTGAAGCATCCGTACAGAATAACCCGTCATTCGTTGGGATGAGGTCCTCTGCGAGACAGGAAGCCAGACGCGTCGCGTCGACTTCCTGTCACATTCGAGCCGTTTGGTGGCGACAGCCTCATGCACATATAAGGTAAAGGAAGACGAGATGGCACACGCTAATCTGACTTCTTCCAGGAAGCCCGTGTATGTGTGGAATGCGTGCCTCCCCTCACATGGGAGCTCTCGCTGCTGGTTTTTTTTACACGCACAAAAAGACAGACTTCCATTTCTGGCTGCGTTAGTTTCACGATTTGGCACGTACGAATGAAACGTCACTGTTCCTGCAGCCTCCCCCCCCCGACGGTAACGTCTCCGTCTCGTGTTTTCCAGGGTTCGTACGGTCGTGGAAAACCTGGAAAAGTCCTGGCATTTTAAAATGGTAATTTCCAGACCTGGAAAAGTCGAGGAAAAAACTTAAATCACAAAAGTTTGGGAAAAGTCATGGAAATTTGTTATGTTCATTTACGCAGTTTAAAATAATTCATGTTTTTGAAAGGAAGACTCAAATTATAAGCTGAGTCTAAACAGATTTGCACATAAAGGATAAAAGTTTGATTTAAAAGAATAAACATTTATATAAGTGTTTCTAAGAATAAACATGTATTGTACTAATAACTTTATTTATATAGCACTTTTAAAAACAAGGTTTACAAAGTGCTCTACAAAGCATAAACGCAACTTAAATGGCGGCAAACAAAAGACCATAACCATGAAAGCATTGAATACAACTAGAACCAAACAAATAGGCAATTAAAATAAAAACATAAAAGGACGACATCACTTAAAAGCAGTTTTATAAAAGTGGGTTTTAAGAAGTGATTTCAAAGAAGTTTATTGATTCTGCCAGCCTTAATGTTTATTCTTTTACTCAAACTATTGTCTCTCATTCATTTGTTTCATTTAAGGTGTATTGTATGCGTTGTAATTCTCATTGTTTGAATACTATATTTTCAAAAAGTTTTCACATACACTCGATTTCAGTTTGGTCATGGACATTTGGTTTAAAGTCCTGGAATTTTAAAATGGTCATTTCCAGGCCTGGAAAATTCATGGAAAAAACTTAAATCACAAAAGTTTGGGAAAAGTCATGGAAATGTGTTTCATCCACATGTTCATTTACGCCGAGTTTAAAATATTTCATATGTTTTTGAAAGGAAGACTCAAATTATAAGCCGGCTTACGCCACGTCCCAACATATTTGCACATAAAGGATAATAGTTTGTTTAAAAGAATAAACATTTATTTAAGTGTTTGTAAGAATAAACATTTATTTAAGTGTTTGTAAGAATAAGCATTTATAGTAATGTTTATTCTTTTACTCAAACTATTGTCTCATTCATTTGTTTCATTCAAGGTATATATTGTATGCTTTGTAATTCTCATTGTTTGAATACTACATTTTCAAATACTAATACTAAGTTTTCATGTACAATCGAGATTGGAAATTGGTTTAAAGTCATGGAAAAGTCCTGGAATTCCACTGGTCAACATGTGAACCCTGGTTTTGAGAAGTTTACACATCCGACCCGCTCCACACACCTCGCCTGCTCCTCGCCTGCTCCTCGCCGCGCTGCAGCAACAGGAAGCGGTCTCTCAGGCCGTCTGGCGTGTAACTCCCGACGCTCCGGCCTCCGCACATTAACCGGGCTCCTGGAATCGGGACGAAGACGAGACGGTCGGGATGCGATTGCGTCTCCGGGAAGCGGCGGGGCCTCTCTTGATGAGCCGATCGGTTTAAAAGCATCTCGTGTGGTTGCCGTAAGTGCATGAAACACGGTGCTGATTCTCCTTTTCCGTTAAGTGGTGCATGAAATTAAAAAGGGTTCAGATGGATCTAGTTGTTTTTATAGCAGACAGCATGCAAGACCAGATATCTGTGCATGCACTAATAAAATAAATATATATATAATATAATAGAAACGATATGCATTTGTCAACTAATCTAATAGAAACGATATGCATTTGTCAACTAATCTCTCTCTCTATATATATATATATATATATATATATATATATATATATATAAAAAAATCTTTATTTATTTTATATAATTTTTTTGATTTAATTTAGGATAGGAATTTATAAGCATTTTTTGCTTCTACCTATACCTTTTCAGTCTCTCTTTTATATATTATATAGAATAATATTGTATTTGATTTGATTGACTGAATAAAATACTATATATATATATATATATATATATATATATATATATATATTTATTCTAAGCTCAGTAGAACTGAGGCCGCTAAGGTGTTACATTTACCATCCTGGCCAAATCAGACTTACCTGTCTGCATAATCCTTCCAGAATAAGCTTCTCTTTGATTGTCTGGGGAGTGTTCTAGATTACATGTTGATACCGTCATCACTTTAACTCGTTAAAAATTAGAAAAATAATTCATTAAACTCCTGTTATTGTCCACTCTTTGGTCATTTCCATCACTGCGGCGGTCTCTTGGATAATGGACAATTGCTGCTGATCTCCCTGCAGCCTATGACCCCCCCCCCCCCCCCACACACACACACACACTTCCTCTAGCCAAACTGCCTTACATAACCGGGCTTTAGCAAAGTCTGCGGCGGACCTCTCCCCTGCCCACACAGAGGCGGCCCTTCTTCCCCCCCCACGCTCGCTCTCCTCCACGGCGGTCGCGCGTCCCCGTCTGAATGTCCCTCTGTCGGATCGCTCGCCGCTTCGACTACCTGTTGGCGCCGCTCGCTGCAGCGCTCCAGGGGGAATGCAGGCGTTCCTCGCGTGTGACTTCCTCCAGACGCTCATCGTCCGTCGTCCCAACCGGCCAATGACTTTTAACATGTTGACGTCTCCTCCTCCTCCATCGGGGTCTGTGGGCTAAAACCCGACTATGTGACATGTCGTAGCGCCCGGTCCTTGGACCTGCTTTCTGTCATGATGACCAGCGTCACATAGTCCAGTCCACCTCACAGGGGACTTTTTATTGTCTCCGCTACGCGACGTAGAGACAGAGAGACATGCTGCTGTGGAGACGACCAATAACAGACCTTTAGTTTAAAGAACAAAGACGTCTTTAAGAAAGGGACCTGACATTACTGCTGCTGTCATCTGGAGGAGAGAGAAAGTTACAGGGGGCGGAGGAGATTATTATTAACTCAAACTCAAAAGAGCCATATGCGTCACCAGAAGAGCCATATATGGCTCAGAGCCAGAGGTTCAGACACCTGATCTATCGTAACTGGGTATTTACCACACTGAAGTACACGTTACATACCTGAAGGGGGCGCTACAAGGGAAACACTACATAGTGGGGCTTTAAGCCGGATAATTCAAAAGTAAAACTATAATTATGAAAACCGCCTCGTTCCATTTCTGGATTACACGGTTACGAAGAGAGACTGGCAGTCGTAATCTTAATCTCAAACCGTTTGTAAGGTTTGCGACGCGTCCTCGTGAAAGTTTCTTCGCTGGACGTCGGGTTCTGAGCGGTTCTGCCGCGTCGGGGGCGGACCCAAAGCTCACACCTGATCCTCTCCCAGGGGTGCAAAGAGACGGACAAAGAGGGCTGCATTGAGGGATGAGCGTGACAATACGACACTCTGGTACCGGTAAGAAGAGGACGGTGGGAAACGCGTCCTTCCACCCGTGGGGCCTTGCTGGGTCCCCGTGTTTTGGGCGGTCTTTGTACACGTCGGCATACCGTTTGTTTTACCGTTGAGTGTTCTTCTTATCCAGGACTCCAGGAGCGCCACTGAAGAGAAACCCGTCCAGCGATCCAAGGTAGATGTGCGTCACCATTCTTTTTTTTTCTCATCCCTCATTCATGGTCCTGTGTTCGGTACTCGTGCCCCACTCCACATCCAGCCGCCGTTTGCGCTCCAACAAAAGACCAGAGGACGGCTCGTCCTGCATTTGGTGTCCCTCGTAAAGCCCCGCCTTCGTATTAAACCCGCGTGTCCGTGTGCTCAGTCTTTCAGCTTCAAGACCCAAAAGGAGGTGTGCACGTCATGCGAGAAGACGGTCTACCCCATGGAGAGACTGGTCGCCAACAACTTGGTCTTCCACTCGTCATGCTTCTGCTGCAAGCACTGCAACGCCAAACTCAGGTGACGAGGCGCCTCGCCTTCCTCCGCGCGCACGTGACTCTCTCCTCTCGGTTTGTCTGTAACGGTTTCACCCCCCCCCCCCCCCCATTTGCACACTGTCTATATTTTATTTTACACTGCTGTATTTGCACATATGTGTGTGTGTGTGTGTGTGTGTGTGTATATATGTATATATATATATATATATATATATATGTATGTGTGTGTGTGTATGTATGTATATATATATATATATATATATTTCACTTTGTATACTTTATGCAGTCACTTTTTCTTTCTTATATTTATATTATTTATTTAATTTAATTTTACACTGCTGTATTTGCACATATGTTGTGTGTGTGTGTGTGTGTATATATATATATATATATATTTCACTTTGTATACTTTATGCACAGTCACTGTTTCTTTCTTTCTTATATTTATATTATTTATTTAATTTAATCTTACACTGCTGTATTTGCACATATGGTGTGTGTGTGTGTGTATATATATATATATATATATATATATATATATATTTCACTTTGTATACTTTATGCACAGTCACTGTTTCTTTCTTTCTTTCTTATATTTATATTATTTATTTAATTTAATCTTACACTGCTGTATTTGCACATATGTTGTGTGTGTGTGTATATATATATATATATATATATATATATATATATATATATATATATATATATATATATATATATATATATATATATATATTTTATATTTCACTTTGTATACTTTATGCACAGTCACTGTTTCTTTCTTTCTTATATTTATATTTTATTGTCGTGTTTAGTTAATTGGTGCCACTGTGTCGACACAAAATGTCCCCTCGGGGATTAATAAATTTCTATTCTATTCTATTCTCTGCAGCCTTGGCACCTTTGCGGCCCTCCAAGGTGATTTCTACTGTAAACCTCACTTCCAGCAGCTGTTCAAAAGCAAAGGCAACTACGACGAGGGCTTCGGGCGCAAGCAGCACAAAGAGCTCTGGACCGCCAAGGAGACGGAGAACATAACGAAGACGGCGTAATCGTGTCCCCGGGTGTCCCATCCCAAGCCATGCCGCGCCGCCCCCCCCCCCCCCCCCCCCCCCCCCCATATCACCTTCTAGTACATCCCGATGAACACGCCGTTCCATCTCCCACTCGCTCACTCGCTATTCAGATGCGTGCACAAGCAGCATGGAGATGACTGGCCAGTCATAATCCATACCACTATATATAAAAAAAAAAAAACGTATATTCGTGGGTAGATTTTGGGTTTAATCTGTATTTTCAGCGTTTTTTTTCCAATTTCCCGTTTTTGGAATTGGTAGTTGGTCGTGACCAAAAGCCTCTCGAGTACGGAGAGTATAATAATATTAAAAATCACGTTATTTTTAAAAATAATTCCTCTTTTAAAATAATTTGCACCCTTTTTTTTTTTCTTTTATTTGTATTATACAAGTCAACCGTATGCTGGGGTTGCAGCGGAGCATACACTCAGGTCAATTTTCAACCCCGAGATGTAAAAGCAAATTTTTTTTTTTTGCATAGTTTCATTCAAAACAACAAATCAAAACAACAGTCCTCAGTATTGTGACTTTGCTGTCAGACATTTATGTCCGTTTGTTAGGTTTCATATAATCGAGGAACAAACAGGGTACGGAGTACTGTAAAATAACGGCACACGGCAACAGCTCACCTCTTGCGTTTTACATTCGTGTGTTACGTTTCTAAATGTCTGCTTCGTCCCACGGTTTGTTCTTACTTTATTGACCGCGGTGAGTCTTATCCTTGCATGTTGGGAGGACCGGGTCTTAATAGCCTTATCTTATGACTGTATTGATCTTTTGTGTTGTGAATTATTTGTTCCATCGATGCATAGCAAATCACTTTTTAAGGGTTTTTAGAAGCACTTGAGTTTGGATCCGATGCCTCGGCATAAGCGGATCCTCCGAGCTTTTTATTGACGGTTGAAATTGTAATGGGATTCTCGGATTGTGTTTTGTATACTCTCTGTACGTAGCGCTGTCGTTCGTGATTAGTGAACATTCCCCACCTTGCTGTACTCTCGTCTTGCACACGTGACCACGACGCGACCGCCGGACACGATATTGTCAGGGAAACCGAGGCCTTGTTCGTCAACATCCCTCACTCTGCTGGAGGAAACATCTTAAGAGGAGCGGTCGGCGAGACCGACGACTACATTCCTAATGAGGTTGTTGATGGACGTAGCTTGAGCCTTGCAGGAAACCACACACTTTTTGTTCCTTCGCCATTTCACGCTTTGTCAGTTGTTGGCGTCTCGTGGTGAATTTTTTTTTTTTTTTTTTTTTTTTTTTTTCCCTTGCTGTATTTGAGTGTTCATGTAGCTGGACAGTCTTTTTGGGGGACGTATCCAATCCCAGTGTCTTGAACATCTATCATTTGATGAACCCTCCCACTCCCCCCAGTCCCATCCGGTACGCGTGGACAGGTTTCCTTTCTAAATTAATGCCTTCCTGTTCTCATTTCCTGTCTTATTAGCTAAATGCAATTTAGCACCTGGACCTATTTCTTAAATCTTGAATTTCCAGTAGGTGGCTGAGGGAGGAGGGAGGGTCAGATCGTGGTCCCCTGACGTGCTCCTGCATGCTGCATGCAAAACCCGGAGCAGAGCGCCCCCTGCTGGGGAAAGGGTGGCGGTAGTGTTTAGTGTGAGAGGAAGAAAAGCGACTCGCCCCTGAACTCGATATAGCTTTTATTTAAATGTAATTGTTTTTATGTTGCCTCTGTCTGCAGTGCAGCTACTGCACTCAGACCCTTTTTTTTTTAAATTCAATTTTATTCGATTTTATTCTAACACCGAAGATAAATCAACCCAGTTGGACAAAGAATTCCACGTCTATTTCATTCTATTCCAAGAATGAGCCTGAAGCCATTCAAATATCTCGTTTTAGAAAATGTCTAAATACCACTGAGACTTGGCTGACACTTGAATGACACGAGTAGATGTGTGACTGGAGGTTTACTGTGAACGAGAAGAGAAAGCTAAACTTGAACAGATGGATACGTGCGACTTTTTTCCTTTTCTTTAAGAGAAGCCGTAGAAATAAAAAGCGAATCTTATCGCCTTTTCAAAACAAGTCGCGAGATCTCCTCACGATGCCTTTTCAAAAAACCGACTTGCTTAGTTTAGACGCCCGCAGCAGCCAATTGTCCCCTCTAACCACTTCTTAAACCACAAATAATAACTCTAAATCTCTAACATTTGTATATGTTCCCTCTCTTTTTTGGGGTTCAAAGTCATCCTCTCGATCCCTGAGGAAATATGCTTTAAAATCGAGAGTATTGTATCTAGAAACGGCGTCTTCGTCATTCCCCGTCAGCAGTGCGCCAAGGTACGACCGACGCAGGCGCACTGCTCAGGTGTGCGTCGTTTCGTGCGTCTTGATGTGGACTTTCCAACGCCGTCGTCATGGAGACGTCTTAAACGTGTGCGTCGTTGAACATGTGTTCTGTACAGACCTGTGGAGGTGGCCTTACAGCAAAGGACTCTTGGAGCGTGTTCTCGCTCGTTCTCCTCTAGTCGCCCTTCTTCTCTGTTGCTTAGTTGTGGTATGGATGTGTAACATTTTGAAATGTAACCTCCCCCCCCCTCTCTCTCTCTTTCTACACCAATCATTTTGTGCATTTTCTTTCTTTTTTTCTTTTTTACATGCTTTTGGAGAAAAAAAATTAAATGCTGGTGTTGATTTAAATGCAGTGGTGTAAGTGTGTTTATTGATGTTAAAAGATAACGTGCAGTCTCTGGAGATTAATGGCTGAATGTCTTTGCTCAAGGATTTCAAAATGTTTATGTTGCATGGTTTACGGTTTACAGTATCAGTGTATTTCTAATTCTACACTCAGAGGGAAATGCGCTCCTCCACTATTATTTGACATCTTACTTCATGCATTACTTTACAATTTCTAATGGTTTTAAGCTTTGAAATGTAACTAACGTTGGTATCTTTGAGCTCTGGGTAACGTGATGTATTGCTCACTATTTCTTTTAATCAGTCAATCAAGTAATTGAAAACGGTCATTAGATTAAACCATAATTAGAGTTTGTAAATGGCGCCTTCTCAATATTTTTTTTCTTGAGTCCACCAGGCTACGGACTTGATTCAAATCGGCGTTCCGGCGCTGGTGAAGCGTCCATCTTTTGGCGCTGGGATTGACCAGCCCTGCGGTTTGAGAGGCTCAATGATCCCGGGAGCAACATTTTCCAGGGGAGAGTTGTTCACAGAATCTAGCCACCTGAATTCTTAATTCTAAAGAATTCAACACAGATTTCAAACGGTTAAATTCTTAATTCAACCGTTTGAAATCTCTGTTCTTGTCTGGTTGAATTCAACCACGGGGCACCTTAATTAATTAATTAATTAAAATATATATATATATATGTGTGCAGGATTACTACTTGTAACAGCGTATTCCTAAACTGTGGTATTAGTACTTTTTCTTGAGTGAAGGCCCTGACGAACATCTTTTACCCTTTTGACCCCAGCAATTAAAACCTCCAGAAAATGATTAGAATGAATATTGTTTCCCAAGTTTAAATGTCGGGTACTTTATTTTTGTTTGACTACCTAAATAGCCCTTTAAATAAATAAAGTTGATATTTCTTATGTTTTACACAGTGAAAAACAGCCTGGGGTCAAATTGTACAGGACAGTGAAAACATGTCAATGTTTTCCCAGTTGTCTCCAATAAATGAGGAAAAGTCATGAAATATGAAGCAACAAAAATAATGTAAATATATATTTTTTTAGAGACGTCAAACATTGAATGGGGTCAAATTGACCCCAAAGGTCACAGGAGGGTTATAACGTCCCCACTGCGGGACTATCGGGAGCATCGTATCCCATCGCATCAATTACAGGCAGGAGGATTGTCGCACGGCTCTGAAAGCAGCCTCGACTACGTCACAGCAGCTCCGCCCCTATTGTGCGCGCGCCTGCAGAACCGCTTCATAACAGCGCGCGCCCGCCAACTGCACGGCTTTTATTTGGATAGTTTAGGAACCAGAAATCCCCCTGGGAATAAATCCATGTTTCTGGACACTTAACGGACGGCGGCGAGCGAAGCGCGTTGGAGACATGGACGCGGCGGCGGCGGAGTTCCGGTTTCACGACTTGTTGGCAGCTTAAAAGCGGGTTCCGGTGGCGATATTTTCCTGGTCAGGAAGTTTGACGCACTCGGTTGAAGATTAGGAGTATTTCTTACTTTGTTTTGGTTAGGAAGGGGGGGAGTTGTGGACCGCCGTCGGCTCCAGGAGCCGCACGACCCCGCGAGGCTGAACCGACGCGTAAAAAACAGAAGTCTAAATAAACATCGACGGACTTTATCCCATTTGGCGTCCCTAATGAATCGAGCTGAAGCGTATTAAGCAAAACCTTTTAGTTGCATGTTGTTGTTGTCTTTCTGCTCGAGTCATTTTAATACATGCGTGCTAATTATTCCGTTTCAACTTAATCAATGTTGCTGTAGGCCGTTATGCATTATATAGGGTTATATTCAAGTTACAATGGGACGTAGCTCTATTAAAAAATAAAGATAGCTGCAGTCTGGACTGTTCTGGACTCCAACCTGGCAACACGGGGAAGGAAAATCTGCAAATTTAGCAGGAAGAGCGGCTCTCCAAATTACGGAAATCGTTCCTCTGGCGAAGCTGCTGCTCACAAATGGATTTCATACAGGCCACTCGGTTATTGTTGCACCTTGTCTGCTAGTTTCTGGTTCCTATTGGCACGGGACACGGCTCTCCCCCTCCCCACCGCGCGCACGCGTGAACGCGCTGACAACCGTGTGTGACGAATGTGAGAATGTTTTGGAAATTTAAGTTTCCCAAAGAGCCGAGGCTGGAGCGGAGCGGGGGTTCGCCTTCGGGCCACAGCTGCAGCCGCCCGGTGTAGGCTCCCCCCCCCCCCCGGTCAGAATAGTGTCTCTGTGCGGCTCCCAGCGGTCTCATGTGTGCGCGTCGGCTTCCTGGACATTATCCGTGCGTGTGGCTGCATTAATTTTCACGTTTAAGAAGACCGATTACCTGGCGGGGTCAGCCCCCCGCCATGGCGAACGCGCTCGCGCTCGCGCGCTCCCCGGTGCGTCGGCTCGACTGAGGGCAGCGATGGACGCGAGCGTCGGCCGGACCTACCGGGTCACCGTCTCCGCCGCGAGCCCCCGGTGACCGTCGCGAGCTGCACGCGGGAGGAGACTCACCCCCGGCGGAGGGCGACCAGGCGACAGGTGAGGGTTGTGCACGTGACCGTGATGATGGGTGTAAAGTGAGCGGATTGGGATGCGTTCAAGGCCGGTGGGAGGAAATGATGTGTTGTCTTTTCAATGCAACAAAGTAACATCATGTTCTCGTAATGAAAACAATGTTTCCATTTATGTATGATTAATTGTTGGACGGATTAAAATAGACATTACTGAAATGACTCCTTTTTAAAAGCGTACACATTGTTAAAGTAGTTGTTAAAGCTTTTTACTTGGACTTGGATGTTATGTGAAAATCAGAGCATCGGGGAGAAAATATGGCAATTAAATCTGAGCCCACCAATAAATACACATCTGCAATCAAGTAGTGAGCTATGTGTGCTGTGCAACGCAAGTATTTCACTTTATAACTTTGGACTGTATCGCAAACCAAAGTGTGAAACGCGTATAGACTTTAAATTACAGGTGGACTCGTACCTGAAGAGCCCAGTTGGACAGCAGTGTTTGTAATTACTGTTGTAAACAAACATAGACCAACATTGGGGAATGTTGATCACTTTAAGTGTGTTGTTGTTTAGTGTGTTGTTGTTTAGTGTTTGTCCACGCACCAACAGTTAAGATCTGTACATCATTGCTTCAAAGTGCAGCTTTATTCCCATGTTACATGATTACAGCTATCAATACTCTCTATACACACATCTATACTCTCACTATGATGGAGAATAGCAGATGAATACAACATCTGCTTATTAAATACAATGGAATCAAAGCCACAGCAATGCTAGATTGTGTTCATGTGCTTGTTGTGTTAAGAGCATAACTAAATGTGATTGTTGACACATCACACCATGGTTTATATTTATATCTGTGTCAACACCGTTGGCTCAGTGCAGCATTTATTATTAAATCTGTATTCAATCTCCCACTAACGTCCTCATTAGACTGTCATGGGTCAAAGGACAGCTGCTCGTAGCTTGTGGTTGACACGTCACACCTGTATAACTGTTGGCAGAAGGATTTGACCTTCACCAACTTGTCCGTGACCTTCACACGTGAACACGCAGAATGACCTGCATTGCTTTCGAACTACAGGAGATTTTCATTGAGCTCGTCTTTTGAAATGTTGACTTGGGGAAAGTATCCGTATGCATCTAGAATAGAATAGAATAGAAATATACTTTATTAATCCCCAAGGGGAAATTTTTCGACACAGTAGCACCAATAAACTAAAAACACGAGAATAAAATATAAATATAAGAAAGAAAGAAACAGTGACTGTGCATAAAGTATACAAAGTGAAATATAAAATACAAAAAAAAAAAAATATATATATATATATATGTATACACAACATATGTGCTAAATCTCTGTTAATTAAAACACCACAAAGTGTATTTTAAACTACAGCCAAGCCGAGTACCAGCTACTCGTAGAGATTGCAATATTTAAATGTAGTGGGTTACACTAAACCAGAACACCTGTGCATCTGAAACAGGAGAGACGTTAAGTCAGGTGATGTTTCATCTGTAAAACACTTCATCCAGACGCATGACTTGACAGAGAAAGTCGTGCCTGGGAAAAACGGCCCTTAGACTAAACACCTCTCAAAGCAGACAGAGAAGAGGAGGGGGTGGGGGAGGAAAATATCCATGTAAATCCTCCTAGTCCTGGAAATGTGATACAAGGAAAATAAAGCAGGCACAGCTGACCGGACTGGAAGAGCCCCGCCTCCTTCCACATCGAATTCCCCACATTCCACCTGGGAGGTTATTAAAAATCAAGAGAAGAGGTTAGCCGGTCCCTCCAGAACCAGGCGGCCCTGAAGTGGCTCTACGCGGAGCGACTAGTGGGCGAGCTTGAGCGTGGGGCTCGGAGGACAAAAGCGCTTGGTAACCGATCCGTTGGCAGGAGAACATGAAAGCGGCGGAAGCTGGAAAGCGGCGTGGCGACGCTCCGAAAGACCACAGGCGGACGTGCCCGGCATTCCTGTGGCTGATCATTACCCAGAAAGCCACAGAGTCAATGAGTTGCTTCAGGTAGCGACGCTCCCCCGTTCCTCTCCCGTGCAGACATCGACCCTCGGAGGCGTTCGCTGCCTCCTGCGTGGACTGGACCGCCAGACGCCGCTCGGCCTCTGTTATGTCCCCGGCTTGTTGTTTTGTCACAGTGTGAACAAGTCGTTAGTTCCCGAAGCTCGCCAGGCACCGACGGATCGATCGCGTGGAGTCGATTCGCTGCAGTGGGCTTCTGGGAAAGCTGAAGGTCAAGCTGTCAAGGTGCAGCGCTTTCAGGGTTCGTAGGGTCGTGGAAAACCTGGAAAAGTCATGAAAAAAACTTAAATCATAAAAGTTTTGGAAAAGTCATGGAAATTTGTTATAATCACATGTTCATTTACGCCGAGTTTGATATAATTAATATATTTTTTAAAGAAAAACACTCAAATTATAAGCCGGCGTACGCTCTCAACATGTACAATTTTCGAAGTTTTTCAATGTCATGGACATTTGGTTTAAAGTCATGGAAAAGTTCTGGAAAAGTCATGAAAAAAACTTAAATCATAAAAGTTTTGGAAAATCTTGGAAATTTGTTGTGATCACATGTTCATTTGCACCGAGTTTGAAAGAATTAATATGTTTTTTTTAAAGAAAGACGCTCAAAATATAAGCCGGCGTACGCTTTCAATGCACAAAATATTCTACTTTTGTCATGTTTTTACCGAGATTTCAGTTCGGTCATGAACATTTGGTTTAAAGTCCTGGAAAAGTCTTGCAAAAGTCCTGGAAATCCACTGGCCCACATGTGTAAGAACCCTGGCTTTGTTCACCGTGGCCTCTGGCTTAAAAAGTCCTGCAATAAGGGAGATATAAACCAGTCTTGGGAAATTACTAAGAGGCTAATCTTATTTGCGGTGACTCAACATGGCCCTGTTGATAAGTGCTTTGGCTCCTGGTCGGGCCAAACATGTAGTTATTATCCTGGAACACTTTAAATCGTTGGCTGTAACCTAACAAGGATTGTTCCAGTTTAGACGTGGATGCACCAGTTCTCTGCAACAGTGTCTGTGTGATACAGATCTTTGTAAGCGGATCTGTTTCTCTATTGACGTGGCTTACATGTGTTCAGTCCCAATGGGCCACTGAGTCAGCAATTAATGGCACTCAATCCCTTTGCATTAGGTTACTGTAACTATGAGCTTTGCGCGTTTGATTTTGACGGGTTTTCATTTTTACCATTGAAAATGCAGAAGGTGATGTTTTGATCGCCGTGTATTTGTATGCGTGCGTGTTATTTGCATAAGTCAAAAAGTATTAAACCGAATCGCATGAAATTTGGTGGGATGATTGGTTATTATCCGGGGAACATTTGATTAGATTTTGGGATTGATCGGGTCAAAGGTCAAGGTCATTAAAAGGTCAACATCTTCTTGAATCACATGAAATTTGGTGGGAATATTGGTTATTATCCGGGGACCATTTGATTAGATTTTGGGATCGATCGGGTCAAAGATCAAGGTCATGAAAGGTAAAAATCTTCTATTTACCATAGCACGGACAATTTTTATTTAATTGGCATGCAACTAATGCCAAAATGTTCATAATTCAATGCCCAATCTTGTGATATGTGAAGGTATGCGCTCTACCGAGTGCCCGTTCTAGTTTTTAAAGTTTCCGGTATCAGATCGGTTGAAGTTGAAGTACTGGAATCCGTAGAGAACGAACATCTGATCAGTCCTTCTCTGGTAGACATCAACGTCAACAACGGAGCCGTAACACTAGCGGAACTATCGCTTTTGCAGCTCGTGCAATCAGAGGAGTCTAAAGCTGGTCGATATTTGAAAAATGGCAGAAGAAGAAGAAGAAAAAAAAACAACTCCCTGGAGAAACATTCTTCCCGTATGAACTGTGCCAGACTGATTGCTGCCAATGCAGCTTGAATTTCAGCCGTTTCCAATTGTCTTTTCTTTCTCATGGGCACAACACACACACACACACACACACACACACACACTCTGCACATCCACTCAGAGTTCAGGGCACTCGAGCCAGGCACATGTTTAGGTATGCATCCTGCAGGCTTCGGTTACACGTCCGTACACGCCTGCAAAGAGTTATGCGCTGCACGTGAATAACAGCGCCTCTGATTAGCGTCACGTTAAAACCACGTGACGTAATGAGAGGGCAGCGCGGCCGCTTTGTCGTGCCAGCCGTCGGGTTTTGTTCTTTTCCTCTTTTTACGAGCGCCTCATCTCTCGGGCCGAGTTCCTCGCTTGCATACTGACGCGTTTCGGCCTACTAATAACCTTTCTCCGCGTGTCATCTCCTGTCTGAGTCACATCCCTCCCGCTCCGAGCGAAGTAACACGAACAAAGAGGAGTGCCACACTTTCTCTTTTTGAACTAATTGATTACTGTTTTTTTATCCCCGCAGGCTGTGTGTGTGTTGGGGGGGGGGGGGCGGGGCTGGGGTGGGGGGGCGGGGTTGGCACACGACAGAGACGTTTCTGAAGACTGGCTCGTAGACCACGTACGCAAGCATCGCCACAATGAGTAAGTACCATGAATTGTGATGGGAGACAGACATTCGGAGCATGGCTTCCTCACAGCGTGAGATAAAAACAGACACACACACACACACACACACACACACACACACACACACACACACACTCACTCCCAACAAACACCATCCCCGAGGCCAGAACCCCGTGCCAAGCTGCTTCTCCAGACCCCGTCGGATGAAGGATTGGTTTTCGGCGTAGTGTGGACGGGGGTCCGGTTCTCTCCGCTGTGATGTCCGTCCAAGCTACACACGGGGAATATTTTCTCTCCGTGAGCGTGTCCAGCCGAGATCAAACGTGGGAATAGGCATATCCAAAAACACTGCAGTCCTTTCCTGCCTCTAAAAAAACCTGCCACAGGACGGGCTCAATATGGATGAAGTTAAAACACGTCCGATTGATATTCTGCACGCAGCTTTTTAAATGCACAACCGAGGCTCAATTCATGTTTTACTGATGTCATTGCAGGGTTCGTACGGTCATGGAAAACCTGGAAAAGTCATGTAATTTTAAAATGGTCATTTCCAGGCCTGGAAAAGTCCTGGAAAAAAACTTAAATCATAAAAGTTTGGGAAAAGTCATGGAAATCTGTTATATTCACATGTTTTTTTTAAAGAAAGATGCTCAAAATATAAGCCGGCGTACGATCTAAATACACATGTTCTAAATTGTTCATGTTTCTACCGAGATTTCAGTTTGATCATTGACATTTGGTTTAAAGTCCTGGAAAAATCATGGAAAAGTCATGAAAAAGTCATGGAAAAGTTATGGAAATCCATTGGTCAAAATGTGTAAGAACCCTGTCATTGATTATCAAATCCACACTCTTAACTGTGTCTTTATCCCAACCGCACTATCCTTTCCAGATGAGAGGCAGGCGCTCCACTCGATAATGAAAGACCTGGTCGCCCTCCAGATGACCCGCCGCCAGCCCGCGTCGTCGTACGACGGCAGCAAACCCAAGACGCCGGCCCGGGCCAACAGACAGGTGCGCTACAGCTGCAGGTCTTCGTATTTTAAAAGATGATTTAGAAGGTTACGCTTGTACAACGTTGTCCTCATGAAACCAGGATTCACACCCAGGAATAATGGACGTTTTATTAATTGTTGCAAGTCCGAAGGCGCCGTTACAATCCAACAGCTCAGGTGTGACCGTGAGCTGGAGCGCCAACATCTTGGCCCCGTGCAGAAATACACATTGAACTAGAACGGGCACTCGGTAGAGCGCATACCTTCGCATAACACAAGATTGCATATCATAAGATTGGGCATTTAATTATGAACATTTTGGCATTAGTTGCATGTCAATTGGATAAAAATTGACCGCGCTATGGTAAAAAAGAAGATTTTGACCTTTGCATGACCTTGACCTTTGATCTGATCAATCCCAAAATCGAATCAAATGGTTCCGGGATAATAACCAATCATCCCACCAAATGTCATGCCATTCGGTTTAATAATTTTTGTGTTATGCGAGTAACACACATACAAATAAATATATAAATAAATAAATTAACGCAGCGATCAAAACATGACCTTTTCATGACCTTGACCTTTGACCCGATCGATCCCAAAATCGAATCAAATGGTCCCCGGATAATAACCAATCATCCCACCAAATGTCATGCCATTCGGTTTAATACTTGTTGACTTATGCGAATAACACATGAATACAAATACACGGCGATCAAAACATGACCTTCTGCATTTTAACTGCGAAGGAAATGAAGGTCATCTTCAAATGAAACGCCTGTAAAGTTCTTTCAGCCGCTCCGTTCCCAAGAAGAAATGTAGGCAGGTGTTGAGCGAGACCCGGAGACGGGAAGCTCCCAGGTTTAACCACGCAAAGATGTCCGTGAGCAGCCACGCATCCCTCACCAGTCACGGGATTCCTTCTGAAGTCCTTCCTCGTTTAGGCGAGGATGAAGTGTGATGAACGGAACCGGCTGTGGGAAGTCTCCTGTTCGCAGCGTGAATCCTCTCCCTCTGCACACTGTTGCATCACCGTGGGGGGGAACTAAACACAGGCCAGCATGTGCTCCAAAATCAGTGGAAATACTCTGTATGTCGTTTTCAGTTTGAATGACCCTCAGGGTTCGTACGGTTATGGAAAAGTCATGGAAATGTTTTATAATCACGTTTTCATTTATGCTGCGTTTAAAATAATTAATATGTTTTTGAAAGGAAGACGCTCAAAATCTAAGCCGCGTATACGCTCTCATAATATCGGCGCAATTTTTTTTTCTTCCCGTTGCAAGTGAACGCACCATAACTGGAAAGTTCGCTGGCCATAGCAACAGTAGCTCAGGAAGCGGTCGGGATAATGTCATTTGTTTCATTTAAGGTGTATTGTATGCTTTGTAATTCTCATTCTTTGAATACTACATGTTCAAAAATGTTCATGTATACACCGGGAATTCAGGAAATTTGGTTTTAAGTCATGAAAAATTCCTGGAAAAGTCCTGGAAATCCATCAGTCAACATGTGTAAGAACCCTGGACCCTACATTCAGAAAGCAGGAGGGCCTTGGAATCCAACCAAACAGTGTTTATCTTCATAACTATGGGTCTGTCGATGCAATTAAATATCAGCGCTGTCATAAAGGAAAGTGTAGTTGCAGGGTTTGTACGGTCATGGAAAACCTGGAAAAGTCATGGAATTTTAAAATGGTCATTTCCAGGCCTGGAAAAGTCATGGAAAAATCTTGAATCATAAAAGTTTGGGAAAAGTCATGGAAATGTGTTATTTACGCCGAGTTTGAAATAATTAAAATGTTTTTTAAAGAAAGACGCTCGAAATATAAGCCGGCGTACGCTCTCAATACGCAACATTTTTTTTAAATGTTCATGTTTATACCGAGATTTTCAGTTTGGTCATGGACATTTTGTGAAAAGTCATGGAAAAGTCCTGGAAATCCATCGTCAAAATGTGTAAGAACCCTGTAGTTGTAGAAATACTCTGTATGTCGTTTTCAGTTTGAATGACCCTACATGCAGAAATCAGGAGTGTCTTGGAATCCAACAAAACAGTGTTTATCTTCATAACTATGGGTCTGTCGATGCAATTAAATATCAGCGTATATGTTGTTCTTAGTATTTCACTTGGCCCACCCAGTTAGCCAATTTAGCATAATGAGAGACGTATTACCAAGATAGCCCCGCGCCGATGTTTTGAGTACAGTTCTTGTTCTCTGAAGATACACTGTGCCCGTGCAACCAGTAGCCCACCCACCCTCGCTGTTCACCACAGCGGCCTGCAGCCTCAGAGAGCGAGGCGTTTGCTTAAAACCAGACGGGATCCCCGACCGTCCCAGCTCCATAACGAACGCCTCGCTATGAGTGGAAGTTTCTCAAATGGTGTGGCAATGGAGGAAGTTCAGAGCGACGACGTGTTTCCCCAGCGAACTTTGTGCAAGGCCGGCGAGGGAAGGCGGCGCGTGATCTCCTCTTCTTTGGGGAGAGTCCCGTCTTTGCGTGTCTCCGTGTGTCAGCGCGGCCTTTCTCGCTGCGACGACCCCCTTTGTTGGCTTTGAACTTCCTGTTTTTGTTTACTCTCAGGACGATGTCAGGATAAAGTTTGAGTTCTCAGGAGAGCGGAGGTGAGTTTTGTTTTTGGCCCTTTTGTTTGGTACGTGTGTGTGTGTGTGTGTGTGTGTGTGTGTGTGTGTGTTTGTTTGTGCGTGCGTGTGTGTTTTTGTGTGTGATCAATTATCACAAAAACACTTAGATTTAGAAAACAACATTTATATTAAAAGTAAAATAATAATACCCAAATACCTAAAATAATAACCTAATCTACTATAATTTCCTTTCTGATTATGGCTGCCTTAAGTGTGTGTGTGTGTGTGTGTGTGTGTGTGTGTGTGTGTGTGTGTGTGTGTGTGTGTGTGTGTGTGTGTGTGTGTGTGTGTGTGTGTGTGTGTGTGTGTGTGTGTGTGTGTGTGTGTGTGTGTGAGACGTGTATACATACTTACAAGTGAGAGAGCATTCGCACAGATACATAAACACATTCACTCAGGCATGCTGCTCTTGTCAGAGAGAGAGAGAGAGAGAGAGAGAGAGAGAGAGAGAGAGAGAGAGAGAGAGAGAGAGAGAGAGAGAGAGAGAGAGAGAGAGAGAGAGAGAGAGAGAGAGAGAGAGAGAGAGAGAGAGAGAGAGAGAGAGAGAGAGAGAGAGAGAGAGAGAGAGAGAGACTGACTGTGGTTTGCCTTTGGCCGCCAGCACAGACCACAAATATGCGAAGGTGTACTTGAGGACTCGGGACGCTACACGGCAGCTCGTGTGCGTTTCGCTCGCCCATGCGTACGAGAGTCAAAGCAGGTTCCCCTCAGCGGCCGGTTCAGAATACAGATCTCCTCGTGATCCGTCTGTGATCCGTCGCTCCAGGATCCTGGTGTTCGGGCGGCCCGTGCAGTTCGAGGAAGTCCAGCAGAAAGTCTCGAGTGTGTTCGGCCAGCAGCTGGACCTGCACTACATGAACAACGAGGTGAGAGGGTCGACAGACAGACAGGTTCTATCAAACCGACTGTTGGACAAATAGTTCCAGCTTCAAATGTTCGTTTTTTTTTAGTTTTTGAACATATGTTTTATTTGGGTGAGTAAATAATTACACACAATATGTAGAATTCCCAATGTTTCCGATACGCTTTTGCCTGCTTGTGAATGTTGATGATTATTTGTGCATATACACACTACCGTTCAAAAGTTTGGGGTCAACGAGATATTGTTGTTTTCCATGAAAACTCACACTTTTATTTATTAAATGAATACAAGATTAATACAAAATATAGTCAAGACATTGACGAGGTTAGAAATAATGATTTTCATTGTAAATATTAATGTTGTTCTTCAAACTTGTGGCTCAAAGGAAGGCCAGTTTTAGAGCTTCTCTCACCAGCACAACTGTTTTCAGCTGCGCTCACATAAAAAGGGTTTCAATGTCAAGGAATAATCTGTTTGTGGAAAATGCAAAATAAAAAGTTATAAAAAGAAAAAAGGGTTTAAGAGGGGGTTCCACCCTTCCGCTCGTCTTCTAAGGCAATAACACAATGTACCACTAGAACATGGAGATGGGCCTCTACACACCTCTGTAGAGACTTCATTAACAAACAGAGAATAGTCATTCACCACATTAACTATGTATAGAGTGGATTTCTGATTAATTTAATGTCATTTTCATTGGAAAAAACAGTGCTTTTCTGCCTGTGTACCTGAACTCTGTGCAATGACACTAGACTGAATCCGACCCAATGATGCCTCTTCTGTCCTCCTAGTTGTCCATCCCTCTGCGGGATCAGGGTGACCTGGATAAGGCGGTCGACCTGCTGGACCGGAGCTCCAACATGAAGAGCATCCGGATCCTGCTGCTCACTCCGGAGCACAGCAATGTGAGACACAAACGGATTGTGCGTTCACGGCGTACCGTTACACACCCGAACCGTTTCTTCACTAAAAACCAGCGTTTAATCGTGTGTCAAAGCCTCCCTTTTCATCTGGTGTTCCCCTTCCTGCAGGCCTCCTCCTCCTCCCACCACGCTCCGTGCAAGCAGGTGAGGATCAAGTCCTCCCAGTCCACTGGAGACGTGAGCGCGGCGTACCAGTCCTCCGAGCCCAGGGGGCGCCACCTGTCTACCGGTACGCATCTTCAACTGTCATTCAAACATCTCTTTTAATCGTGTCTGTGATAAGATGACTCGCACACTTTTTCAAAGGAGGACATTTAGACTTTTTACCTTTGTTTGATCGCGGTGTATTTGTATGCATAAGTCAAAAAATATTCAACCGAATCACATGGAATTTGGTAGGATGGTTGGTTATTATCTGGGGAACATTTGATTAGATTTTGGGATAGATCGGGTCAAAGGTCAAGGTCAAGGTCATGAAAAGGTCCAAATCTTATTTTTACCAATTTGTATCCAATTGGCTGCAACTAATGCCAAAATGTTCATAATTCAATACCCAATCTTGTTATATGCAAAGGTATGCGCTATACCGAGTGCCCGTTCTAGTTTTATATTTCTCTTTAAGGTTTTGTAAATATTCTCCTGCGGGTAGCCGTCGTGTCGTCGCGCTTTTTTTTTTACTACCTTGATTTCCCCGTCCGTCGAGTTATCTCTGGCACGCTCTGCGGCTGAGCCTTCTTTAACTTCCCCTTTTAGCAATGGGTCCACTTCCTTTTCCTGTTCACCATCACTAGACGAAGCCTGCTGGACGGCAGCCAATCAGATTACAGAATGCTATTAGTGCGGCGGACCAGTGGCCTGGTTCAGGATGAAGTGGCTGCAGGAGGCCGAACATGTGGAGGCTCTGTGCCGCTGCTCCTTCCACTTATTATGGAAGCTATCAACACTTTGATAAGTGTTTCTTTGTGGGTGTCTTTACATAAAGGGGACATATTATGCTCATCTTTCCACAAGTTGATCTGGTTTCTTGGGGTCTTAATGTAATGTTTGCAACATATTTTGGTCAAAATACCACAAGAATCATTAAACAGCCTTTGTACCTGTCAGAAACACCTCCCCACAGACTGACCTGTTCTGAGTGGGAGAGGTGCTCCGGGTTGCCAGGTTGGAGACGGTGAAGTATCGTACCAAAGGCTCAACATGGTTGTATTATTTGGAGGGTAATTATCGTGTATCTGGCAACCCTGAGATGGGTCGACCAATGACTGCTCTCTATACCGTCAGAGCTCGCCAAGAAGGTGGAGCGAACCTGTGAGGGGTAAATACTAGTTTGTGAAAACCCAGAGAAACACAAATATCCCACGAAGCTACCTAGACGTTGGTGGTGATCCCAACCGACGACCTCCAGCAGATCGTTTCTGACATAGAGGAACCACAACAAGACGTAGGAGTTGTTTTTATCCAGAGTTTTTATGTAGGGAGACATGCCAGATACACACATTAACATATAGAAGCGTGTGAGTTGTGGTCTCAACTCCTGCATGTGTACTTTGTTATGCTCGATGGAAGATAAACGATACATCTCAATGTAGACGAACAGGGCGTATTTTCTTGAAAACATTTATGAAAAGTATTTTTTCCGACTATATTATCGTCACAAATGTCCTCGTTCGTGTTTCAGTCCTTTTAAATCTTGTATTTCTCCTATATCTAATGTTCCTTGTGTCTCATCCCAGGCTCTCAGAACACGGGGCGCAGCTCGCCGCCTCCTGGTTACGTGCCTGAGCGCCAGCAGAGGATCGCCCGCCAAGGTTCATACACCAGCATAAACAGTGAGGGGGAGTTCATCCCCGAGACCAGCGACCAGTGTGTGAGTCATCGCTTCTCCAGAATTGGGGAAAATTCCACCTTAAAACACACGTTGCATGATGCGTTTGTTTATGACTTTTGAGATTTGATCACATAAATAAAAAAGACGTTGAAGTTCAAGAGCTTTTGTGTTTCTTCTCATTAATGGAAGTCTTATTAGTAAAGTGTCTTTTAGTGGGAAGAAATCTGATTTATTTGGGAGCAAAATCGTGGATTGTGAATCCACAACTACAGTGGGTACGGAAAGTATTCAGCCCCCTTTTTTAAAATATTCACTCTTTGTTTCATTGCAGCCATTTGCTAAAATAAAATAAAATAATTGTATTTCTCATTAATGTTCACTCAGCACTCCATGTTGACAGAAAAAAACCTAAGTGTAGAATTTTTTGCAAATTTATTAAAAAAGAAAAACTGAAATATCACATACTTGTCCAACTCTACTTTTGCCAACCTAGCTGGAAGAGAACGGTTCAAGCTTCCAAAGTTTTCAGGCATAAATGTAGTTTTGGGATGGATTTTTCTTTCTGAAACGTGTGTACAAGAATAAGATGTGCATGCACGCCGTTTATTTTCCGCTGTGCTCTGTGCAGGTGCTGGATCCCTGGAGCAGTGCAGAGAACTCCGTCTCTGGAAGCTGTCAGTCTCTGGACAGCAGCTCCGACAGGTGAGGAGGAAACGCAGAAACTCACGACTCATCGCATGTTGGGATTATGTTTCCATTGCTTCTCCGCGGTATATCGATCCATGCTAAATAACAAGAACGTCTGTAACCCATATAAAGTCTCAACATCTCTCGCTCTTCGTCCTTCCTTCTCTTTCGCAGCCCTTCGCTGAGGAAGTCTCGCATGCACAGAGCCAAGAGTCAGGAGTGCTCAGGTGAGATCGGCTACCAGCCTCGTCCACGTCCCACATCTCTCATCTCTGTGACTTTAAACTGCCTTGAAACCATCGTGGTGGAATATTTCTATTAAACATAAATACTACCAGCCCTCTTTATAAAAGCAGAGAGTGCAACATTCCAGATTTGATATGAAATCTGCATAAACAGTTTCAGCTTTGCCGCGTTCTACATGAGTATGAGCTCGAGAGGAGAGGACAAAAGGATCTTTTTTTCGTTGTTGTGAGAGGAAAACAGTTTGAACTAGAACGGGCACTCGGTAGAGCGCATACCTTCGCATATCACAAGATTGGGCATTGCATTATGAACATAAAAATTGACTGTGCTATGGTAAAAAGAAGATTTTGACCTTTTCATGACCTTGACCTTTGACCTGATCGATCCCAAAATCGAATCAAATGGTCCCCGGATAATAACCAATCATCCCACCAAATTTCATGCGATTCCGTTCAATACTTTTTAACTTATCCGAATAACACGTACGCATACAAATACACGGAGATCAAAAAATGACCTTCCGTATTTTCAATGCAACGGTAATCCCAGATTAATCCCGCTGACCTTTCACCTTCTGGATCTTTCAGACAGGGAGAATCATGTGCATGACCGGGTGGCAGGGAAAGGAGGCACCTATCCTCGTCGGTACCACGTCTCCCTGCATCACAAGGACCACAGTGAAGGTAAGACCATCCGTATCCTATCAACTAAGTGCCTTCCTTCTCTTAATCTCACCTGTTCTACTTCCTTAATCTCTCCTTAATCTCGTCCTTCAGGCCGTCGGACGTTCCCGCGGATCCGCCGCCCCCAGGGGAACCTCTTCACTCTGGTGCCCTCGCGCCGGTCGCTCAACGGCAGCGAGGAGAGCGTGGGCAGCTGGCAGCTGGTCGACGCTCAGGGCAGGCTCCGCCCCCAAGATCGATCCGCCGCCCATAAGTGTGAGTTTTGATCGAGAATAAAACAAACTTGTCCTTTTTTTTAAATTACACTTCATTTGGGGTTAACTCTTAAGAGATGTACAGCAGATACATTGCAGGGTCCAAGGGGTCAGCATGGATGGAATTATGGTTTACACAATTATTACATTTTTAGCAGGATGACAAAACCTTGTCAAAAATATTTTTATAGCGAGTCAGTAGAATCCTCTTCTGAAAGAATAATAATAATAATAACTAGAACGGGCACTCGGTAGAGTGCATACCTTTGCAAATCACAAGATTGGGCATTGGATTATGAAAATGTTGGCATTAGTTGCATGACAATTGGATATAAATTGACCGCGCTATGGTAAAAATAAGATGTTGACCTTTTCATGACCGTGACCTTTGACCCGATCGATGCCAAAATCAAATCAAATGGTCCGCGGATAATAACCAATCATCTCACCAAATTTCATGCGATTCGGTTTAATACTTTTTGACTTATGCGAGTAACACGCATACAAATAAATGAATACATAAATAAATAAATACACAGCGATCAAAACATTACCTTCCGCATATTCAATGCAAAGGTAATAATAATAATAATAATAATACATAAAATGTCTATAGCGCTTTTCATAGTACTCAAAGGCGCTTGAGTACTATGATACAAATAATCCAAATGTATTCCTCAGCCCCCAGCGCTCCGATGACGTGGCGGCGGGGGAAGCTGCTGGGCCAGGGCGCGTTCGGTCGGGTTTACCTGTGTTACGACGTGGACACTGGGAGGGAACTGGCTGCCAAGCAGGTCCAGTTTGATCCGGAGAGTCCGGAGACCAGCAAGGTGAGACACTAACGCGCATCCACAGAATACCTGGTGCCCGCCTGATGTCCCTTGTTGGTGCTGTCGAGAACTTTTCTTCTGGCCGTGTTTACATGCATTCGAATAACTTTCTTAGTCGGACTGAAATCAAATTATCCGTTTCACGTAAACACCTGTTCGACTACGTGCGGTCCGACTACGATCCGATCAACACCCCTGGATAACTCGATCCGATCCGGTTGATAATCCGACTATCGCGGCATGTAACGGTGAATTGGATTAGGAACCGGACTTTGCGTCTTTGCAAGCGTAAATGGCCGTATCACCACGAGTTGTAATGAAAACAGCGCCACCTAGTGTATCGGAGGTGACGTGCTTTCTGCCAATGATTCGAATTACTCACTGCCATGTATATTGGGATAATAGCAGATCCCCCAAAAGATAGCATAGTCCAACTAAAGAAAGATTCAAATTATACCATCTGTGTAAACGTCTGTTTACATGCAGCCTCTGGTTCCAGCTTTAGTTGTGAAAGGTTTTGCTTTGCTGACGCGCCGCTCCTCCTCGGTGAACATTAGTCTGCTGTTTTTGTCGGGAAGTCGCCTCGTTTCCTCTTTCACTTTTACAATATCAGTCGTGGATGTTGACGTTACCGTCTTTTGTAAAAACCAAGCCTCGCTTTGTTGTTTGATAACAAAATCTGCAACTTTGCACTTCCGCATTGTTCCACTCCAAGAACGACCTCATGCGTCGGACGTTAATCTGCTCTGACTGGAACTCACCCGATTAGCATAAGTGACGTTTTGATGAATCGATCAACTATTTAAACTCCGTGGTCTTGGATCGAGTGTTAAGCCAAACGGACGTTATTGTCTCGCTGGCCGCGTGAAGTAAATAATCAATCTGCCGGGAAGAGATTGAATAACTTAAGAAGTGGAATGTATTGAAGAAGTCTCTCCCCCCCCCACACACACACACACACACACACACCTCTTTCCCACTTGTCTGTGTTTTCCTGTCTTCCACAGAGAAAACAGTCACTGTCACTTCCTGTAACTGAAAGGAAGTGTGTGTGTGTGTGTGAAAGTAAAATAATACCCAAATACCTAAGATAATAACCTAATCTACTATAATTTCCTTTCTGATTATTGCTGCTGTGTGTGTGTGATCAATTATCACAAACATTTACACTTACATTAAAAGTAAAATAATAATACCAAAATACATAAAATAATAACCTAATCTACTATAATTTCCTTTCTGATTATTGCTGCCTTAAGTGTGTGTGTGTGTGTGTGTGTGTGTGTGTGTGTGTGTGTGTGTGTGTGTGTGTGTGTGTGTGTGTGTGTGTGTGTGTGTGTGTGTGTGTGTGTGCCTGCCCAGAACCAGCCTTTTGTTGACATGGGAATGAACAGAACCGCGTTGCAGAGAGACGACCGCTCCGGGGTTTGACGTGTGAGCGGCGTGTAACTCTGCTGCTTCTCCGTGTGTCGCGCAGGAGGTCAGCGCCTTGGAGTGTGAAATCCAGCTGCTGAAGAACCTGCACCACGAGCGAATTGTTCAGTACTACGGCTGCCTGAGGGACCACCACGAGAAGACGCTCACCATCTTCATGGAGTACATGCCGGGGGTGAGTCCCAGAAACCGTTACTGTCACGGCTTCAGGCAGACGGCACAGGAATGGGAAACACGACGATCAGCTCTCATCACTCGTTTGTTTGTTTGTTTGTGTAGTTTACTCAGTCAATCAAATCAAATACAATACAATATTATCCTATATAATTTACAAAAGTGAAATTACGAAAAAGTATAGGTAGAAGCAAAGAAAATGTATATATATATAATTATATATATATAATATTTATAATATAATAAATTCCTATCCTAAATTAAAATCATAATAAATCAGAAAATTAATATGAAATAAAGATATATATACTGTATGTGGTAGTATATATATATATATATATATATATATATATATATATACTACCACATACAGTATATATATATATATATATATATATAATTGAAATAAATCAAATTTATATAAAATAAAGAAATATATATTTTGATATATATATATATATATATATATATATATATATACGACCACATACATATTCCATGTAAATACGTTTTTTTGATTACATTTAACTCTCAAGAATTGTTTTATAAATAATTCCCTTGAAAACCAACAAGCAGTTCACCATTCTTACATACATTTCAACATTATTCCATAATTGGACTCCTACAACAGAAATACATGCTTATAAATTCCTATCTTATATTGAAATAAAAATAAATCAGAAAATTAATATGAAATAAAGAAAAGAGAAAAAACGACAAACAAAAGAAAAAACTAAATATATTTGTATATACTACTACCTACATCTTCCGTATTAATACGTTTTTAATTACATGTATAACTCTCAAGAATTGTTTTATAAATAATTCCCTTGAAAACCAAAAACATTTCAAACTTAACATTTCAATTAGCTATACAGTTGTAATGTAGGCATTCAGATGGTGTGCAAGTTTTCTCGATCCCCGACACATGAATGTAGGTTTAAAAAGTCAAATACTTTCTTCTAAACCGCAGGAACTTTTCCAGGAACCGTTTGAGGAACGTAAAGTTATTTTGTGTCTGTTTGGCATCTGTTTGGTAGTTGTGCAGCCAATTTTTTAGGAAGTCTAAAAAAACGAGGGAGAGACAGAGACGGTATGATGTTATCAACTAAAGCGGTCAGCCGCTAATCTGATTTTATGTTGGAAGTCAATCATAAAGCGGATTGTCTCAACTTTGCGTGCATTTCTGGCACCTTCAAGGGAATTATTTATAAAACAATTCTTGAGAGTTATAAATGTAATTTAAAAACGTATTTATATGGAAGATGTATGTGGTAGTATATATATAAATATATATATATATATATTTTTATATTAATTGTCTGATTTATTTTGATTTTAATTTAGGATAGGAATTTATAAGCATCTTTTGCTTCTACCTCTACTTTTTCAGTCTTTCTCTTTTGTATATTATATAGAATATTATCGTATTGTATTTGATTTGATTGACTGAATAAAATACACAAACAGACAAACAAACAAATCAGATGTCACAAATTTGCATCACTACATTGCAAACAAAGGCAAGCGTTCTTCTATTCTATGTTTCCATGGTTTCCTTCCTTCCCATCAGGGCTCAGTCAAGGACCAGCTGAAGGCCTACGGGGCGCTGACGGAAAACGTGACCCGGAAGTACACAAGACAGATCCTGGAGGGCGTGTCCTACCTGCACAGCAACATGATCGTACACAGGGACATCAAAGGTCAGTCAACGACAGAGCCCCGGGTCTCACGCTGGTCACACACGAGACGTCTGGGTCTGACCGCATGTAGAAGGTCATTAGGGAGCTGCTGTATTTACAGGGTTCCTACGGTCATGGAAAACCTGGAAAAGTCATGGAATTTTGAAATGGTAATTTCCAGGCCTGGAAAAGTCATGGAAAGAAACTTAAATCATAAAAGTTTTGGAAAAGTCATGGAAGTTTGTTATATTGACATGTTCATTTACGCCGAGTTTGAAATAATGAATATGTTTTTTAAAGAAAGACGCTCAAAATATAAGACGGCGTACGCTCTCTATACGCAACATTTTTTAAATTTCTCATCTTTATGGAAAATTGTTTTAAAGTCATGGAAAATAATAATAATAATAATGCATTTCATTTTTATCGCACTCTTCCTTAAGAGAATCTCAGAGTGCCACACAGATAGTAAAAACAAATAAAACCGATTGAAACGTAGTTAAAGCAACCCATAACAACAATTTAAAAAAAGAAGAATGTAATAGCTGACAATAAATTAACTCAAAGTAAAAAATATGCATTCCTGAATAAAAAGTTTTTTAGGCCAGTCTTAAAAGATATCAGTGTCTGAGTTGCCCTCAGGTGGTCAGGAAGACCGTTCCACAAGCGTCCAAAGTCCTGGAAATCCACAAGTCGACATGTGTAAGAAGAACCCTGTATTTACATACACGCTCCATGTGACTCAGGTGCCAACATCCTGCGGGATTCAGAGGGCAACGTGAAGCTGGGAGATTTCGGCGCCAGCAAGAGGCTGCAGACCATCTGCATGTCTGGGACCGGCATCCGCTCTGTGACCGGCACCCCCTACTGGATGAGCCCGGAGGTGATCAGTGGAGAGGGCTACGGCAGGAAGGCGGACGTCTGGTAAGACGCGCAGCAGCGGAGTCCAAAGTGTGAAGCTTCCTTCTCAAGAAAGTGTTTGTAGGTGTGGATGTAATATTAGTGGAGAGGAATCTGTTTTTAATCCAGTTTGAATCCATTTACACTGCAGGTGTTCATGGTTTGCTCTCTTTAGCAAACATACACTACCGTTCAAAAGTTTGGGGTCACCGAGAAAATGTTGTCTTCCATGAAAACTCACACTTTTATTTATTAAATGAGTACAAGATTAATACAAAATATAGTCAAGACATTGACGAGGTGAGAAATAATGATTTTCATTGTAAATATTAAAGTTGTTCTTCAAACTTGTGGCTCAAAGGAAGGCCAGTTTTAGAGCTTCTCTCACCAGCATAACTGTTTTCAGCTGCGCTCACATAAAAAGGGTTTCAATGTCAAGGAATAATCTGCTAGTCTTCTAAGGCAATACCACAATGTACCACTAGAACATGGAGATGGGCCTCTACACACCTCTGTAGAGACTTCATTAAAAACAGAGAATAGTCATTTACACATTAACTATGTAGAGAGGGTATTTATGATTAATTTAATGTCATTTTCATTGGGAAAAAACAGTGCTTCTTTTTCTTTTTATTTCGAAGTGACCCCAACTTTTGAACGGTAGTGTATTTGATAAGATCGTGAAATGTCAATAGTGTATTAATACAGATTGATGGTGTAGTTTGAGCAACTGGACAAACACATATCTTAATCACCTGGTAGACGGTATAGAGTAGATTTGTCCCCAATAAATTAGGAACAGTCATGAAATATGAAGCAAAAAAAATGATGTCAATCATATTTTTAGAGACGTTAAACATGGAATGGGGTCAAATTGGCCCCAAAGGTCACAGGAGGGTTAAAGGGATTTAAAAGTAACTCCTCATATAACCTAGTGTCACAAACAACTCGCGTGTTGCAGTATTCTAGATCAATCGGAAAGATTGAAGAGATTTATTAGAGCAGCCGGAAGACGAGGAATTCCAGTAATTTCGTCTCAAAGGAACGAATGCATGAGCACATTCTCCTGCACCGCTTTGAGACACAGTGTTCCTGATTTGTGCAACGCTACGTCCAGCCGGTGATAAAAGGCAGTCCTTGAAATATGTTTTATGTGGGAGGACATATCCTGATCAAAGATAAGTGAGACTCTTTACGATGGAGCTGGATGCCAGGACAATGTCATCTAGAATAACTGCATCCTGAGATAATTGGTTTCAGGGCCTAGTAGGATAAACTGTGGATAAACATCTGAGGGACAAGAAACTAGTTGATGTAAACGCAGCTTCCAGTAGAAATAGTTTGAAATGGGAGTGGAGTTTGTTTTCACGTGAGGACTCGGTAGAAAAACCTTCATTCAGCAAAATAATTATGAGTAGGATCCAGTGGTTGAATCTCTGCGCTCCTAAAGGGAAAGGTTGTTAATAAAGGGAGGAGCCTGATCCCAGTTCCCCACACACAGCAGACAGCATGCCCTCATGCAATCTCATTGGGTCGAGTCGAGCGATGCGATTGGCTGAAGGCCAGTCAGACGGGTCGTAACAGAGGCTGGTATGTCCCATGTTCTCAGGCTGGGTTGGAGGGGGGGGGGGATGCTCCCAGGAGGCCTGCAGGTTCCCACTCACAGCATTCCTGTAAATCTCCTGCTCCGCGGTTCTGGTTCCAGCGTGTTCTGCCGTTTCTCTTCCAGGAGCCTCGGCTGCACGGTGGTGGAGATGCTGACGGAGAAGCCTCCGTGGGCCGAGTACGAGGCCATGGCGGCGATATTCAAGATCGCCACGCAGCCCACCAACCCGCTGCTGCCCTCGCACACCTCCGACCCGGCTCGGGACTTCGTGAGCTGCATCTTCGTGGACGCCAAACACCGGCCCGGCGCCGAGGAGCTGCTGAGACATCCCTTCTCCCAGATCCTGTGCTGAAGCCGGCCTGGAAGTCTGAACTCCAGCCTCAGCGTACACAACGTGTGGACGTGGAACCGATCCAGAAATCCGTGTTAAACTCACCGAGCTTCTCCCAGAGCTCAGATGCGTAAATCCCGAATAACGAGACGGCTTTCCGGCAGCAGCCGTCAAAGCCTTGGAAAGCGTGCACCGCAGAGAGCGACCACACGAGGGAGACCAAACGCAGACTAAGCGTCCGGTGTGGGGCGGCGGAGCCTTCTCGGGCATCCTTTAAACGAGGAGAAGTCCACCTGTCAGAGGATGAAACCCGGACGACGCGCTGTGCGTAGAGCGGCTGCACCGGCCTTAGTGAGAGGATGTCGTTCAGCTGCGCCGATATTAAACGGGCCGAGGCACGTTTTGGTTCAGGCCCTTCAGAATTAATCAATTAACATTGTTTTTTTACAGGTAGGAATTAATAACAGGAGCAAATGACTTCGTCCGCACGGTGTTTTGCCGTTACGTTCGAGTCACATCGGCAAACATCTGTTTCCCTGACAAAGTAACGGCTGGTTGATCTCTGAAAACCCCAGAAGAATGTTAACGACACTCAAAAAAAGTGTAGAACCATCTGGATGTGAAACTAAACATAACTGATACCGATTGTTTCGCTTAATGTTGTATAGATTATACAACGCCCGATGTCATTTCTGGCAGAACAGAATCGCCGCTTGGGAAACAATTTTGCGTGGATGGAAAATACTGTCACAGCTCAAGAAAAAGGTTAAAAGATATCTTCTTTTTTTATTGATAAAGCAGCAATTTTTATTTTATTTTTTTACAGTTTTTTATGTTCTGTTAAATGGTCTTCGTGGTTTTAAGAAGATGACTTGGTGTTTTAAACCAAACGCGTAGCCAGTTACTTCAATGTGAATGTACCAAACTCGGGATATGCCGCATAACAGCATATTTTAAGACGTGACTATTCATTTTTCCTCACAGAAACAAACTCTCTATTTCTGTCCTCCTACCTGTAAAGCTAATTAATGCACGAGAAGATATACAATCTAGGAATTTACATTGAATAATATACTTCTATAAAGTATGAGATGTATTTTGCACAAGAGGAGCCGAGTGTGTATTTTTCTTGTTCTACCTTTTGCCAAAATGTGACTTATCTTCTACGTGCCATCCTCTCCCAGTGCCAAAGAGACGGATACAATAGGATGCTTGGTTACGTGTGAAAAGGAAGCAGCTGATGCTTCTTCATGGTGTTAAAATACAAACGTGGGGCCTTAATTAAGAAGAGATTTCCTTTGCCTCATCTTCCTGTTTATTTGTGCCGAGACCAAACATCCCAGACTGAGAAGCCGTTGCTTTAAATCAGATGCACTTTTGATGTAAAATGAATGTTGTCGAGTTTTTGTTCTCTTTACCAAAGTTTCTTTCTATTTCTATTTCTATTCTTTTTTTACTTAAAATGTGAATTTTTTTTCATTTTTATTTATATTCCCATGTCCATTCCAATTAGATTTGTCTATGCAAAAATATATACATGTGTGTGTGTGTGTATGTATATATATATATATATATATATATATATATATATATATATATATTATACACACACACATGTATGTATATATATATATATATATATATATATATATATATAATATATATATATATATATAAAATGTATCTTTTGTATTTAGTGTCAAATCTAATGATACTTTCAGGACTGGGTGTCTTTTAAAGTAAGTCATTGAAAGCAGCTGGTTTTGCAGACGTTACAGAATTGGGGTGTATGAATGGAAAAGGGGTGAAAAACGAACTCTGGCTGCCTGGTTCTTGTTCAAGCTCCAAAAAAAACCAACCCAAAGCTTTTTCAGCTCTAGATTTAGGAGGTTATGGAAACCTTACATCATTGATGAGGTCTTCTGAATGAAACCTTTAACGGCGCAACTGCCGGGAGTCACTTAGGCAACTAAAGGGCAACTAAAGGGCAACTAAAGGGCAACTAAAGGGGCTCGTGAGCCAAAGACGAGCGGGGTTGGAACCAGTGCTGCATGTCAGAGTTCGCCGCTCACCCCAGACGACGACTCCGTTCACCCCGGGGTTCAGACCCAACCGAGGGCCTCCTCCGCCTCCAGGGGCCGCTGCCGGCGCCCCCTGGAGGCCAAACGGTGCTTCTGTAGGGAAACGACGGTTCGAGAACGGACCCCGCGGTAAGCCGACGAACACGAGTAGATGTGTAGAGATCTAAAGGTATGATTATGTATCACGACGGGACTTGCAGTGCAAAGTCTAATGTATCGACTTTATTTTACGGTAAGAAAAGAAGCGTATGTTGCCCTCTCCACAAAACAAATAAATAGTTTTGAACATATCGTGTGTCATGTGTGTTATCAGAAAAACACTTTTACATCAAAAGTAAAATAATAATACCCAAATACCTAAAATAATCTAATCTACTATAATTTCCTTCCTGATGTGTGTGTGTGTGTGTGTGTGTGTGTGTGTGTGTGTGTGTGTGTGTGTGTGTGTGTGTGTGTGTGTGTGTGTGTGTGTGTGTGTGTGTGTGTGTGTGTGTGTGTGTGTGTGTGTGTGTCACATTTGTTTTACCAGCGCTGCTCCAGATGGATAACAATAAGGTGTTGTGTAAACTGGCTAATAATGTTTTATTTATATATATATATATATATATATATATATATATATATATATATATATATATATATTTACACTTTTTATATTTGCTTTTACATTACAGACACATATCCCGAGTTTCAGTACATCAACGTTACTATTGATAGATAGATAGATAGATAGATAGATAGATACTTTATTAATCCCCAAGGGGAAATTTGCTGTTACAGTAGCACCAATAAACTAAACACCTGAGAATTGGGCCCTCGGTGACCCCCCCCCCTGTGGATGTTTAATCTGCGGGGCATATTACCTCAGTGACCAGATCTGAGGCAACGGTCGAGATTGTCTGAAACATTCAGCCAGCTGGAGCTATTAGTGTCGGCCTACCGGCATCCGCCCTGAGCGATGGAGGCTCTCAGACCCACCGCTCTCGCTCCTCCCCCGTTAGCGGGGACCGATTGGGATTCAAGCCGATAGCCGAGTGATGCACTGCTTCATTCACTGCCTCCCAGTACCGCTGGTTTCCACTCGCTGTGGTTTTACGACCCGGCAACAGAGAAGTCCTTTGTGTCACGCTGCCGTTGTTGTTTTTTTACAACCTGGAGCAACGCCACCGTTAATTGGGTGCACCAGTGTGTTTTCTTCCTCACAGCTAACAACAAGTAAAGTAAATTTCGTCATGCGTTGACGTAGATTTTGTCTTTTCTGCTGTTTCCCACAACCAGGCTGTTGGTTTTCTCATGTCTGTCTCTTGTGGTGATGAGTGAAAAGTTAAAAGGAAAATGAATAGTTTTAATTCATTTGATCAAAATAAATAAATAGTTATGTTACACTACATTTTTATGCTTGAACTGTCACTCATTTAAATAATCAATGAATCATTTCACTTATACAATGCCAATAATATTGATCGAAGCCCATTACAAATAGCCGAGGTCTTAAAATAGCTAAACACATTTACGGTGGAGAGACATTGTAACCACGTCATGTTGCTTTTTTGTTAAATGACCACAACCAAAGCATATATATTATCCCTTTATTCCTTTTTATCTTCGCATTGAAAATTTGGAAAGTAATGTTTTGATTGCCGTGTATTTGTATGCATGTGTGCGTGTTATTCACATAAGTCAAAAGGTCTTAAACCGAATCGCTTAAAATTTGGTGGGATGATTGGTTATTATCCGGGGCTCATTTGATTAGATTTTGGGGTCAATCTGGTCAAAGGTCAAAGGTCAATGTCATAAAAAAGGTCAACATCTTCTTGAATCGCATGAAATTTGGTGGGAGGATTGGTTATTATCCCGGGACCATTTGATTAGATTTTGTGATCGATCGGGTCAAAGGTCAAGGTCATGGAAAGGTCAACATATTCTTTTTACTATCAATTTGTATCCAATTGGCAACTAATGCCAAAATGTTCATAATTCAATGCCCAACCTTGTGATATGTGAAGGTATGCACTCTACCGAGTGCCCCTTCTAGTTTATTTATGTGTTCATTCACATTGTCACATGTCTGACAACCTCTTGCAACTTTAAAGGTTGTCTGACTATATTTGTGGTAAGTAAGCTCGTAAATCTGCAGGAAATAGTGAAGTTCCCTGAGGTAGTCGGCCCTGCGGTTGTCACGGTGATGAGGGGGGAAATGATCTCGTAACTCAGCCTCTGTTGGACCCTCTGGGGTTCTGCCTCCCTCCCTATTATTCTTTATATAATTTGCCAGATTACTAAATTCCATATTCCCCTCCCACGAGACTAATTTATCCGCGTCGACTGCGATTCTGTCGTCGCTCGGAGCGAGACGACCTCCTCGGTCCCTCCGGCCCGACTGCATGTCCCGTTTGTGTGAGAGCGCATGTGTGGTCAGGTTAAACCGGTGCAATACCCCCACACAACCTCCCCCCAACACCTGGACATGTGCAATACCCCCACACAACTGCCCCCTTCCCCTTGTTTCCTTCGTTTACAAGCTAGGCACAGCACTAGCCTTCTTAGCTATATTTATTACCTCTGCACTTTTTTATTCTGTTTATTTTTGATATCCTGTTAAAATCTGTACTTAATACTGTTAATACTGTAAATGCATACACTTTAACACACCGTTTTTTGTACAGTGCTTTTTTTAAATATATTTTTGACATTTCTATTACATTTCTATTACTATTACTGTTATTATTATTCCTGTTATTATTATTATTACTATTATTATTACTATTACTGTTACTATTATTATTATTATTATTACTGTTATTATTATTACTGTTATTATTATTATTACTATTACTGTTACTATTATTATTATTATTACTATTACTGTAACTATTATTATTATTATTATTATTACTATTACTGTTGTTATTATTACTGTTATTATTATTATTATTACTATTACTGTTACTATTATTATTATTACTTATTACTATTACTGTAACTATTATTATTATTATTATTATTATTACTGTTATTATTATTACTGTTATTATTATTATTACTATTACTGTAACTATTATTATTATTATTATTACTATTACTGTTGTTATTATTACTGTTATTATTATTATTATTATTACTATTACTGTTACTATTATTATTATTATTATTACTATTACTGTAACTATTATTATTATTATTATTATTATTATTATTATTATTATTATAGTGTGTTTGTTTTGTTTTCTGTGACTCGGAAAAACAATTCCGATGTGTCTGGACTGCTGGTCTAGGTACAGATGGCAAATAAAAAACCTTGAACCTTGGACCACGAACACCTTTTCATTGAAAGCTGGAACGGATAGAAAGAGAGAACGGGGTGAACGTAAGAGATGGAGAGAGAGAGAGAGAGAGTGTGTCACAGGCCTGGGGAGAAAGGAGGCGAGAGAGGGGAAGGAAGCCAAGAGACATTAGTATTTGAGTGGACGGCTCGGACAGACCCTGGCACACAGCTGTGTGAGTGTCATGTAAACCCTTTCGCTCGCCCTCTCCGTCCCATTCACCGCCTGCCACCCTCCTTTCTCTCTTCCGCCCCCCTCGGCCTCCCTGCTCTGGACTCGGGGAACCTATAAAAACCCCGCGTGTGCCCCGAGTGAGCGTCACTGCCCACCATGGAGAGCCAGAGAGTCCAGTCCTCGTACAGGAAGCGCTTCGGGCCTCAGGGCTCGGGCGGCGCCGCCCTCCGGATCGGGAGCCTCTCGTCCAACCGCCTCTCCTGGCACGGCGCCCCCCGCAACCTGGCCTACTCCGGCCCGGCGTCCCGCATCTCGCTGGGCTCCGGCGCCAACGCCTCCCTGCTCCTGGGGAGCCCCGGGGACCGGCTGGACTTCTCGGCCGACTCGCTGATGAAGGCCCAGTACAAGGAGACGCGCACCAACGAGAAGATCGAGATGATGGGCCTGAACGACCGCTTCGCCAGCTTCATCGACAAGGTGCGCTTCCTGGAGCAGCAGAACCAGCTGCTGCTGGCCGAGCTGAGCCAGATGAAGGGCAAGGAGCCCAGCCGCCTGGGGGACATCTACCAGGAGGAGCTGAGGGAGCTGCGCCGGCAGGTGGACGCGCTCACCTCGGGGAAAGCTCGCCAGGAGATAGAGAAGGACAACCTGGCCGCCGACGTGGCCGCGCTCAAGCAGAGGTAGGAGGAGCCGTGGGGGCGGAGGGCCACCTTGGCACGTCTTATTTTTCGTGAAATATCGCTCTAGTCACAGGCATTTATTTGCACTTATTTAGCATTTTTTTGTAGATTCTAATGACAATACATGTATGTTAAATGTGTCTCTTTACTCTCCTGTGACCTTTGGGGTCAGTTTGACCCCATTCAATGTTTAACGTCTCTAAAAATATGAATTAACAATGTTTTTCTGCTTCCTATTTTCCTAATTTATTGGGGACAACTGGGAAAACCTCAAATTCACATGATGATGTATTTTCACTGTGCTGAACACAACTTTTTCCCTGTGTAAAATATATAAAAAATATATATATATAATATAACTTTTTTATTTATTTAAAGGGCTATTTAGGTCGTCAACAAACAAACATAAAGTACCTCACACTTAAACTTGGGGAACAATATTAATTCTAATATTTTTTTCTGGAGGTTTTAATTGCTGTTGCTGATGTTTGTTGACTACATAAATAGTACTTTAAATAAATAACAAAGTTGATATTTCTTATATGTTTTACACAGTGACAAACAGCCTGGGGTCAAATTGACCCCAAAGAACACCGATGGGTACAAGTTGTGTTCAGGAAATTGAAAACATATCATCATCTGAATTGTATGTTTTCCCAGTTGTCCCCAATAAATTAGGAAAAGTCATGAAATATGAAGCAAATAAATGTATGTCAATAATTTTTTTAGAGACGTTAAACATTAAATGGGGTCAAATTTACCCCAAAGGTCACAGGAGGGTTAGGGAGCACATGCAGCATATCTACACATTAATTTACGAAGGCCAATAAGGGATTTGTGGAAAAAGTTGCCTCCTCTCCGCCCTCCGAATACTTTGCAGCTGCAGAGTGAACGGCGAATCTCACTTAAAAAAAAAAAAAAAGAATCATTCAGCAAATTCTGCACGACGCTACACAGATGTTACCCGGAGTCTGAGCATTTATGTTTCCAAGCCTCAGATGGATTGCAGCGTTGTGTGTTTGTCTGCGTGTGAGCTTGTGCGTGCACACATGCACCCTTTGTGTCTGTGTGTGTGTGTGTGTGTGTGGACTCCATCCCGTGGGAAAGGGCCCCTGGCTGTTGGATTGGAGTGAATGTGTAACGGTGCAGAAGCTGCCCTTTCAGCTGAGCCCCCGCAGCACGAGGAGCAGCACTAAAGCCAGCAGGGACGACCTCAGTATCCATCCTTTGACTTATTATGCAGGAATGCCTCATTTGAATTGCAGAAAATTGTCTGCTTATTCCTATTTGACCATCACAGGAGCAGTCAGACCAACAAATACCCACAGGCAGGAGAGCAGAAATAAAAATTGGTTTTGATTATTTGATGGATTTCTGTTATTTGAAAATATCCAAAATAAATACATCACCAATATGCATGTGATGATCCATGATGGGTGTTTCTGTTAATCAAGAATATTTATTATTAAGCTTATATATAGTTTGTTTAGTGCAGTTTTGAATTAACATAGTCCAGGATCTCCCGTGAGACACTTTTCTTCAGGTTTTTACTCTTTTTGTGACCTCAGGTTGCAGGATGAGATCGGCCTCCGAAAGGACGCAGAGAGCAACCTGAACGCCTTCAGACAGGTACGTCGGATCACGACCCAAACATGTCTCAAAGCAGCCGGTCTGACTGTCTCACCCTCGCTCCTCTGCGTCTCTCGTTCCTCTCGCAGGACGTGGACGAGGCGGCGGTCAACCGGGTCCAGCTGGAGAGGAAGATCGATGCCCTGCAGGAAGAGATCAACTTCCTGAAGAAGACTCACGAGGAGGTGAGAATACAACTGAAGAAGAAAACTAGAAGGGGCACTCGGTAGAGCGCATACCTTCACATATCACAAGATCGGGCATTGAATTATGAACATTTTGGCATTAGTTGCATGACAATTTGATATGAATTGCATCTTCACCGCTTCATCCAGAAACATCTTTAAATCTTTCTTTTTATTAAAAATGGGGGGCTGCGGTCGACTTGTTTCAGTAGCTAATTCAAAACACATTTAATGAACTATCCAGTCATACTTTATTATTTAAAAAAATAGAAAATTTGGAAATGTACAAATATATAATATATATATATTTCTTTTAAAGAACACACAACAACAAAATTGACCGTGCTATGGCAAAAATAAGATGTTGACCTTTTCATGACCTTGACCTTTGACCCGATCGATCCCAAAATATAATCAAATGGTCCCCGGATAATAACCAATCATCCCACCAAATGTCATGCGATTCGGTTTAATTCTTTTTGTGTAATGCGAGTAACACGCATACAAATAAATACATAAATAAATAAATACACGGCGATCAAAACATAATCTTCCGCATTTTCAATGCGAAGGTAAAAATAGAAAATGTGGAAATGTACAATAACATATCAAACAAAAAAATTTGAACACATAACATACAAATTGACCGCACTATGGTAAAAAGAAGATGTTGACCTTTTCATGACCTTGACCTTTGACCCGGTCGATCCAAAAATCGAATCTAATGGTCCCCGCATAATAACCAATCATCCCACCAAATGTCATGCGATTCGGTTTAATACTTTTTGACTTATGCGAATAACACGCACGCCTACAAATACACGGAGATAAAAACATTACCTTCCACATTTTCAATGCGAAGGTAAACATGCTGAATCAACTTTACCTACCACATGTACCGTTAAACCACATTGGATCTCTTCTTCTCTTCCTCCTCTACCTCCCCCCGTCTCAGGAGCTGCGTGAGCTCCATGAGCAGAACATGGCCCAACAGGTGCACGTTGAGCTGGATGTGTCCAAACCGGACCTGACTGCTGCCCTGAGGGACATCCGGGTCCAATACGAAACCATGGCCTCCTCAAACATGCAGGAGACGGAGGACTGGTACCGATCCAAGGTCAGAACACCCAAACACGTGCCAGTCTTGAAGTGCATCGACATGACAAGCCGAGTGAAGTTTCTGTTGAGGTGTTCACAGATGTTTGGACTGCTTCCCTTCGTGCACAGTTTGCTGACCTGACCGATGCGGCCAATCGAAACTCAGAAGCCCTGCGCCTGGCCAAGCAGGAGGCCAATGAGTACCGGCGTCAGCTCCAAGCCGTGACCTGCGACCTCGAGTCTCTCAGAGGGGCAGTAAGTCCACCGAAGCACCGAAAACACGGCGTGATCGCACCAGTGTGATCCATCTCTGGGGAAATGCACAGGATGCAGCATCCATCACATATTCAGTCAGATTAGGGGATTCTATGTAGTTAAATGACAGTATCAGGGCAGTGCAGGGTCCGTACGGTCGTGGGAAAACCTGGAAAAGTCATGGAATTTTAAAATGGTCATTTCCAGGCCTGGAAAGGTCATGGAAAAAACTTAAATCATAAAAGTTTTGGAAAAGTTATGGAAATGTTGTTATAATCACATGTTCATTTACGGCAGTTTGAAATAATTGATGTTTATTTTAAAGAAAGACGCTCAAAAACCCACAACATTTTCTAGATTGTTCATGTTTATACCGAGATTTCAGTTGGGTCGTGGACATTTGGTTTAAAGTCATTGAAAAGTCATGGAAAAGTCATGGAATTTTAAAATGGTCATTTCCAGGCTTGGAAAAGTCTTGGAAAAAAACTCAAATCATAAAAGTTTGGGAAAAGTCATGGAAATGTTGTTATAATCACTTGTTCATTTACGGCAGTTTGAAATAATTGATGTTTTTTTAAAGAAGGACGCTCAAAAACCCACAACATTTTCTAGATTGTTCATGTTTATATCGCGATTTCAGTTTGGTCGAGGAAATTTGGTTTAAAGTAATTGAAAAGTCATGGAAAAGTCTTGGAAATCCATCGGTCAACATGTATAAGAACCCTGGCAATGGCACATTGGGTCCACCGTATTTGTGTTGCCCTTTTAAAAATAATCAGTGTCGAGCACTTAAATTAAAGCTCCGCTGACCTCCGGGCGGCTCCATTATGTCGGGGGTTCATTACTCTTGTCTCCGCTCTTCCAGAACGAGTCTCTGGAACGCCAGCTCCGGGAGATGGAGGACCGCTTCGCCATGGAGACGTCTGGTTACCAGGATACGGTGAGCCGCCTGGAGGAGGACATCCACTCTCTGAAGGGCGAGATGGCGAGACACCTGCAGGAGTACCAGGACCTCCTCAACGTCAAGCTGGCCCTGGACATCGAGATCGCCACCTACAGGAAGCTGCTGGAGGGGGAGGAGAGCAGGTGAGCCGGAGCGCCGCGGCTCAAAGCACACACGTCAACAGGTGGCGATGGTGAATGTTCTTCCTTCTTCTTCATCCAGGATCACCATTCCAGCTCAGAGCTTTTCCAACCTGCAGTTTAGAGGTCAGTGGGACATGTGACTCCTCCATATGCTCATCCTTTTATTCATTTTGATGTGGCAAGGATTATCACGGGGAACACCAACATCCTTTGTTTGTTTGTTTATTTGTTTGTTTGTGTATTTTATTCAGTCAATCAAATCAAATACAATACAATATTATCCTATATAATATACAAAAGAGAAAGACTGAAAAGGTATAGGTAGAAGCAAAAAATGCTTACATATATATATTTATAATATTTAAAATCAAAATACATCAGAAAATTAATATTATATATATATATATATATATATATATATATATATATATATATATATATATATATACTACCACATACATCTTCCATATAAATACGTTTTTTTAATCACATTTATAACTTTCAAGAATTGTTTTATAAATAATTCCCTTGAAAACCAAAGAGCAGTTCTCCATTCTTACATCCATTTCAACATTATTCCATAATTGGACTCCAACAACAATCTTCTTTTAATCCCTTTTTTAGCCTTTTGTACCATGAACTTACAAACATCTCTCAAATAATATTTACACTTGTGTATTGAAAATAACCTTTTGTGATGCTTCTATCGCCACTTTGAATATGAATAAGGATCGTTGCATCATGTTTGTTCCCCGGTTCTTTTCCTGTCACCTCAGCCCTCTTTGCTATCTAGTAAAGGCATCAAATACCTGCAAAACAAAACAGAAACATGTCTTTCTGGCTCCCGAAGTTGTAGAAATATCGCCCTTGGCATCTCACATTCGTTCTCCCTTCAAATGTGACATGTTGGGACGTGGGGGATTCTTACATCACAAGATACATGTGTGTCCTCATCCTGTAAATACACTTCACTAACCCTCCTGTTACCTTCAAATTTACTAACATATTTTAGCCTCGGGGTCAAGCAATTAAAACCTAGAGAAAATTATTAGAATTGTTGTTTCTCAAGTTTAAGTGTGAGGTACTTCATGTTTGTTTGTTGATACCTAAATAGCCCTTTAATTATATAAAAAAGTTGATATTTCTTATATGTTTTACACAGTGAAACAGAAATATCAACTTTTTTATTCGTTTAAAGGATTATTTAGGTAGTCAACAAACATCAGCAACAGCAATTAAAACCTCCAGAAAATTAGTAGGATTAATATTGTCAGGTACTTTTTGTGTGTTTGTTGACGACCTAAATAGCCTTTTAAATACATAACAAATGTGATATTACTTATATGTTTGACACAGTGAAAAACAGCCTGGGGTCAAATCAACCCCAAAGAACACCGATGCGTACAAGTTGTGTTCAGGACATTGAAAACATATCATCATGTGCATTTTATGTTTTCCCAGATGTCCCCAATAAATTAGGAAAAGTCATGAAATATAAAGCAAAAAAAATGATTCCTTTAGAGACGTTAAACATTGAATGGGGTCAAATTGACCCCAAAGGTCCCAGGAGGGTTAATTGTGTGTAAAAGTAGCTGCAGGCGGACTAATACACCAGTGAACAGAGGATAATAAACGTGTATTTCTTTCCCTTTTACCTGTTAGATACTAACCTGGACACCAAAACCCCGGAGCCGCACGTGAAGAAGCGCATCCTGGTCCGGACTGTGGAGACCAGAGATGGGGAGGTAGGTGCTCTTAACAACCGCACAGCTCACTGCACTTTGCACCTCTCACTCGTTCCCTCTGGAGGGCAATGTTGAACCCTTCACAGCTGATGTCTGTTGCGGTTAAAACTCACTGGGGCTCTGTTATTCTTCTATTTTTACCGTCTGGTTGTCTTTTCTTTGCAGATCATTAAGGAATCCACGACGGAACACAAAGATCTTCCGTGAAGTGAAGTCTTCCTCGTGATCTGAGGATCATTAAAGTTATTTTTTCTTCTTCTTCTTCTTCTTTAAAAAAAAAAAAAAGCTACCCCATCAATCATCACCGTATTTCATGTGTTCTCTCCTTGCATCCTAGACGTAGACATAACCATTATTAAAAACTTCTTCATTAGATGCATTGCCAAAAACAGCTTGTGTACAGTTGTGAGCAGAAGGTAGGTCACTCATCTTAAATGATGTGGCGCCTGCTCCAGTAGAAACTACTGGGACTCACTGGTAACCTGAAGGATCTTAATTATGACGGAACCAGATGGTTAGACTTGTTTTAGAGGTCAAGTAGAGATTGTGTTGCGCTCAGATATATCGTGGCGGTCGCCTCGTGGTCGTGTGGATGTGAAATGTGCCAAGGGAAGTGCAACAGATTCGTTTCTGTTGGGTTTTTGAAAACACCAGAATTGGATTAATGCAGGAGATGAGAGTTGTGTGTATGTCAGAGCAGCTTTTGGCAGAACTGCAGTTCAATTCGGACTCTGTTTCTTCTTCTTTTGTTTTACCTTTGCTATGTTGCATGCCATGTCTTTGTGTTAGCAGCGGCCCCCTCCGCTCTATAACCTGCAGAGGTTCCTTCGTGACTCGCCTCTGGCTCATTAGACGTGTGCTCAGATTGCAGCTGTGTGGGAATCATCAGAATTTAATTTTAGTACGTGTTGGTGTCACTTTTTCTCTTGTTACAACCCGAAACCTCACAGAGCGGCTCAACACTCGGCTGCTGCTGCTGCTTTCAAAAGGGTGGAACTGCAAAGCCAGGTGATGCAACGGACACGTGTCCTGCAGACTTTACGAACATGCACCTCTTCCTCACACCGGGGGGGGGGGGGGGGTTCTGCTTAAATCCGGTCGTGCAGTCACCAGCCCAGTTTAGCCCGTGTTTATTTCCATGCGACTGCACCGACGGCAGATGCTATATTTGAACGCTTTCCACTCGGAGAGCGGTGACCATGGCAACGTTTACAGTGATGTCACACGAAATGAGCCAAAATAAACTGGGACAACTTTCCCTCCGCCGCTTCACTTCTGCTCTTCTGCTCATCCGCCCTGCCGGCCGGCGTCTCCAACACGACCCCGCGATAAGACCCCCCCGGGAGCCCACTTAACCAGCAGAGGGGCCGATAGGGACGCACTCAGGTCGGAGGTGTGGAGGGGGGGGGGGATGTTTGGAAGCTGGCGTTGTCCTCGAGCCTCACTGACAGCAGAGAGAGAAAGTGGAAAGTGCTGCGGAGATAACCCACAACTCCCAAAACCTTTATTTTCTTAACATAGTGAACGTATATAGTGAAACGGAGGCTCGGATGGAGGGACATCGCAGCTCAAACACTGTAATCAGGCCTCCTGCCTCGCCGGGAGTCCCGCTGACTGCAGCCGCGCCGACAGGCCCCGCCACTAACGAGAGCGATGCTGCACTCGGCGCCAAGGACACGCCGTGCATGTGTGTTCCCATGAGCCTCCCGCCTGCTCCCCTCCACTCCCTCCACTGCTGTCACTCAACCACGTCTCCCGGTCCTCCCATTAACATGCAGACCCCTCTTGTAGCCACCGTGTTGTTGTTGTTGTTGTTGTTGTTGATCTAAGATGGTATAGCCTACTTCTGACTCCTGAGTCTTGTAGCAGACACAGATGAATTCTGCTTTTTTGGGGGATATAATGTTAGTTTGGTACACGCTAAGATGTTAAGTTAACAACAATAAAACCTGGAGATTAGAGTTTTCGCCTCTTTTTTTTTGTTTCTAACAAGTTTTCCCATAATTACCTTCACATTGAAAATGCAGAAGGTTATGTTTTGATCCCCGTGTATTTGTATGCGTGCGTGTTATTCGCATAAGTCAAAAAGCATTAAACCGAATCGCATGACATTTGGTGGGATGGTTGGTTATTATCCGGGGACCATTTGATTAGATTTTGGGATCGATTGGGTCAAAGGTCACGGTCAAGGTCATGAAAAGGTCAACATCTTATTGAATCGAAATTTGGTGTCAATTTGTATCTAATTGGCAACTAATGCCAACATGTTCATAATTCAATGCTCAATCTTGTTATATGTGAAGGTATGCGCTCTACCAAGTGCCGTTGTAGTTTGTTCATGTGACTCCGTAGTCGCGTACCTTTTATTTCTTATTAAATACTGCCATTTTTAGCAATCTCCTGCCACAAAAGTCTGATAGGAAACTAGATATTTGATTTTGTATTACGGATTTTCAAAAAGAGTTCATGTTTTGATGGAACATCAGCTTCTACCAGTGAAATGAAGGTTTTATATGCGACGGTTGACTCGAGGCCGCTAGAGGGATGACGGAGCCGTCCTCCTGACTGATTGTTGCTGCTCGCCCTGCAGGTCCTACAGCTGAGCAGGTGGGATGCTAATATCCCGGCTCCTTATGAGTTCTGCTGTATATCCTGGCACAAAGATAATTGTAGCCGAAAATAGAGACGTCTGAGATGCAGATAAACACCAGCTCTGGGTCGCCAAACACCTGAACTCATGTTTCACCACGTCCCCGGCGCTGGAAGAATGATTATAATCAAATCCGTTTTAAGAATTGTCGCACATCTCGCGTCTGATAGACGCACTTTGTGTTGTAATACTTGTAATATTGACATTTGAAAGTGGCTCCGACGTGCACCGTATCTGCTCCGCACAGCTCTTATCGGGGGAACGGTGGGTCTCAGGTCGGCACACAAGCCAACCTTGAGCTCGAGGCATTCCAGGCAGATAAAACCCTCCGGCAGTCTGGCTCTGGAACACTTTCCCACCCAGAGCTGCTGGGAAGGAGGCGAAGACGGACACCTTGAAGCTCATTATCTTCCCACCGCGGCTGCGAGGTGACAACAACTGTCATGTCAGCTGTGGAAAACAAAAAAATCGCACGGTCACCAAGACTTGTTAGAAAAGTCTTTTGAATTACCCGAACATGGACTTCAGGGGGTGAGCGGGGATGACACAAATACCCCTAATGAGGATTTTTAACACGTCTCAAATACTTTAAACATACTGGAGAGCACACACCACCGCCAAGGCTGAGCAGATGGGGATTTGAGCCGTTAATATGCCGTATTCACTGCAGCTGAAATTATAAGTAAATTGTTTTTTTAATACAAATTTAATCTGCAGCTCTTTTGATAACAAATTCATTATTTAAATATTTTCTCCAGCCAAAATATTACACATCACTTGGGTCAAGGTTGTCAGTTTTTTGGGGACATGATGCTTGTTTTTAATATGTGAAAGTCAACTAAATATATTTGGGTTTTGTTCTGCATGCTGGTTTGATAAAACAAGCTATCATAAGATGTCACATCAATATTAACAGGGTTTAAAAAGATATTTGACTATAATAATACAGCCCTGAACACAGGATGTCAAGTTTAAGATATCTTGGGACAGAAAACAATGTCCTTGGTGAAGTGCTTTAACCCTCCTGTGACCTTTGGGGTCAGATTGACCCCATTCAATGTTTTACGTCTCTAAAAAGATTATTGAGATAATAATTTTTTGCTTCATATTTCATGACTTTTCCTAATTCATTGGGTAAAACTGGGAAAACATAAAATTCCCATGATGATATGTTTTCAATGTCCTGTACAATTTGACCCCAGGCTGTTTTTCACTGTGTAAAACATATAAGAAATATCAACTTTTTTATTTATTTAAAGGGCTATTTAGGTAGTCAACAAACACACATAAAGTACCTCACACTTAAACTTGGGAAACAATATTAATTCTAATAATTTTCTGGAGGTTTTAATTGCTGGGGTCAAATTGACCCCGAGGGTAAAAGATGTGAGGACATTTGAAGGTAACAGGGGGGTTACATGTAACCTCCACATGTTCAGTTCTTCTGGAAATAACAATAAGTCACACTTATGGTGCGGCGCTGCAGCCGACTCTCTTCGTCGGTCGCTGCCCTGTGCGGTGCACATTCCTGTCTCGCTTTGCTCTCACACTGAGGGGTCATGGAGGCACGAGTGCCTCTCGGTTAATTTTAGACTTCAATTTACGAAGGCCATTGAGACAGAACGCAGAGCAACCACCTCCGCCTGTCTGCCGGGTCCACGGAGCGCCCTCTGATCTCCAAACACCCTCCACGGCCCGAACCGCTGTATCGGAGCGACAGCTTCTCACTGGAGCGAGGCCTTCTCCGACGTATAGGTCGCCGACCTTGAGTCATCAAAGAACCAGCTAAGAGGATCAGGAAGGTGACCTCTGTTTGAGTCCAAACATACACTACCGTTCAAAAGTTTGGAGTCATCCAGATAATTTTGTGTTTTCCATGAAAACTCACACTTTTATTTATTAAATGAATACAAGATTAATACAGAATATAGTCGAGACATTGACGAGGTTATAAATAATGATTTTCATTGTAAATATTAATGTTCTTCAAACTTGTGGCTCAAAGGAAGGCCAGTTTTAGAGCTTCTCTCACCAGCATAACTGTTTTCAGCTGCGCTCACATACAAAGGGTTTCAATGTCAAGGAATAATCTGTTTGTGGAAAATGCTAAAGAAAAAGTTATACAAAAAAGGGTTTCAAGGGGGTTCTACCCCTCTGCTCGTCTTCTAAGGCAATAACACAATGTACCACTAGAACATGGAGATGGGCCTCTACACACCTCTGTAGAGACTTCATTAAAAACAGAGAATAGTCATTTACCACATTAACTATATAGAGAGTGTATTTCTGATTAATTTTATGTCATTTTCATTGGAAAAAACAGTGCTTTTTTTCTTTTTTTCTAAGTGACCCCAAACTTTTGAACAGCAGTGATCACATATAGACTCTGTACATCTCAGATATCCACTGAGTCCATATTAAGGCTATTAATTAGTTCAATTAAGGTGTGTTAGTGTTGCCAGTGGAGACGAAAGAGGAAGTCCTCTTTTGGGTCTGCTATTGTCAAATAAAACTAACAATGTGCAGTGTGTATATATATATATATATATATATATATATATATATATATATATATATATATATATATATATATGTGTGTGTGTGTGTGACCTTTAACTAGGTGTACAATTTAAACTCTGGCCTGGACGTCTGCTGTGTCTCTGAATACTCGGCGTGTGCCAACTAAATGTCTCCTCGCCGGGTTCAGGGAGGCGATTGTAGTCTTTTAAAGAAATACGACCGAAGTTCAGGTGAAAACGCGTGTCTGAATGAATCACAGAGTCAGTATTTGATTATTTGTTTATTTAGTGGATCCCCATTAGCTGACGCCTTAGCGACCGCTAATCTTCCTGGGGTCCACAGAAAGGACAAAATACAATACATACAGAAACATACAAAACATATCGTGAAACAAACGGTTGAAAATACTGCAACAAAGTAAAAACAGTGCAGTCAGATGCAGAGTACAGTCGAAGGATCAGATATATGTTATGTAATTCAACTTAATTCATACAAAGAAAAAGAAAAAGACAAATCGGATGACTAAAAAGCATAAAGAACAGAGAAAGATTCTGCTTTAATGTACAGACGTTTTTATTCTCTGAAAGAGGACAAGACCCCCCCCCCACACACACACACACACACACATGCAAACACACGCACACACACACTGTGACTATGGATTGATATAGTACTCTATAATCTATATAGAAGTGTGATGGCAGCATGGAGAGAGAGAGGCTGCTGCTATTTTGAGCTCAGAGACTTGTGATGAGAGTCAAGCAGAGTTGACTGATGAGGGTCTGCACTCTGTCAGTGTCAGACCACCATCAAGTTATCCACAGTAGAAGAAATACCCTCTCAGGAAGTGGATTTCAAAATAAAAGGTAGAGGGAAAAAATCAAATACTTCAAGTGGAGCCATGCAATTTCCTCAAATCCCCCAAATATCCAGTAAGTATTTGCTCCCATATAATTTCCCCTTGTATAGACGTCCACTATGTATTAAAACATGTTGTAAGCTTGGAGTAGATTTTGGATGCATTTGAGAGCTACAACAATTACAACAACAATCAGATGATGCACATTGAATTTTCATTATATTATAAATACAAACAAATGTAGGTATTGTGACTGGAAGGATTTGAAGGCGCTATACTGAAATAAAACGTTTTGGGATTTGGAGGCGCTGTATTAAATTCAGGAAAGATGACAAATTACTTATTCCCCACTTTAGGGAAAGCGAGTCATACATGACTACACATGATGCGCCTCGTACCGCTTGTGCCAGCTATACTTAAAAAAAATATCGAAACAAATTGCAACTTGTATTCAGAGAAACAGAAAGACATTGATAGTATTTTGAAAGCCAATCAAGAGTACTTCCGTTTATGACCTGGTTAACAGTACTGAGAGGCGAGCCGCCGCGCTGCAGCCGGGGGGAGGTGCCGGGGAGTGGATCCAGGGAAACGGGCTCATTGGAGCCTCGGGGGTCGCTGTGCTTATCGCGAGAGAGAGAGAGGGGGAGAGAGAGAGAGAGAGAGAGAGAGAGAGAGAGAGAGAGAGAGAGAGAGAGAGAGAGAGAGAGAGAGAGATAATGCAACGATGATCAAAATAACAAAGTAGTCCTGCAGCTTTCATTCACAACTTCTTCTCCCCAAACAGGTTCTCCTCTAAGCCTCGAGGAAACCCAAAAAAAGCGACGCACGCACCCGGTTTGTTTTCCTTTCGGGAGGTTTAGAGATGTTGCATATGGCTTTTGAAGTATAGTATCCTAGTCTACTTCCCCCCCCCCCCCCCCAATATCAGCGTGCAGCATCCTGCATACGCCATCACCCTGGCAACGAGACCTTCTCGCCATCCTCCTCCTCCTCCTGCGCGCTCAGCTCTCAGCACCGTCGGCAGCCTGCGGGAGACGCCGAGCCCTCCTCCCCGCGACGCGCGTCCTCCGAGTGGAAGCGGATTTGTTTTGGGGCAATTCAAATTCATATTTTTTTTATTAACTAGTAAGGTACATGTGTCGGAGAAGTCTTTTCTCTCAGCACCTGCAACATGCCTGTGAGACGCGGTCACGTGGCGCTCCAGAACACCTACCTGGACACTATCATCAGGAAATTCGACGAGCAAAGTAAGTGAATTAGATGAAGTTATCACCGTGAGATGTGTGGGCACGCAGTTGACCCCCTAGATATTGATTATAAGTGAGAGAAAAACACACATCTGCCCTCCTTTACAGTATTATGAGGTAATAACAATGTTATCACTCCCTGAAGGATTAAAAAAAGCGATTTCTGACAGGAAAGGGGTATCAGTAGGACTAGTGTGCCATCACACCGTGGATTATTCCTGTCATGATAATTAAAATAAAGCAATGTTGTGAATGGAACAGCTTCTGGGTGTAACAACCGTTTGATTACAGAGATACGCAATGTGGGTACGACCTTGTTAGTTTGGTGTCACAGCATTTCTTAGTGTGTTTAATTTCCACCTATCAGCCACACCATGTTGTCTGCCACAAGAGGGCTATATATCTTTTATTTATCACACATCATATCTAATTTGTGTCACTGATGTCACCTGATGTCTGAAGTGAGACCAGCGCTCAGACATTTATAGAGAATCAAAACCTTATTTCTGTCCCTGTAATACAACATTCATGTTTGATAAATAGTTGATTGATAACCTTTTGGGTTATTTATCTTTTATCTTTTATCTCCGCTGCACTTCAAGCTTTTGTACATCACACATATCAGCAAGTTACATCTATGTCAATATAATGTATTGTTTAAAAATGCTACAAAACATGTCTGTTCTCCCTTGCCTAAGCTCATGGACCCTAACCCTGACATCCTGATGCTCACCAGACGTATAGGTGATTGCTCTCTATCAGTCGTAGTCCGATTCAACCTGAGGGCAATAACACTTCAATCTCTGAAGCTCCTTTAAAAAAAACATTATGTAATGCCTCTACTGTATGTCACTAAGTGTGTGATGTGCACGCGCAGCCACATGCACGTGCCTGACCAGGTGAGTGCACGTGCCGTCTGTTGCTGCTAAGCAACGCCGTGACGATCGGGGCTTCCACTTTGCGCTCAGGATAATGATTTTGGACAGGATGTGCTTTTCCCCAGAGGAGCTCTTTACTTTAAAGAGAGGAGCTGAAGAAAGAGTCTCCACCCCCCCCACACACACACACACACACACACACACACACACACACAAAACCTCACACACACACACGCACACACTTGTCTGTTTGGGCAGCAGACGGGGAACAGAGCTGCTAAACCCAGTTCCACCTCAGGATAATAAAAGAGCCATTCAGAGAGGATAGGTCCTTTCCATTCAGCTCGTTGAACTCCTCCATTAGCAGCCTTTGAACACAACTGTCCTACCTCAATTTGATGGTTGCTGATGCTGTGACAACCATCACTATCAGGAACTGGATATGAACATGGCGTTAAGAGGGTAACTTACTGTTAATATTCAAAGGTTTGAAATTGGGGGAAAACACAGTAGGCTACTGTGATCAAGTTTGAAGGGGAGGAAATAATATTCAGGTATCAATACAACAATGTAAATATGTACACATCCTATATTAGAGTATGTACTATGAGCTAAATGTACATGACGGATTATTACTTTACATTACATGTCATTTAGCAGACGCTTTTATCCAAAGAGACTTACAATAACTGCATTTCAACCTAGAGTACAAACTAAGAACAACAAGAATACAGAAAGTAACATTTCCTCAACATAGTCAAACTACTAAAGTACCACAATAAGAGATATTTAAGAGCCACTGAATCTGTGTTTTAATCCGGATGAATTCTGCTCCGCAATTCTGTTTAATTTTCCCAACTTTTTATCCGATCTTGGCTGTTTTGATGAAATACTGGAGAGTTCTTTTCTGTTTGTGCCAACATTTAAAACATATTTGAGAAGCTCAAAGGGGAAATATTTCTTTGGTGGAACTGCGAACAACTCCTGGAGCACTGAAACACGACACACTTTCTATTTCATCAGCCTATCATGTGCTTTTTTGAAATGTATTCTGCTTATTGAAAGCAAGATAATAAATATACCTGTGGGGTCGGAGCTGATATATTATTATTATATAATAATTCCATATACAATATTTTAAGTACATTTTCGTGATGATATACTATAAGTATAGAGATGAGAACATAGAAACAATTCATTATAATAAAAAGACAATACACTCAACTAGCAGCATAATTATATGAACACGTAATGATTACAAACAGCGGGATTATTTAACCCTCCTGTTACCTTCACATTTACTAACATCGTATTACCCCATGGTTCAATTTCACCCCAGTAATTAAAACCTCCAGAACATTATTAGAATTAATATTGTTTCCCAAGTTTAAGTGAGATACTTTATTTTTGTTTGTTGACCTAAATAGCCCTTTAAATAAATACAAAAATAATATTTCTTATATGTTTTACAAATTGACCCCAAAGAACACCGATGTGTACAAGTTGTGTTCAGGACAGTGAAAACATATCATCATGTGAATTTTATGTTTTCCCAGTTGTCCCCAATAAATAAATAAAATTAATGATGTAAATTATTTTTTTAAGAGACCTTAAACATTGAATGTGGTCAAATTGACCCCAAAGGTAAAAGGAGTATATATTTCTTAAACCTGGTAAAGTCTTACAGGCTGATGTAGGTCAACATTCTGGATATCCATAAATTAGTTGACATCAGGTGTGACGAGCCACAGAAGCTCTTATATTAAGTGCCCATCTGCTCCTCCTCAGTCCCTTTAGGAGCCACTGTGACATTAATAACATCAGCACAATGGAGAGGTGGACTCCATCGCTCCACTTGACTTGATTGTGGAGTGGAGACCATGCAGGGGAGTTAAAACGGCATGTTCTTTACAATGCAGCCGTAATTGCATTCGGATTGTTAATATTGTAAATATATTTCTTCTAATAACAAAAAGAACGTTTTCAAGGGAATTATTTATAAAACAATTCTTGAGAGTTATAAATGTAATTAAAAATGTATTAATATGGAAGATGTATATGGTAGTATATATAAATATATTTCAATTTATTTTAAATTTATTTTTAAATTTTCTTTATTTTATATTAATTTTCAGATTTTAATTTAGGATAGGAATTTATAAGCATTTTTTTCTTCTACCTATACCTTTTCAGACTTTCTCTTTTGTATATTATATAGGATAATATTGTATTGTATTTGATTTGATTGACTGAATAAAATACACAAACAAACAAACAAAGCAGTTGGTACACATTTTGGTAAATAAATGTTGAATTGTAACATTTGTTTTACCATATGAAACATTATCGTGTCAGAATCTAACAGTAAACATTGCGAAGCTACAAAAGAGCTCGACCTCCCTCCCCGTTAGCTCAGAGGAACGCTAGCTGCTGTGGCTCCCTTCTTCTTCCGCCTGTTTTCTCTTCTAACTGCAAACAATATTTTTTAGAACCCAAAGATGTTAGTGAATCAGTATTTAATATATAAATGAAGCAGCAGCTAACTTTAGCTAAACTTATCCTGCTAATATGTTACTAGCTAACGAAGCAAAGTCCTTGAACTGCGCTTCTTGTTATTGTTGCTCTCTGACCTTGTAGTACAACAGACTATTTCTGATTATATATTATTAACTTATGTGGTATCTAAGTAGGCCTAATTGAAGGGAGTCTGTACTGCTCATAAATATGTTATTTTCCTACTTCGTTAGTTTCTATGTTAAACCCGCAGTCACTATATCTCCTCATATATTTATTGCCTTTTAAACCTGAATATAATGCTTAATATAGCTATTTTGTGTTATGTATTCTTAATTTTTTGTTTCATATGTTATTGTACATTTCCACATTTTCTATTTTTACCTTAGCATTGAAAATGTGGAAAGTAATGTTTTGATCGCTGTGTATTTATATGCGTGTGTTACTCGCATAAGTCAAAAAGTATTAAACCGAATCGCATGACATTTGGTGGGATGATTGGTTATTATCCGGGGACCATTTGATTAGATTTTGGGATCGATCGGGTCATAGGTCAAGGTCATGAAAAGGTCAACATCTTCTTTTTACCATAGCGCGGTCCATTTATATCTAATTGGCAACTGATGTCAAAATGTTCATAATTCAATGCTCAATCTTGGGATATGTGAAGGTATGCGCTCTACCGAGTGCCCGTTCCAGTTAATTGACGTCACACTGTGACATATTGTGTTTTACTGCTACGCACCAATCACAATAGCCACATTCCTTGTATGCGTAATGTAGTTGTCAATACAACTTTTCTGTTTCTGTTTCTGACGTTTCCTTCAGATCGGAAGTTTCTGATAGCCAACGCCCAGACGAAGAATTGTGGCATCATCTACTGCAACGAAGGCTTCTGCCAGATGTTTGGTTTCGCCCGGGCGGAGATCATGCAGCAGCCCTCCACCTGCCAGTTCCTGGTGGGGCCCGGCACCATGAAGAGCGCCCTGGCCCAGCTGGCTCAGGCCCTGCTCGGCTCAGAGGAGCACAAGGTGGAGATCCTCTACTACGATAAGGAAGGTGAGAACCGGAGCGGAGAAGGGTTCGTAACCGCGGATACCTGACCAGTTGGACATCTGGATTCTTTAAGAAGATAGTTAATCATAATGATCATCCACTGGTTTAACATCCATGTTCTTGGGCAGATTACAGACCCTAATTATCATTTATTAATTTGCTCCTATTTGGTCAATTCAAGATAGCACGAAAAGTCAGATTAAGTTGTATCCATCAAATTGTTTGCTCCTGAGCTTGATGCAAACATTTAATGTTTTAGCATAGTGATGAAACTAAAATGTGCAACAGCTAACATGGCTTAAAAACACAACATTTTTTAACCAGTCAATTTGTTTCAGTAATTAAATGAGTAATTAGATTAGATTAGCTTCAACTTTATTGTCATTACACATGTACAAGTACAGAGCAAAGGAATGCAGTTTGGCATCCAACCAGAAGTGCAACAGAAGTATCCTAATAAATACATGATATACAGGTTAAAAAAATGCAGATATAAATATATTCTGGGGTTAATAAACTATTGAAAATATTCAGTGCATATTAATCTCTCAATCAACAAGTAATATCAGCCACAAGACAATCCATGCTTTTCCAGGAACATGCAGAAGGCTTTTAAAACCCTAACTGCCTGGATAAGGTGTCGTCGCCCTCCCTATTTCTGTGAGTTAAAACAAAATGCCATTCCGATTTTCTTCTAAAGAAAACAAACAAACATAGAAAGCACGATTAGGAGGAGAACTCCAGACTCCAGACTCTCCTTAATCTTTAAAATCAGTCATTACTGCTTCTTCGGCAAATCCAGGGAGGCACGTTCACACAAACTTTAATCACTTTAATCCTCTGGCTGCACATTGGTTTACCAATATGTTCTGCCGTATTGGTGCGATCAACTGAGGCCACATTCACACATAGCCGTATTTACAGAAACAAATATTTCTGCCCCTCCGTTTTCAAAAATACCGTTGTACACACAAGGTCGTTTTCAAAAAAGTTTCTGTTCATATGAACCCTCATAAATACGCCGTCCGCATACGTCCCACAGGACGCTCACATGACGGGAACCATCTTTAGTGAACACTGTGACGTCTGACCACCTAAAACTCTGTTTGACCTCGTTCACACACACAAACAGAGTTTTCACAAATCTCCACTTTGACCGGAATTTTTAGAAATAATATAATAATAACTTTATTTATATAGCACCTTTAAAAACAATGTTTACAAAGTGCTCCACAGAGAGTCAAAGCAAAACAAGTGGAATAGTAAGAAACCAATTTACCAAATTACATTTAAAAGTATATATTAAAATTAAAAATTTAAATAAATAAATTAAAACAAATAAATAAAAAAACAAATAAACTTCAAATAAATTACAAATAAATTAAAAACAGACAAACTAAATTAGGGGAATCAAAGTTCTGCGTAAAAAGTAAAAAACGCATGAAAATATATGCTTTTTCCCATCGTGTAAACGGGGTCTTACAGTAATCCCTGCTATCGTACCCTCTAAACAAACGTATTGGTACTTTCCATATCCTCAACCACAACTTAATTTTTGCAAACATAAATATAACGATCACAAGTGGAGAAGCGTGAAAAAATGAAAAGTGTAGCCGTGGAGATGATGCCATTGAGGCTGTAATGAAGGAGCAGAGTAAACAAACACAAAGAAACAACAGAGCGAGACGGACGTCTCCGCTTGGCAACGGCGGCATTTTAACTGAAGGCTCCCTCCTCTGAAAGCTCCATTACCTCTTGACCTAATCTTCATGACGTCCGCTCCTCCCTCCCCGTTTTATCTGTTTCAGTGACAGCAACACGAGGATGGAGAGACACACACACACACACACACACACACACACACACACACACACACACACACACACACACAGCCGGCTCAGGACGTTTACTGTCATCAACCCATCCACAAATACACACATAGACACACACGCATGTATTTTGCTGCTTTGGACATTTGGGCATGGGGAGTCTAGAGCGCTGTTGTCATGGAAATGTGATCAGCATGCCAGCTCAAATCCACTAAGCATCTATTTCTTTTGTCTCCTGCTACCTACTGCGCCTCCAAATCGCAAACGACTTCTTCAGATTGGATGTGTGAATGGGACTGAATGCAGGAACTATGTGTGTGTGTGTGTGTGTGTGTGTGTGTGTGTGTAGTTGACCCCCCCCCCCTTAAGTCAAACCTGGCGAAAGTGTTGCTCATTCAAATTTGTTTTGCAAGTTTAATGGCATCTTTAATCATCTCGTGAGAGGGGGTACAGCTCAAGAGGTCCTCGGTTTTATTTTCATTTTATTTTAATATGGTTTATTTAATAAGGGACAGTGCACATTGATAAAAACATGTCTGCGTCCACAGGAACCTGCAGACCGTGCCTGGTGGACGTCGTCCCCGTGAAGAACGAAGAAGGCCTCGTGATCATGTACATCCTCAACTTCCAGGAGCTGATCGACCCCTCTCTGAAGAAGTCAGGCCTCCGCCACAGAGTCTCCCAAGGATTGATATACTGTAAACACTCTTAATCTTAAGTGTTTCTTTCTTAAACTGATAATTGGTTGCACGCGAACACGATTTTGAAGTGGACACAATTGAAGTTGTGGTACCCGAGCTGAAGACGGACTCTCCTCCTCAGGTCAGACTCGCAGGATGAAGCTGCGGCTGCCGGCGCTGCGGTCCACGCGACCCTCTTCCCTTTCCAAAGATCAGTTCGAAGGCGTGGTCGTGGACTACCTGCAGGTGAGGTCTCTCACTAGAGGTAATGCAATGCGGCACGCTTGCGAGGATGTCTCGCATTTGTTTAAATAACCGCGGGAATAGTCTGAAGTTCGAGGATGGATTGCTTAACCCAAAGGACCCAAACGGGGAAAGAAAATTCCATTGTTGAGTCAATCTCTCTCTCTTAGAGTTTCCTCTTACTTTTTTAGTTCTTCCGTGTTTTGATGAAACTATTTCCTAACAGTATCCAGGCCTGATTTAACCCTCCAGTTACCTTCAAAGTTACGCACATCTTTTACCCTTTTTGACCCCAGCAGTTAAAACCTCCAGAAAATGATTAGAATTCATATTGTTTTCCCAAACTTTGTGTTTGTTTGTTGACGACCTAAATAGCCCTTTATATATATATATATATATATATATATATATATATATATATTAAAAAGTTGATATTTCTTACATGTTTTACACAGTGAAAAACTGCCTGGGGTCAAATTGTACACGGCATTGAAAACATATCAATGTGAATTTTAGGTTTTCCCAGTTGTCCCCAAAAAATTAGGAAAAGTCCTGAAAAATATGAAGCAAAGAAAATGATGTCAATGATTTTTTAGAGACATCAAACACCGAATGGGGTCACATTTAATCTGGATTAAAACACAGATTACCGCTTCAGTGGCTCTTAAATATCTTATTGTGGTACTTTTTTAGTTTGACTATGTTGAGGAAATGTTACTTTCTGTATTCTTGTTGTTCTTAGTTTGTCCTCTAGGTTGAAATGCACTTATTGTAAGTCTGCTAAATGACATGTAATGTAATGTAATGTAAAATTGACCCCAAAGGTCACAGGAGGGATAAAAAACACAATTCCAGTTTGACAGTATCAGATGTGACGATCACTTCCGTGCACCTGAGACGAGGCGTCCTGCTCTCTGCCCTCTCAGCCCAACAGCGAGGACGTCGCCCTCAAAGAGTTCCGCCTCCCGTCCAAGGAGAGCTGCATGCAGTCTGAGACCGAGGCCCTGATCGAACAGGACCAGGACCTGGACCTGGACCCTCCGTCCCCGGCGGCCCGGTCCTCCACCGAGCGCCGCTCCCTGCTGACGGACCACCTGGACCCCGGCGACGCCTTCCTCGGGGGTCCGCTGCCTCGGAGCGGTTCCGGGAACAGCGTCCACAGCCTCCGCCGCACCTCGTCCCTGGACGACCTCGACGGCATGAGGGCAGAATGCAGCGGTCGCCACGGCGACCTGCAGACCGGCAGCAGTGGGTTTCCGTTCGACATTAAATACAGAATTACTGTAGGGATATTGTTGTAGAAGGCTACGTCAGGTATTTGCATAGGAAAAACTAAAATATCTTTATAGGCAAATATTTTCAACATATTTATTAATATCTTTTTCCTATTATTTTTTATATATTTTGATCCTATTAAACTCCTGACAGGAGGAACTAAACATTTGATAATGCTGAGTTATTGCCAATTTAAATGAAAAATATTAATTAGAAGTGTAACATTACATATGCCACATGCAATATGTTGATATAATTAACATACTAACATACTAAACAATAGTTTAATTACTTAAATCGTGTTATATAAGATGCATAATCTTACAAATAATGCATGAACATAATATAAAAAGAAACTTCTCCTTGTCTGATTACACTTCAGGTCGTGTCTACAGTATGCCCTTTCAAAATAAAATAGGCAGCATCGTGTTTACGAGAGCTGACACAGAATGTCGACTAAATGATGACTAAACTGAAACGATTTGAGTTGTAATATTCTGATTGAATTCGGGCTCTTTTTTTGCCTGTATTATTACTGTCGGCCCCACAAGATGTTCTGTATATTATTTTTTACAATACTGACAGTTTTGAGATAAAGGGAAATATTACGATGACATTGCAAACGCTGCAGAACTCCCAGTCTCCGTCTTCCATGACAACGAGCGCGTGGCTCGGAGCGTGTGCAGCCGACCGTGATTGTTCCAGCAGAGACACACAAATCAATCCCTCTGACACGCTGTGTGGGACTGTTTGTCTGATTCTGTGTGGGTTTGCGGTCCATTTGGGACACAATTGAGCACGGATATCGTTTTCTTCTCTCAGGGGAAGTCGTTCGTGAGGAAACTATATTTTTTCCATCATGCACTGGACTCCGAATCTCTCGTTTTCTTTCATTTCACCGTATTCGTACATCCTCCGTCTTTCAGTCTGTTCTGATTCTCCTTTTGAGGGCAAGGGAAAGTGGATGAGCAAAATCATGCTGTGCACTGTAGCTTTTCTCTAAACATCTGGTCATGGTTTGACCTTTAAACACATTGAGGAGAATGTCATTGCAAATTCTTTTTTTTAATAACATTTAATTACATTTTTATTATAAGACAAAAGACAATACATAGACATACAACCTAGAGGACAATGAAACAATGCAGACGACAAAACAATGGACATAACATCATAAGCGACTTTGAGTATCTAGAAAAACGATATATAAAATAAATGGTTATTATTATTATTATTATCATTATTATTATTATTATTATTATAAAGTCAGAGTATTGTGAAAAAAAAGAAACAATAAGAAAACCAAATAGTAAGGAAATAGATAGGAAGAAAGAATGACAGTTGCATGTGTACATGTGTATATGTGTGTGTGTTTAAAAATATATACATATATATTTAGTTTAAATATATATCTATATCTATCTATATCTATATCTATATCTGTATATATCTATATCTATCTATATATATATATATATATATATATATATATATATATATATTTTATCCTTTATTTAAAGAAACAAAAAATGAATTGATGATGGCAGATGTATATGTATGAGTGTATACATGGAATTGGATTGGTTTCCAGGCAAGGGAAAAAATAAAATAAAAATAAAATGCGAATTTTCAAAACTTGTATAATTCAAATACATTTTCAGGTTTTAGTTTTCTGTTTTCTGCTTCCACGTCCATAATTCACAATTTTCCACACTATTAATCGTTGCTTTGTCTCTGCCGTAGATCTGAAGCCGAGCGGTCTGAACTCCACGTCGGACTCGGACCTGATGAGACATCGGACCGTCGGCCGCATCCCTCAGGTCACCCTCACCTTCGGCTCGGACCGCTTGAGACCGCCGTCGCCCACCGAGATAGAAATCATTGCACCCTGCAAGATTAAAGACCGAACCCAGAATGTCACGGAGAAGGTCACCCACGTCACGCAGGTAAGACGACACCTTTAGCGTCTCGGTGAAATCCTGTTTTGGGGATTTGCATTGTTGGATTTACAATGTGGATAACTTCAAGTCAAGTTAGCCCTCCTGTGACCTTCAAATGTACTAACATATTTTACCCCTGGGGTCAATTTGACCCCAGCAATTATAACCTCCAGAAATGTATTTGAATTAATATTGTTTCCCAAGTTTAAGTGTGAGGTACTTTATGTGTTTGTTGACAACCTAAATAGACCTTTAAATAAATAAAAAAATTGATATTTCTTATATCTCAAATTAAGCGTCTTTGAGTATTCTGAAAAGCGCTATCGAAATTGTATGTATGTATGTATGTATGCGAATAACACGCACGCATACAAATACACAGAGATCAAAACATTACTTCACAGATCACATTATTATTGGTCAACATTAGTTTTGGGTACTCAGAAAAGCGCTATAGAATCAAATCAGAATTATTAAATATAATAATAATAATAATTATTATTATTATTATTATTATTATTATTATTATTATTATTATTATTATTATTATTATATGATTTACACAGTGAAAAACAGCCTGGGGTCAAATTGTGCAGGACATTGAAAACATATCATCATGTGAATTTTATGTTTTCCCAGTTGTCCCCAATAAATTAGGAAAAGTCCTGAAACATGAATCAAAACAAATAATGCCAATCATTTATTTTAGAGACGTTAAACATTGAATGGGGTCAAATTGACCCCAAAGGTCACAGGAGGGTTAAACCTCGTTTTAGAATTTAGCGTTTTGGCCTCGGCGTGGATATGGTTCTCTCTCCTTGGAAAACAAAAGTATATTCATCGCACCATATTACTCCTCCTGTCGTTCTGTTCAGCTTGTTTGGCCATGTGTGTGGTTGATCGCCATTATTGTCACATCTGGCCGGTGCTTCTGGCGCGCCGAGGATGCTGAAAGACGTCTGCAGTCACGGGGTGAGAGTGTGAGGGAGTGATCTCACCTGAGGTGTGATATCTGTGGCAGCGGCAGCACAACACTCTCATCACACACCTGTCATCACACCACAGGTGTGTCTGTCCACATCCTGGCACGACGTTCCCCCACATGCAGCAGCAGCGGAGGAAGCAGAGAAGAATACGTAGAGACGAGTCCAAATTCCTCTTTTGAAATTTGACTTTCGACCTACGATGATGGGAGGTGTTGAAATAATAAAGAGCCGGTCAATCAATTAGATAATTTGAATTGTTACATACTGCTCTGTAATGTGATATCATTTTTTAAAAGTCTTTGTTTTTAATGTCTAGAATCATACGAAGAGCACACTTCAGGACATTTCTTTACTATTTTATGTTGATTATATAATCTGACTCTGCAAAATAACTTTTAATTTAAGCCTTTGATAAATCATGTGGAATACTAACCACACTATTTAGGAATAATATAAACTGGTACTGGTACTTGAGTGGATGTTTTTACTTCACACATCTGCACAAAATCTGTTTATTCGGTTAAATATTCTCACAATATTCCTCCAAAAGCGATCAACAGATTTGAAAGAAACTTAAAGTAAAACATAATGTTGTATTTTGTGAAAATAACTTTACATCTTGGTTTATAACTAATTAACACCTTTTTTCAGCTTATCTGAATAATGTCTATTTAAATCTGAAACACGGACTGAATTATAAAAGAATGAGTCCAGATAACTCAAAACAACTCCTTCTTTTAAGCACCCCCTGCCTCTGTGGCGTGGAGGCATCCAATTTGTTTCCCCTTTGGAATTTCTTTTTTTGACAAATATTTTTATTATTGTCTTTATCACAATGCACAAACAAACACAAGACGGAACAAAAGAAAACAAAACAAAAGGCACAACAAAATAACGTATAGGCATAGAGATATCAATATCACTGGCATTTTTTTTTGTTAAGTGTTACTGAATGTTCCTCAACAGAGAACCAAACAATTTGGATTTCTCGCTTCAAATCGAATCGATAGCTGATCGGTAATCGGCGCACGGTTCATGTGTGCAGCACCGTATTGCCCGATGTGATGCGCTCCTTCACACGGGGGGGGGGGGGGGGGCGTGCCTGGCAGAGCGTCGAGCTGCGATCTCGACTCTGCCGACGTCACGCTCGAGTTGGGGTGAAGAGTGTTTATCTGTGTGCGTGGAGTGAAGTGCCAGTCGGCTCTCTGTTTTGGTTGGAAGGTGGACTGAACACAGCGCTCCGCCTCTGGTGTGTCTCCTGCTGACAGACACACACAGGACCTGCCGTCTGCACCGCTTCATCCACAAACGTCTTTAAATCTTCCTTTTTAGTAAAAACGGGGGGCTGCGGTCGGCTTGTTTCAGTAGCTGATTCAAAACACATTTAATGAACTATCCAGGCATGCTTTATTATTTTTGAATAATGTCACAGTGTGACATCATTTAAAAATAGAAAATGTGGAACGTGGAATGTGCAATAACATATCTAACAAAAAAGTAAACAAGATTGGACATTGAATTATGATTATTTTGGCATTAGTTGCATGCCAATTGGATATTTGTATAAGTCAAAAAGTATTAAACCGAATCGCATGAAATCTGGTGGGATGATTGGTTATTATCCGGGGACCATTTGGTTAGATTTTGCGATCAATCGGGTCAAAGGTCAAGGTCATGAAAAGATAAAAATCTTAATTGTCATGCAACTAATGCCAAATATTTATAATTCAATGCCCAATCTTTTGATATGCGAAGGTATGCACTCTACCGAGTGCCCGTTCTAGTTATTATTATTATTTTATTTTATTATTATTATTATTATTATACTTTCAGAGGATGATTCTACTGACTCACTATAAAAGGTCAAAGCTCAAGGTCATGAAAAGGTCAAAATCTTCTTATTACCATAGTCAATTTGTATCCAATTGGCATGCAACTAATGCCAACATGTTCATAATGCAATGCCCAATCTTGTGCTATGTGAAGGTATGCGCTCTACCGAGTGCCCCTTCTAGTTATATAATGTATTACTTTTGTCCACTGGGGGAAATAGTTCCATGTTTCTCATAGTTTCAATGTATAGACGGTTACTGGGCAGCATCAGAGCGCCGGTGGCGACGTGGGGATCGCAGGCGGCCTGTGAAGCCGTCCCGGGAGATGTAGTTATGAAAGCGAGCGACACGGGTGACGGCTGCGAGGCTATTGAGCGGCGCCCGGCGCTGACGCCAGTGACCTTGGCCTCCGCGGCTAATGGAAGTGGAGGACAGCAGGCAAACCACCAACTGCAGTCCCCTCTAGCCTTCATCTTCACGCTGTCAGCCGGAGCTTTTTGTCACCGTTTCATCCCCGCGTCGTCGTCGTCGTCGTCGTCGTCGTCGTGGGGATGAAACGCGAAGCCCCGAAGGTCACGCTTCAGGTCGCGGCGAAGCTGCTCGCTGTCACGCGAGAGCGAACCGCGGCGGGCGTTATCACACACCCAGTGCAATGTCGTCTAAATAAATATGTTGTTTACGCGTTACTAAATCTATATGCAGATGTTGCCTTTACTTATTTGAATGCTGTTACACAACATTTATAATTGGATTTCGATTGGCACCTTACAAAAAGGGAAATGAAGGTTGTCATCGATCCTTGTTCGTATTGATTTGTCTGCATAACATGAAACACAGAGTGATTAACTGGCTTGTGAAAGACTGGTGACTGTAGAAAAGCCCCGGCGCGTGGTTTCTGTTGTGTGTGGCGCCCCCTGGTGGCGAACGCGCTCACGACAGGAGCCCGTCGAGATGCACTTTGAATTTGATCAAGCTTTGTATTGTGTCACAAAGAAGTGTCACGATGGCAACATGCTCATGGATAACACCCATTATTATAAGTTAATTGATTAGCAGGACAACAATATTCAAGCCATGATTTACTTAAAACGTAATACATTCATTCTTAATGACTTTTAGTAACTTATAAAACATCACATGGATTCAAAATCAGCACACACAACATCAAAACCATTTTTCTCCCCACAAATAGACGTAATTGTAATGTAAATACAGTGAAATGTATTCATTAGGATGCTAAAGGAAAGCTACAGCTCTTGCATGCTGAGCTCGAGTTGAGGAGCCGACGGGTCACTTGTTCCTGTTTGAAGGAGGATCCCGTGGTGAGGGGCGGGGCTACAGGGAGGGAGGAGGGAGCAGGAGGGAGGGGGGGATGCAGATGGATGGATAGGGGTTCCCTCCCTCCCTCCCTCCCTCCCTCCCTCCCTCCCTCCCTCCCTCCCTCTCTCTTCTCCACAGTCTCTTCTCTTGCCGTTTACCCCGTCGTGCGCTTCAGCATGAGCTCCAAGCACAGCCTGCAGCCTGTGAGTACCTCAGCCTTCCTGGGTCTCTCACGCCCCCCCCCCCCGGTGTCCTCCTCAAACTCCCCATCTCCTTTGTTCAACTGCACTCCCCCTCTTGTCCCCTCCCCTCCTCTTCCTCCCTCTCTTCCTCCTCCACCTCACCCTTCCTGCGTACCTTCTGTGGCACCACAGGTGAAACAGCTGCGGATGCTCTGGCCCGGTATCGCCCGTCTACGTGTGGCGGGTCACACGTGTGTTAGTCTCGCAGTTTATTTTGATCGTTTAACATTTAGTGTTTGAGTTGCACTTGTTTCAGGGTCACGGAGAGGTTTGAAGGGCAGCTTTTTATTTGTTTAGAGTGAAATATGGCAGGAAGATGCACTGGCAGCCATGGCTGAATTTGATCTACACTAAAGTTCTTTATGGGGGGAATTTTGAAAGAAGAACATTAAATGAAAGGAGTTATATGTTACAGATTTTGCACTTTGCACTTTTGACTTTATATCTGGCTAAAACTTTTTTGTATTTTTTTTACGCTAGCTTTCTTGGTATATATATATATATATATATATATATATATATATATATATATATATATATATATATATATATATTATTGAGAGTTATAAATGTAATTAAAATTTATTTATATAGAAGATGTATGTGGTAGTATATGACGCGATATATATATATATATATATTTATTTTAATATTAATTTTCTGATTGATTTTAATTTTAATTTAGGATAGGAATTTATTATATAATAAATATATATATATGTATATATATATATATATATATTGAACAGGATATATATAGTCTTTAAACAATTTTTGTACTCCACACCTCAACACAATTAAATGAAAGGAGTTATATGTTACAGATTTTGCACTTTGCACTTTTGACTTTATATCGGGATAAAATAACACTTTTTTTGTATTTTTACGCTAGCTTTCGTGGTATATATATATATATATATATATATGTTCAGTCTTTAAGCTATTTTTATACTCCACACCTCAACTGCCTTCACACATTTGTGATCAAATGTATTCACAGTCTCAGTTAATTATAAAGTCAGAGTAATGACACCGAGCTGCTGCGTGCGAACTGGAGGCGGCCGTCGTTCTCTGGTCGTCATCATGAATCGGAGTTGTGCCCGACATCAATAACTTCACATCTCTTGGATGAGTGAACTGTGGCCTGTGTGTTTACATCCTCATTACTGTGTCGTCTTTCTTGTGGTCAGTTCCAACACATGTTGTCCGAGTGTTCAGTGAATCCTGTGGGCGTTCACACCTTAACCTCGTTTCATAACACTTTGCATGCATATTGGTATTTAAAAACAAAATGATGTGTGCAGTAAGAGCAGAAGTCATCGTGCCATGCTGTCATGGAAAACTCTACACGCCTTTCTGAGGGGAGATCTTCATATCCCATCTCTTTTTAGGTTTACCAAATATAGACATGGACGTTCAGTAACTTTTATAGTGCTTTGTCCTTAAGAGGTAACCGCTGGGTCTGACCGCCGGTATCGTCTACGCTGGGAAAGTGGAAAGAAGAACTAGCATCTAAATAGACGTTGCCATGTTAGACTTTCTGCGTTTAGTTCCCCACACCGTTGCTCGTCGACACACGAGTCCATCTTCTTTCCGCCAGGCCCTCATTTGCAAGCCGAAATGCAAATGAAGGTCTAAAGGCGGTTTGGTTTTCTAGGAGATGTAAAGACAACATGCACAATGCACAAAGGCAAGGTTAGTAGGTTAGTGTAGATGTGGCTGTCAGCAGTGGGATATCAGGAAAATGCAATTTATATGCAAGTAAAATCCCTCCCCTGCATGGCTCCCAATCGATAGCGGCACTTATTTTGGGCCACAATTGATCAGGACACTGGTAGGAGAGTCTGAATGGAGAACACATGCTGCAACACGGGCAGGAGCCGTGGGCTCTTAAAGGAGCGGCAGGATGACAACGTGCACACGGAGGCCCTAGCGTCCCGGTCCGTAGCGTCTTAATACTCGTCGTTTTAATGACTCGTTCCCCGTGTACATTTGTGTAAGTCTGCGTGTTAATGCATCAAACGCATCTCTCAGGGAGCGGTGGCATCACGGGACGGAGCAGGCTTGAGTTTTTACTTTGCTATTTGCTGCACTAAATTATTGCATATTGAGAAACTGACAGTGTGGATATGTTGTTATTAAAAGGCTGAGACATTTTCTCCTAACAAATCAGGTGAGAAAATGTGTGAGGAAGTTGTTAGTCACATCTCAGACAATATATACTGTATATATATATTTATATTTATATATATATATATATATATATATATATATTTATAGATACATATTTATATATATATCTATATATATTTATATATAAATATATATAGATATATATAGATATATATAGATACATCTCTCTCTCTCTACATATGTATATTTATAGATAAATATATATTTATATATAGATAAATATATATATATATATATATATATATATATATATATATATATTAGATAAATATATATATAGATAAATATCTATATCTATATATATTTATCTCTCTCTCTCTCTCTCTCTCTATATATATATATATATATATATATATATATATATATATATAATATATAATGCCTGTCTGGCTTTGGCATAGAAAGTGTCAAGCCTTAAGCATTAATATTAATAGTGTGTGCAGCAGACAATAATGTCTGCATACACATGCCCTGCTACCTCTTTCTGTGAATATTCTGGAGTTAATCACAACATAACATCTTTCTCACGTCAAGAAAAGTGCCAGACATGCTGCTTCGAGGGGAGCAGCAGCGTATTGCTCGCTTTGGTTTGGCTCGCGTCGTTTAGGTGTTTTAAGGGAAGTCTCATTGTTCAAGAGACTTCACTCTTTAAGTTGTCCATGCGCTCTTATTATCGGTATTAATACATTTATTATCGAAGCCAACTACTTCCTTCAGCCTCAAGCTATTTTGCGGGTAAGAATTTCAAGCTTTTGATCGCTACTTTCTTCTTCCAGCAGCACTGTTCCTGGAAAAGTTAAGCAATGTGTTATTTTAGAAATAACACAAAGACAAATCCCTTTCAAGTGAGTGTTGGCAGTTTTGCGTCGGAGATGAATTATAAAAATAGAAACAACGTACTGTTTTTAAACCATTGCAAACAACAGCATCTTCTCCGCTTGTCATCAAGTCGAAACAATTTACCCACATAATGTATTTAAACTCCATCTTCAGGATGACGTGTCTTCATTAATCGCATCCTCCCCGTCCGTCTCTCCTCAGGTGTTGTCGCTCGGTGCCGACGTGCTGCCCGAGTACAAGCTCCAGGCCCCGCGCATCCACAAATGGACCATCCTCCACTACAGCCCCTTCAAGGCGGTGTGGGACTGGGTCATCCTGCTGCTGGTCATCTACACCGCCATCTTCACGCCGTACTCGGCCGCCTTCCTCCTCAACGAGGTGGAGGAGGAGCGGAGGAGGACCTGCGGCTACACCTGCAACCCGCTCAACGTGGTGGACCTGGTGGTGGACGTGATGTTCATCGTGGACATCCTCATCAACTTCAGGACCACCTACGTCAACCACAACGACGAGGTGGTCAGCCACCCGGGCCGCATCGCGCAGCACTACTTCAAGGGCTGGTTCCTCATCGACATCGTGGCGGCCATCCCCTTCGATCTGCTCATCTTCCGCACCGGGTCTGAGGAGGTGAGGGAAGAGGCCGTCACGGTCAAACTTTTGAATTCGCCCCAAAGTTTTTAGTTTTTTTTCTCAACCGAAACGTTAGTGATCGGTTCTAGCGCTATACAAATCAAAATTATTATTATTATTATTATTCAAGCGTCTCAGACCCCGTATACACGATGGGAAAACGCATATATTTTCACGCTTTTTGGCCTTTCATTTACACAAAAACGGAGGTTTCATCACGGAAAACGATCATTTCTAGAAAAGTTTTTGAGACTGTATATGATAGCAGTGGGGTTATGGGATATTTCAGGTCATCCCAGTATAACATTTTATAGTCTGTGTTTGCTTTATAATAATAATAATAATAATAATAATAATAATAATAATAATTATTATTATTATTATTATTATATTTAATAATTCTGATTTCTATAGCGCTTTTCTGAGTACCCAAAAATAATGTTGACCAATAATAATGTGATCTGTGAGGTAATGTTTTGATCTCCGTGTATTTGTATGCATGCGTGTTATTCGCATAAGTCAAAAAGTATTAAACCGAATCGCATTAAATTTGGTGGGATGATTGGTTATTATCCGGGGACCATTTGATTAGATTTTGGGATCGATCGGGTCAAAGGTCAAGGTCATAAAAAGTTCAAAATCTTCTTTTTACCATAGCACAGTAAATTGTTATGTTCATAATTCAAAGCCCAATCTTGTGATATGCGAAGTGCCGAGTGCCCGTTCTAGTTTAATATGTTATCTGTCAATTACTTGCATGCTGCAAAACCTCCATTTAAGTATCAATACACTTAATATCTGCGTGTTTACATCTCAGTGCTTCGTGGTTGTGGTTCGTGCGTGTTGACAGTGGTACAGGATGATACCTCTAACATGAAGTCTCCTCTCTCCACCAGCCTCAGACGACCACTCTGATTGGATTACTGAAAACAGCCAGATTGCTGCGGTTGGTTCGGGTGGCCAGGAAGTTGGACCGCTACTCGGAATACGGCGCCGCGATCCTCTTCCTCCTCATGTGCTCCTTCGCCCTCATTGCCCATTGGCTGGCCTGTATCTGGTACGCCATCGGCAACGTGGAGCGCACAGGCTCCGCCTGCATCGGAGGCATGAAGATCGGCTGGCTGGACAACCTGGCCGAGCAGATTGGTAAACAGTACAATGATAGTGACCCCGCCTCGGGCCCCTCCATCAAGGACAAGTACGTTACAGCCCTGTACTTCACCTTCAGCAGCCTGACCAGTGTGGGCTTTGGGAACGTCTCGCCCAACACCAACCCAGAGAAGATCTTCTCCATATGTGTCATGCTCATCGGCTGTGAGTAGAGTGGGAGTGAGTCTGAGATCAGAGCGCCCTCTGGGACTAGTGCCACACTGTTTGTATCGCGACTTTACTTTAAAGGGGACATATTATGAAAACTCTATAGGTTAATGTGGGTATCTGGCATGTCTCCCAACACAAAAACGCTGGAAAAACAACAACTCCTGCGTCTTGTTGTGGTTCCTCTATGTCAGAAACGATCTGCTGGAGTGGTCGATTGGGATCACCACCAACGTCTAGGTCAGGGGTCAGGAACCTTTTTGACTGGGAGAGCCATAAAAGCCAAATATTTCAAAATATATTTCATTGAGAGCCATATGGTATTTTCAAAGTATAATTTTAATGCGACTTCTGGTGCTGCATGATGCTTTTTTACTCAAACTCAAAAGAGCCATATGCCGTCACCGAAAGAGCCATATATGACTCGCGAGCCACAGGTTCCCGACCCCTGGTCTAGGTAGATGTTGGCGTTGGAACCCCCCCCCCCAACTCGACCCCCCAGTTTAGAGACGGTTGGGTGACCTGGCGCCATAAGTCAGGGGGACCAGACGTCCTCTTTCCCCGGACATGTCCTGTTTCTGAGACCTAAACAAAGCGTCCGGCAGGGATTCCAAAAACGTTGGGATTTTGCTTCGTGGGATATTTGTGTTTCTCTGGGTTTTCACAAACTAGTATTTACCCCTTACACGTTTTGAAATGGTATCTCCCTTACGGTCCACCGTCTTTTTTTTTTGTAAATTGTGTTTATTCTCAAAAGCAGAGTATACAGTTATACATTGAACACGTTATTTTTAATTTTTTCACCCATCCCAACAGAACAAATCGAACAAATCGCACTGCTTAAAGATATTACAGTATTAATAGTATTGTATAAGTATTGCACAAAAGTAAGAATAGTGTAGGAGGTAATACAGTCTAACAGGAACCAGAAATGAGTGAATTATTGCTATTATTAGTTCAGCGTCTAGACAACTTAAATAGCTTCTTTTCCCTTCCTGTAAAACAAAAAAACAAAAACAAAAACATCAAAGGTCACAGAAATAGTTCAATCTAAAGAGAGAGTTTTCAATTCATCAAAGTATTTGATAATCGGTCGGTCCACCTTCTTGGCGAGCTCTGACGGTATAGAGAGCAGTCATTGGTCGACCCATCTCAGGGTTGCCAGATACACGATAATTACCCTCCAAATAATACAACATGTTGAGCCTTTGGTACGATGCTTCACCGTCTCCAACCTGGCAACCCGGAGCACCTCTCCCACTCAGAACAGGTCAGTCTGTGGGGAGGTGTTTCTGACAGGTACAAAGGCTGTTTGAATGATTCTTGTGGTATTTTGACCAATATATGTTACAAACATTACATTAAGACCCCAAGGAACCACATCAACTTGTGAAAAATTGGCATAATATGTCCCCTTTAATATGAATATGTATTGGCATGTGCAAAAGAAGAGAGACAGAATCAGAGTGAAATACTTGATTATCAAAGAGTTTCTGTGGTCTGATTGGAGCATCCACCAATGGTGGCAATGTTTAGAGTTCATATTGTGTTCATGCACCAGAGTTCTGTCACTTTTTGTTCTGGTGGGACGGAGTCTGGACCAGAACTAACCGTCCCATTATCATGTTAGTAGAGGTCACACCTCTTAAAGGCAAGGTCACCCATGGAAACATCCATACATTGACATATCATTTTAAAGCAAATACGACCAACGGATGAACGGACTTTCATCCTTCAATGTTTTCCATTTTACAAAAGTAATTTCAGCGTGTTGAAAAAGAAGAGTGATTTAAAATACAGAAATTAGTTTAGCATGTTACCTGGTTTTGTAATAATCATTTGCCAACGTACGGTATTCCTGTGGTCCGCCCCGTGCAGCTCTGATGTACGCCAGCATCTTCGGGAACGTGTCTGCGATCATCCAGAGGCTGTACTCGGGCACGGCGCGCTACCACACGCAGATGCTGCGGGTCAAAGAGTTCATCCGGTTCCACCAGATCCCAGGAGGCCTGCGCCAGAGGCTGGAGGAGTACTTCCAACACGCCTGGTCCTACACCAACGGCATCGACATGAACGCTGTAAGTCATGGAAGACGTTGACACGCACGGGAGATCCTGCTCTAGTATAAGAGATGGATGTGTTGTAAAATACAAAAAAAAACCTTCCATTACAGATACCTGTTTGGTTCTCAGGTGAGGTGTTGCAGTGTGGGGGTATAGCTCAGTGGTAGAGCATTTGACTGCAGATCAAGAGGTCCCCGGTTCAAATCCGGATGCCCCCTCTTTTCTGTCCATCTTTGTATCACATGAAATAAGTGATTGTTTGGTGTTTATAATACCAGCATTTTCAGTCACATTGAAAATAAAATAAAAAAAAGTTTTTTGTTTGTGAAGAACGTGTTAGAACGAGAAACGTTTTGCAGAATAACTTTTATTTTGTAGTAAATAAAAAAAAAAATTAATCCTATTTGGTTGTTGCTGAGGGAACCGGTTTAATGCTAACTCTTGGCCTTTAGCAGTACTCTATTACCCAGAATTAAACTTTAAATTTATCATCTTTTATTATTCATATACACAAGGAAATAGAAATATTGAAGCCTGTTTGAATGTAGGGGGTATAGCTCAGTGGTAGAGCATTTGACTGCAGATCAAGAGGTCCCCGGTTCAAATCCGGATGCCCCCTCTTTCTTTTCTTCTCAAGCGTGCACGCTTCGACGTGACGATGTGACGATGTGTGTCATGTTGCTGCACTGGAGCGTCGCTCAGGCCGAGCGCAGCGCCAGTGCCTGCCAACTCAATGTGTGAACAGATAATCACTGGGAGCGGCGGCCCTGTGGCCCCGCCCCCGATCGATCTCTCACCCCACAGTTTACTTATTATCCACCTCCCCGATTCACGCCTCCTTCTACATTTTACATTAATTGGCTTTTTAGAAACAGATCCAGGAAGAGAAAAAAAAATGCAAACGTCGTTATTTCCGGTGGATTAACCCGACGCCCTCTGTTGCCATGCAGGTTCTGAAGGGTTTTCCCGAGTGTCTGCAGGCGGACATCTGCCTCCACTTGAACCGGACCTTGCTCCAGAACTGCAAAGCTTTCCGAGGGGCCAGCAAAGGCTGCCTGCGGGCTCTGGCCATGCGATTCAAGACCACCCACGCTCCGCCGGGGGACACCCTGGTCCACAGCGGGGACATCCTCAGCGCCGTCTACTTCATCTCCAGAGGCTCCATCGAGATCCTCCGGGACGACGTGGTGGTGGCCATACTCGGTGAGCGGCAAGTTACAGTTGAGCTTCTGCTTACTTTGTTCTTTTTCCATCTCTGACTTTCATTATCAGTCATTTAAATATTCAATGCATCATTTCACTTATACAATGCCAATAATATTGATCAAAGCCCATTACAAATAGCCGAGGTCTTAAAATAGCTAAACACATTTACGGTGGAGGGACATTGTAACCACGTCATGTTGCTTTTTTGTTAGATGACCACAACTAAAACATATATATTATCCTTTCATTCCTTTTTACCTTCGCATTGAAAATGCGGAAGGTCATGTTTTGATCGCCGTGTATTTATTTATTTATGTATTTATTTATTTGTATGTGTATTATTTGCATAAATCAAAAAGTATTAAACCGAATCGCATGCAATTTGGTGGGATGATTGGTTATTATCCGGGGAGCATTTGATTAGATTTTGGAAATGATTGTGTCAAAGGTCAAAGCTCAAGGTCATGAAAATGTCAAAAAATCTTCTGTTTACCATAGCGTGGTCAATTTCTATCCAATTGTCATGCAACTAATGCCAACATGTTCATAATTTAATGCCCAATCTTGTGAAATGCGAAGGTATGCGCTCTACCGAGTGCCCGTTGTAGTTTATTTATTTATTTATTTGTATGCGTGTTATTCGCATAACTCAAAAAGTATTAAACCGAATCGCATGGAATTTGGTGGGATGATTGGTTATTATCCGGGGACCATTTAATTAGATGTTGGGATTGATTGGGTCAGGGGTCAATTTATATCCAATTGGCATGCACCTAATGCCAAAATGTTCATAATTCAATGCCCAATCTTGTGATATGCGAAGGTATGCGCTCTACCGAGTGCCCGCTCTAGTTGTGTCTGTTTTTAGTCCACTTTCTCATCTATTTCCCTCGTCCTGACAAAGGCACTACTCACACTGCCCTTTAAACCTCACAACACACACACACACACACACACACACACACTCTGTGTGTTGTGTTGCCAGAGGTGTTTGGGCACAGCTCCACTTCCATTCCACAGGAGCATTGATCATAAATAGGCCCACACACACAAATCCAGGCTGCATAGGTCATGTATTGTTCAGCTGTGATCGTTCCCTGTTGAGGATCAGTGTCACTTCCCTGCTTTGTTTTTCATTCGCTTTGCATCAGATCCGTCCATCAGCATGTCGTCAGTTCACTAGTTCCACTTTGGGTTTACTAGCACTCTTTTCCCACGCTCTTCTTCTTTCCTTTCGATGTGATTTCCGTAGGAAGGAACGACATCTTCGGGGAATCCATCAGTCTGTATGGGAGGCCGGGTAAATCCAGCGCGGACGTCAGGGCTTTGACCTACTGTGACCTTCACAAGATCCTGAGGGACGACCTGCTGGAAGTGCTGGACATGTATCCCGACTTCGCCGATGTGTTCTGGAACAACTTGGAGATCACCTTCAACCTGAGAGATGTGAGCGACGCGACACGGAGAAAGGCCATCCTTACAGTCGACACACATTTATTAAACCAGGGAACGCCTCATTGAGATTAAAGATCTCCTTTACAAGAGAGTCCTGGCCAAGACAGCAGCAATAGCACATTACACAACGTTTCAGACAATACATAATAAAACAGTGACAGACAATATATATATATATATAAAAAAGGATCATTTAAAAAAACGAAGGATAATTCTGTCTTAAACAACTTTGAAAATGAGTTATTGTAACACATTTTATATATATATATATATATATATATATATTTAAGTCTCGATATATATATATATATATATATATACCAGTATATATATATCGAGCCTTATATATATATATATAAGGCTTGAGATATATATATATATATATATATATATATATATATACATATACCGGTATATATATATCGATATATATATATATATATATATATATATATATATATATATATATATTTATATATCGATATATATATATATATATATAAGGCTTGATATATAAGGCTGGCTTGATATATATATATATATATATATACCGGTATATATATATCGATATATATATATATATATATATATATATATATATATATATATATTTATATATCGATATATATAAGGCTATACACACCCTTTAAGTATGACATCCATCGTGTAGTTTTTAATTACTGAAGCTGATGTGTATCAGGCAGATAGGATACAGCAGCCAACCCCGGGCAGGGACTCCGAATGTGGCTACCGCCGGACGAGGCATCGGAGAAGCTCCCTGCGGCGCCGAAACCGACCAGGTGAGTGGCAGACGAGGCTGAACACGTGTTTCTGTTTCCACTAACCTCCACATCGTCTCATACCGACTCTCCTGTGACGATGTCTGTGCAGACGGCATGGACCGTGAAGACTCTTACCCCGATCAATCCTGTCCGATGGCAAACCACCACCAGGGCATGATGGCCGAATCCCATTGGGAGGACCTCTGCAGCAGTGCTAGCGTCGGGTCACAGTCTAGTGACGAGGAGGTGAAGCCCTTAGGACGTAGCAAAGGGGAGCTGTACCCCACCGACTACCCCTCAGCGGTGGTCAACCTCCTGCCTCACAGTGGACCCTCGGCTGCCATAGCACCGCCTGTAGATCCCGGAGGACCGCCATACTCAGGTAAACCGTCCCCTCAACCCTCCATCAGTCCTGTCTGGGTAGTCCAATAGGCCGATGGAGCCTTGAAACACTTTAGAGGGGAACCAAATTCATTTTTGTATCCATCTGTGCCCTCTTCAGGGTTTGCACTTCCCCGGCCCTTATACGGTTTACTCAGCCATAGATTTCCGACACGTCTTTCTCTTTAAGGATGACATCAGAAGCCGTGTTTCTACAGCTGTGTTGGGACATTATGTCCTACAGTAAATGTGTTTTTCGTAACATATTGACAAATATCTTTTTGAAAATCTGGGTTCCTCTTTTTTAATAAAGTGATGATGTAAATGCTATTTGAAGAAAACGTTTTTTTTAAAGGTGAATATTGTTTTGCATGGAAAGATAATCCATCTATGTTTTTTAAGTGGCTGCAACTATAGGATGTTTATTTATGGTTAAAGTAAAACTATTTAATATATATATATATATATGTATATTTATATATATAATACATTCTTAGATATATATATATATATATATATATATATATATATATATATATATATATTAAACTTAATTCATTACTCCACAATTTCTTTACATTACAAAGAATCATATATACATATGTATATTATATATATATAATATATATATATATATATATATATATATATATATATACATATAAATATTATATAAATATATATATATATATTTATATAATATTTATATGTATATTATATATACATACAGGCACGTGCACAGATAGAGCCCTAGTGGTGCTCAAGCTCCGCCCCTTTTGCCCTGGATGAGTAAAGTGTCTTTTTTCAGGAGGCACGTTTGTTTTTCATTCATCAGTATTTAAGAATAAAAGTTTCTCTCTCTGTCATCAAGTCCTCCCAAATGTGTTTTGATATCCGACGGGGCATTTATTTGAGTTCTTGCGAGACTTTTGCCCCGACATGTTCCGCGCCGCTCACGAGCCCCCGGTGTTGTACTTTTGATAAAGAAGAGAAGTTGATGTAGTGTGAACGCTAGTGTGGCTTAGTGGGTAGAAGCATGTGTTTGGTGTACGTGAGGTCCTGGGTTCAAGCCCCAGCAGTGGCTAAAAAAAAAACTGAAAAATTATGTATTTCTTTTCAGAGGGGAACGCATTTTTTTGCGCCCCTCTCTGAATGGCGCCCTAGGCGGCCGCCTAGACCGCCTGTAGGAAAAACCGCCCCTGGTTCAGAGGGCCACATGTGCGGGCCTTAGCTTGAGGACCACCGCTCTTGGCTGTTGATGTAATATCGCTCATTTTGAAAATAACGTAAGAGGGCAATACGAATCCGAATCAGACCGGCGAGGAGGGCGACACGTGGCTAGCGCGACGACCCATTAGCCAATCAGAACGCTTGTACTGTTGTTGCTATATAATAATTCATCTTTATTCATAAAGGAAGTGTAAGATAGCTGTCTGATGCTGCCCAGAGGAAACGCAGGTCATACTGCTGCTCATGCTTTAACTCTGTCAGAATCTTTTTTTGGCATGTGCCCTTTTTTTAGGTTTGAGCACCTGCCCCCAAAATGTCTGTGCACGTGCCTGTATATTTATATATATATATATATATATATAGATATCAGCAAATATATAATAGCAAACTACTCAAATGACAAATGGAGTATTGAATGAAGTCTCCCTCTGTGTGTGACATAGGCACCATGTGTTTTCAGTGCACGTGAGTCAGTGTGAGTCACTGAGTGCACGTGAGTTTCCCCCACTGGTTAGCAGCTGCTGCTCTCCCCGATAACTCCTGTAAACAACAGGCTGATGTTCCTACACCGACGACTTTCTCCGAACTTTGTATGATTTTTGATGAACAGAAAAAAGGGTTTAAACCCTCCTGTGACCTTCACATTTACTAACATATGTTAGTTAGTAAACCTCCATAAAATGATTAGAATTCATATTGTTTCCCAAGTTTAAGTGTGAAGTACTTCATGTTTGTTTGTTGACGACCTAAATATCCCTTTAAATAAATAAAAAAGTTGATATTTCTTATATGTGTGAAAAACAGCCTGGGGTCAAATTGTGCAGGATATTGAAAACATATCATCATGTGAATTTGATGTTTTCTCAGTTGTCCTCAATAAATAAGGAAAAGTCATGAAATATGAAGCAAAAAGAATAATGTGAATAATTTTTTTACAGACGTTAAACATATACATAAAAAAGTTGATATTTCTTATATGTTTTACACAGTGAAAAACAGCCTGGGGTCAAATTGACCCCAAAGAACATCGACGTTAAACATCGAATGGGGTCAAATTGACCCTAAAGGTCACAGGAGGGTTGAAAGGACTCCTCTTCTTCCTCACAGCGGCGGCCCCGGTCGGCATCCCGGGGCTGTACGGCTACTGGCCGGACCGCAGAGCCAGCCAGTTCTCAGAGAGCCACAGACGGGCGGCGGCGGTCAGGGCCGAGCGGCGGCCCGGCGAGCTGGAGGCCCGGCTGGAGCTGCTGCAGTCGCACTTAAACCGGTGAGGCGGCGTCACGTTCACGTATTTCAGACAGAAAAGAGGGGGCATCCGGATTTGAACCGGGGACCTCTTGATCTGCAGTCAAATGCTCTACCACTGAGCTATACCCCCTGATGGATATCACTCTGCACGGTGTTAGATTTTTGTTTGAGCATCATGCAAAAGCCAATATTGACTTTGACGTCACAGCGGCGTTCAGGGAGGCGCCTCCCGTCCTCTGCTTCTGTGTTTTAGGCGATAATGAATTTCCAGCGTTGTGTTAATGTGCGATAGAAGGGGGAAAGACAAATAAAGATAAGAAAAGGGTCAAAGGTGCTTCCTGTAAAGCGGCCCGTCCTCGTGTTTACCTATGAGGGAGAGCGAGACGTCGTAGGGATCGAGAGAGGAACCTAGTGGGCGTTTTTGAAAAAGCAAGATGAGAGGACTGATAAGAAAAAAGATGATCAACGGAAAACAGGGTTCTTACACATTTTGACCAATGGATTTCCATGACTTTTTCATGACTTTTCCATGACTTTTACATGACTTTTCAATGGGGTTTCCATGACTTTAATCCAAATGTCCATGACCAAACTGAAATTTCGGTAAAAACATGAACATTTTTGAAAATGTTGTGTATTGAGAGCGTACGCCGGCTTATATTTTGAGCATCTTTCTTTAAAAAACATATTCATTATTTTAAACTCGGTGTAAATGAACATGTGATCATAACAAATGACTTTTCCAAAACATTTATGATTTAAGTTTTTTCCATGACTTTTCCAGGCCTGGAAATGACCATTTTAAGATTCCATGACTTTTCCAGGTTTTCCATGACCGTAAGAACCCTGGGAAAAGTTGTCCGTCCTCTAACTGTAGAAAATAACCCCCCGATGTGTTTCTTCGCCCTGCCCAGGCTGGAGACCCGCATGACGGCCGACGTCAACGTGATCCTGCAGCTCCTCCAGAGGCAGATGGCTCCGGTGCCTCCGGCCTACAGCGCCGTGTCCCTGGGCCCCCGCCCCCCTCCCCCCACCAGCCCGCACAGCACGGGAGCGCCCGCCGTCCACGCCGTCCCTCCGCCGGACGGCACGGCCTCGCAGGTGCGGTGTTCGGTTTGCAGACGTACGGGGATTTGCTCCTCTGTTAGCATTTATTATGCAAGGGCAGAAGGTAATGTTTTGATCTCCGTGTATTTGTATGCGTGCGTGTTGTTCGCATAAGTCAAAAAGCATTAAACCGAATCGCATGAAATTTGGTGGGATGATTGGTTATTATCCGGGGACCATTTGATTAGATTTTGGGATCCACCGGGTCAAAGGTCAAAGGTCAAGGTCATGAAACGGTCAAAATATTCTTTGAATCGCATGCAATCTGGTGGGATTGGTTATTATCCGGGGACCATTTAATTCGATTTTGGGATCGGCCCGGTCAAAGGTCAAAGATCAATGTCAGGAAAAGGTCAACACCTTCTTTTTTATCCAATTGGCATGCAACTAATGCCAAATTGTTCATAATTCAATGCCCAATCTTGTGATATGCGAAGCTATGCGCTCTACCGAGTGCCCCTTCTAGTTCTCTAATAAGCACCTCTCATTAGGAAATTGAAGGAATACGTATATACTTTGCGCCTGTTTGTTGGAATATTTTCCAAAAACAAGATGAACCCTAAAGAATCCGCAAACCACCAGAGTAACCGTTTACACGCCGTACCCTCCTCTCTCTCTTCCCAGAGTCCCGACTCTGACTCCAACCACAGATCCAGGGACTCCCTGTCCAGCGGGATCCACCTCGCCGTGGCCTCCGACGACACGGCGTCCATGTCGCCGGACAGCGAGCCGCCGCGCCCGCCCCCCGCGGACCGCGGCGCTCCTCAATCCTCGGGGGCCGAACAGCTTCCTGGACCGCTCTGCGTCAGCCTGGCGACGCCCACGGAGAGGCGGGAGGTCCAGAGGCGGGAGGTCCAGAGGCGGGAGGTCCAGAGGCGGGAGGTCCAGAGGCAGGAGGTCCAGAGGCGGGAGGTCCAGAGGCAGGAGGTCCAGAGGCAGGAGGTCCAGAGGCACGTCTCCGACCCCGTCCTGCCAGGCAGCTAGTTATACCAACACCACCCGAAAAGCCGTCAGAGTCCTCCGCTCTGCGACTTCCCTCGCCTTCGAACCTCCTCCATCCCGCCGAGGGATCCGAGCGCCTCCCGTTTCTCACGCGCAGACTCCAGCGCTCCTTCACACCCGTGCAACGATGACACTATTCGCGGCGCGCGAGCGGCGGTAAAGACGTACGTCACGCGTCACGCCGCCGCCCAAAGCGAGGTTTCCTCGAGGAGAGGCGAAGCGCGGAGGACTAGAATGAACTACGTACGTCGTCCACGTCTCACGAGTGAAGAACGCTCTGTATACGAATCACACGGTTAGACTTGAGCGTAGAGAAATGTAATCATTTATTTTTAAATTGAATTTATTTCCCTAATTAGAGATGTATCGTATTTTTTTTACGAACAATACATCTGGTACGTGTAATAAACTACGAGTGGCGTGAGTTAGAGGCTGTTGTTGTTTTGTTGTCTGGTCAAACAAATATCAAAAGGCAAACTGTAGCTGTCATTTTTACCTCGGACGAGTTTTCTTTTTGAAGCGGACGCACAGAAGAGTTTCCTCCCGGCGAGGTCGGAGGACTTTTGAAGCATTTGTAATTCTGTGTAATGTTTCTCGAAGCACACATTTCTGTTATTTATCTTTTTTTTTTTTTTTAGATTAAAGACACACCGCAGAGTTACGATGGGAGTCAAAAACGCTTTTTTTTATTTCCACAGATCTCTAATTAAAATGTCACACACACACACACACACACACACACACACACACACACACAGGGCAGATAAAATAAACTATCTATTCCTGTCTGCTCACAGGAAGCTCTCCTCCCCGTCGTCGTCCTTGGAGTCGAGGCCCACCTCCTCATAGTCTGTTACGTGACGGTGACGACCCTCTTTGGGGAAGAGGGTGGAGCTATCTCTCTCAGGTCTGGTATGCCTGGAGCAACACCACCTGAGAGAGATCAGCTGATCAGTGGGCGGGGCTTATATACACCTCTGATTGAGTGTTTCTCTCTCTCCACCTCTTGAGCGTAGACAGTTCAGTGTCATGGTGCCTTGGTGTAGGTCACCATTATTGTGTTTCTCCAGTTTTCCAGTGCTGCGCTTGGTCTTGATGGTGGCGATGGCGGCGTTGACGTCTTTGGTCACCACATCGCCACGGTAAAGCAGGCAGCACGCCATATACTTTCCTTGCCGCGGGTTGCATTTTATCATCTGGTTGGCCGGCCTGAAGCAGGCTCTGGTGATTTGTGCTACGCTCATCTGCTCGTGGTAGGCCTGCTGTTTTGTTGTTGATGAATATATAGCTTATATATGAACCCCCCCCCATGAGGCCGTACCGGTGATGGTGGGGTCCACGAACACGGCTCTGGGGACGTGCTTCCCAACTCGGCCCTCACTAAAGAAGGAGTTGAGTTGGGAGTTGTCGTCCCCGGCGACGGTTCGGCCGTTGGGCTCGACGCCGTGCTCGAGACAGAAGATCTCAAAGTCAAAGTCAGTTTTATTTGTCAATTTTTCATACGTGCAAACATACAGAAGATTGAAATTGTGTTTCTCTTCTGTCCAACATAAAGTGATTGTGCAACATATAAACATAAAGTGAATAGACAACATAAAGACAACCGGACGCCGGCTTGTCCGACGTGGATCGTGATGCATTCACGCTGGAAACAAAGCTGTGTTAACATTTTCCTTATGAATAAAGATGAATTATTATATAGCAACAACAATACAAGCATTCTGATTGGCTAATGGGTCATGCCAGCCACATATCCGTGTTGCCCTCTGACCTCATTTTCAAAATGAGCGATATTGATAGACATCAACAGCCAAGAGCAGAGGTCCTCAAACTAAGGCCCGCGGGCCGGATATGGCCCGCCTCCACATTTGGCCCGGCCCTCTGAACAAGAGAGGCCTTATGATTATTTTTTTTCAGTCTGGCCACGCAAATCCTAGACTAGCCCCTGTTAAATAGAACGGAATAATAATTCATTCACTCTCTCTGATCTCTCTCTCTGTAGCTCAGTGGGGTCAGGGGGTCGTCCTGCAACCCCAAAGTTGTGGGTTTGATCCCCGCTCTCCCCATTAGTTTGTCCATGAGCAAGGCACTGAACCCCCAGCTGCTCCCTGGGGGCATCATTGCAGCCCACTGCTCCTTAATAACTAGTGGTGGGGGGGTTTTATGAGTCCTTATACACCGAAGATAGGAAAGCTACAAACAAATACTTGGAGAGTATTATGGTTAACTAGTTTGGGGTCTCCAAACTAGTTAACCATAATATCCTTTTCTCTTCTCTTTTCCCATAACATGTAATATTTCTCCAGAGCAGTCGGCCGACGCCCCTCGCTCTTTCACACCTCAGTGGTTTGGAATTTGATGTGGTGCTTATTGAGCTTCAAGTCAATTAAGTAGTAACGGAAAAGCTAAGTCTGGTAGTGTTTTGACGTGATATGGCGAAACATGCCTTTAAATACAGATATAGTGATAGATTAAACTAAATGAAGAGACGCAAAAGCCTGAATTGTATGAATGATGAATACAATACATAAAAGAAGGTAATTATTCCAATATTGGATGTTCTGATTTTAAATGTCAAAATAAAAGACATAGAAAATCACATTCATGCGCAAATGTGTGTCTAATTTCAGAATAGATTTAGAACACAATAGTGCGTAGTTACAAAATACTTTCACTTCTGATTCATGGTAGAGTACCTCAAGGTGTCACCCAGAGATAATCAAGACATTCTGACGTTTGATTTCTAAATGAAAGCACTTCATAAAGAAAATAATATTAATATATTTCCAATATTTGATATTTCTTTAAAGCAGATCATTACAAGTCTTGACAAAAATGACACTGCATTCTTGTTAATGGTGACCTATGCTAGGCCAATTGTTATTTTCATGAGATATTACTGTACAAATTATCATTAATATTATGCCAATATTTTAATTGTATTTAAAGCAAATCCTTACATTTATTGAAGAAGATTACACTGCAGTCTTGTTAGCGGTGACCTCTGCTAGCCTCATGATTATTTTCATGAGATATCACTGTGTGGATTGTGAATAAATTCAATTTAAAATTAGCAAAAAATAAATATTATTATGCCAGTATTTGAATTTATTACAGTTACAGTCTTGCTTATTGCTTAAAATGAATGAATTAGTCAGAAAGGAAATGACAGGATTCTGGATTGTGATGCCAATACATATTTATTGCAAAGTTAAAGCCGCGCACATATTCATATTTTATGAACTCCGTTGAAAGGCCTCAACACGATCAGGGCTCTTACTCGGCAGATTCAGACTAAAGAAAAAGAGAGGAAAGTCAATTAGCGTAGTTCTTCTCAGATGCAAATTAAAATATGTAAAGAGCACAGCAAACGATCATTTCACTGACTTCTGGTTTTAACACAATTGATACTGTGATCACGCAAACAACCACGTTACCTTTCCAACGTCGCGGCTCTTGACTCTCATCTTGTTGACCTGGGACTCGGCGATGTCAGCGCGCTCCTGAGCTTCCTCCAGCTCATGCTGGACCTTTCTGTGCCTGGACATGTGAGTGTTGGCCTGCTCCTCCTGTTAAGGGGTCGACGTTATATGAATGTACACTCACAAGGCAGTTAAGAGTGATGTTGTTATTAAATCGGCTGTTAATGATGTGTCGCATGATCTTTTTCCACTCACAGCATCCTCAGCTTGTCTCTTGTAAGCCTTGACTTTGAGCTGCAGCTTGTCCACCAGATCCTGAAGTCTGATCCCATTCTTCTTGTCCTCTTCCGTCTGTTCAGATAAAGAATCGTTAGCAATGAAACGCAGTAAGATGTAAACCAGGTATAAGTTACATGTACCTGGTAGCTCAGCTCCTTCACTCTTCTCTCATATTTGCGGACTCCTTTCACAGCATCGGCTCCACGTCTCTGCTCGGTTTCAACTTCAACTTCCAGCTCACGCACCTGCAACATGAACATGTTTACATTGAATGTACAATATCCGTCCTAAATGTAATATATGATGAGTATTTAAAGTGTAGAATGGATACCCTGGACTCCAGCTTCTGCAGCTGCTTCTTGCCACCCTTCATCGCGAGGTTCTCCGCCTCGTCCAGACGATGCTGCAGGTCCTTGACGGTGACCTCCAGGTTCTTCTTCATCCTCTCCAGGTGAGAACTGGTGTCCTGCTCCTTCTTCAGCTCCTCTGCCATCATGGCAGCCTGAAAGTATGCAATGGTCTCTGATTCTTCCATAGTCTATAATGAACCGTATCAGTGAATGGAAGTAGACCAAACACACGACGTAGGTGAGTTAGAGACGTAAACTCACATCGGTGATAGCCTTTTTGGCTTTCTCCTCAGCATTTCTTGCTTCCTGAACTGAATCCTCCACTTCACCCTGAACCTGGACAAGGTCCGTCTCCAGCTTCTTCTTGGTGTTGATGAGACTGGTGTTCTGAATGTAAAGAAAAAAAAAATTATATGATGTTTGCATTTTCAGAATAATAGTTTCTTGCGAATTATTAAAAAACAATGTAGTATATTTTCATCTACTGGATAATATCAGTTTATCCAGAACATGCAAAATCAGAGCTCAAAGGTCTACAAATCGATATGATAGGCCTCGACTTTGGAAGAGCACGTCTCTGGGACTTTGGAAGAACACATGTAATCAGGCCTGGACGCTCGTAGATAATCTCTAGAATATTCTGTAACTGGGTAAAAAAGACTCCAGTCAGAGTTTTGTACTCAGAGGTTCCACGTGTCTTTAGGTTGAACCTATAGATCAGTTCCTGAATGAGGTCATTTTGCATGAAGCTGATTGGTCCACGAAGGCCGGTAACAATAAACTCCTCCTCTTTTGTTGTGTATAAAACATGTTAAAATGCATGTTTATCAGACTTCTCCAATCAGGCCTCCTGAGAGTCTCCAAGCGTTCCCGGGCGTCTGTTTCCTGACCTGCTTATTAAGAATAAACCCAATATTCTTAATAAGTCCTGTTGTCCATCAAACCTCTTTTTCCATCAACCGTCGTCAAACCACGCCCCGATCGGCGGGAGGAGGACCGACACCGACCTGAGAGTGAAGCAGTCCCACGCGTTCACTGGCGTCGATCAGCTCCTGCTCCGCCAGCTTGCGCCCCCTCTCCGTTTGCTCCAGAGCGGCTCTCAGCTCCTCGATCTCCGCCAGCATCAGGCCGTTCCTGCGCTCCACCATGGCGACCTGCTCCTTCATGTCCTCCTGTCCTCTGAGAGCATCGTCGAGGTGCAGCTGGGCATCCTGAAAATTGGATTAGATTAGATTCAACTTCATTGTCATTACACGTGTACAAGTACAGAGCAACGAAATGCAGTTTGGCATCCAACCAGAAGTGCAACAGAATTAAAAGTACCAACAGATCCTATTTATATCAACATATCTCATGAAATTAATGATTTAAACAAATTCCCAAAAGTTAGTTTTGTACACTACCGTTCAAAAGTTTGGGGTCACCGAGAGAATGTTGTTTTCCATGAAAACTCACACTTTTATTTATTAAATGAATACAAGATTAATACAACATATAGTCAAGACATTGACGAGGTTAGAAATAATGATTTTCACTGTAAATATTAATGTTGTTCTTCAGACTTGTCTCTCAAAGGAAGGCCGGTTTTAGAGCTTCTCTTACCAGCACAACTGTTTTCAGCTGCGCTCACATAAGAAGTGAAGAAGTATCCAAAAAAATACATGATATACAAGTTATAAAAAATGCGGATATAAATATATTCTGGGGTTGCTAAACTAGTGCAAATATTCAGTGCATATTAACTCGATAAAAGTATGTCCATCACTTTATATTTAATGCGTATCATTTGGTTGTATTTAGTGTGATGGTATTTCAGTGGGTCCTCCTCTTGGAGGGTAGATGTATGAGTATAAACATGTGGGTTGGGATGGGTGGGAACGTTTGGCGGGTGTGTATGTGGATATGTATGGATTTGGATGTGTGCTGACTCTATTTTGTTATAGATGTATGTATGTGTATGTGTGTGTGTATATGTATGTATGTATGTTTATATGTATTATGCATGTATATATGGGTCTGGGTGTATGTATGTATGTGTATATGTATGTATATATATGTGTATGTATATATGTATGTATATATATATATTTTTATGTTTATCGATTTTTTTATTTTTTTTATTATTATTATTTTATTTGTTTTCTTCAATGTCAAGGAATTATCTGTTTGTGGAAAATGCAAAATAAAAAGTTGTAAAAAAAAATATATATATCCATGAGGATTGAAACTTTCTTATCTTACCTTTTCTTTTTTTCCCATTCAGAAATCCAACCAAGCTCACCTTGAACTGCGCCTGGGCGTTCCTCAGCTGTTTCTGGGCTTCGGCGGCCTGCCTGTTGGCGTGACTCAGCTGAACCTCCATCTCATTCAGGTCTCCCTCCATCTTCTTCTTGATTCTCATGGCATCGTTCCTGCTCCTGATCTCAGCATCCAGAGTGCTCTGCATGGAGTCCATCACCCTCTGGCTGTTCCTCTTGATCTGCTCTATCTCCTCGTCCTTCTCCGCCAGCTTCCTGTCAACTTCCCCTTTGATCTGGTTGAGCTCCAGTTGAATGCGGAGAATCTTGGACTCCTCGTGCTCCAGCGTGCCCTTGGTGTTCCAACAGATTAATTACGAGGTTAATAACTCATACGAGACTTCCATCTAAACATTCAGTTTTGTTGTGTTGTGATAAAAAATTAAAAGTACCAACAGATCCTATTTATATCAACATATCTAATGAAATTAATGATTTAAACAAATTCCCAAAAGTTAGTCTTGTACACTACCGTTGAAAAGTTTGGGGTCACCGAGAGAATGTTGTGTTTTCCATGAAAACTCACACTTGTATTTATTAAATGAATACAAGATTAATACAAAATATAGTGAAGACATTGGCGAGGTTATAAATAATGATTTTCATTGTAAATATTAATGTTGTTCTTCAGACTTGTGGCTCAAAGGAAGGCCAGTTTTAGAGCTTCTCTCACCAGCATAACTGTTTTCAGCTGCGCTCACATAAAAAGGGTTTCAATGTCAAGGAATAATCTGTTGTGGAAAATGCTAAATAAAAAGTTATACATAAAAAAAGTGTTTCAAGGGGGTTCTACCCCTCTGCTCGTCTTCTAAGGCAATAACACAATGTACCACTAGAACATGGAGATGAGCCTCTACACACCTCTGTAGAGACTTCATTAAAAACAGAGAATAGTCATTTACCACATTAACTATGTAGATAGTGTATTTCTGATTAATTTAATGTCATTTTCATTGGAAAAAACTGTTCTTTCTTTTTTCTAAGTGACCCCAAACTTTTGAATGGTAGTGTATATGTTTCAAACCCAATTAATGTTCCAATACTTTTTTTTAAATCTTTGACAAGATGTCAGTTTGATTTCCCCGACTAGAGAACTGACTGCTGGATGTTTTCTGTGAATCTGTGTCAACCCCTGATGTCGTTGTACCTCGGCTTCCTCCAGTGCGGTCTGAATTTCACTCTTCTCAGTATCCAGAGTCTTCTTTGCTTTTTCCAGTTCGTGCACAGTCTTTCCAGACTCACCAATCTGTTCAGTCAGATCTGAGATCTCCTCTACAGGAGAGATAAAACAAAACAAATGACACTTTTAGGAGCTGCTATACAATCGGTATTATTTCCCCCGAGGTATACGTGTTCACATACGTTGCAGGTTCTTGTTTTCACGCTTCATGGTCTCCAGTTGATCAAGAGCTTCCTCATAAGAGTTCTTCATCTTGAACAGCTCAGTGCTGAGAGAACGAGCCTCTTTCAGGGATCCTTCCAGCTCGGCCTGGCTCTCCTCATACTTTTGCTTCCATTCTGCCAGGACCTAGAATTAAACAGATGAATAATAATCAATAGTTGCTTGGATAGATTTGTGTTTCACGCAAACCGACGTGGTCTCGATTGGATGTTACCTTGTCAAAGTTCCTCTGCTTCTTGTCAAGATTGGCAGCCAGACCGTTGGCCCTCTCCACATCAATCATGAGGTCCTCCACCTCGGCATGCAGCCTCTGCTTGGTCTTCTCAAGAGAAGCACACTTGGAATTCACTGCCTCGATGGATTCCTCGGCATCCTGAAGGCGCTGGGCCAGCTTTTTCCTGTAGCGAGCAAGGAAGCATACGTGTGTGCTTACTGCTTGCATGTTTATGCAAATACTATTGCACCCACTGCGACGTCTCACAACGTGTTTAATGTGTGGAACTGTGTCAGGTCTCGTCGTTTATGTTAAGTTTTAAGTTTTAGTCCTGTTTTTCCATGTCCGCTTTTATTTTGTAGTAATTGTCCTCTTTTGTTTCAGATGCTTTATTTCGTGCTCCGGTGTTTCCTCGTTAGTGTGTTACTGCTCCACCCCTGATGGTGTCCACCTGTTCCCCGTGTCCTCATGTATTAAGGCCTGTCCACCTGCGTCTTGTGTCAGATCGTCTTGTCTCTTGTCTGGTCCGAATCTTTCTCGTTAGTTAAGTATAGTCTTTTGTCCCTGGTTGGTTTTTCCAACATTGTAGAGATTTAGTTTTTGTACTTTGTTCACGTATTTGCCAGCATAGCTGTGATTAGCTGTTTACGATAAAAAACCTTTTGATTGCTTTAAACCTTTTTTTATTTGTATTTATTTAACCTTTTTTTATTTAGCCAGGCGAGACAGATTAAGAACACATTCTTTTTTACAACTGAGGCAAAACCTCTTGAGGGAAAGGAGACATGACTAAATAACGAATAAACACGGTTAAAAAAATAAAATAAACACAGTTAAAAGGTGAAAAAGAGCGGAGGAACCGACATGCTAACAACCTGAGAACCGGCTGCATTTGTTCTTTAACAAGTCCGTGATCATGGCTTTAAAGGCCGACTTAGAGACATAGACCTTGAGTCGTGCTTTTGGGTCCTGCCTTCTGAGTCGTGACAAACTGTAGAAATGTTTTATATACTTTGCCTCCTCCAGCTCCTCGGTGCGCTGGATAGCGTCCGTCTCGTATCTGGATCTCCACTGAGCCACCTCGCCGTTGGCCTTGGACATCCCCCGCTGCAGCTCCGCCTTGGCCTCCACCTCCTCCTCGTACTGCTCTCGGAGCAGATCACAGTCGTGGCGGGCGGACTGCACAGCGTGGGCCAGGGCGTTCTTGGCCTGTTTAAGACGACACAACGCCATATTTACTGTCCTACATATACAGTGCACATAGAAACCTCTGGGTACCAGGAGTTACAGCTTCTAGATAGATAGATAGATGGATGGATAGATGGATGGATGGATGGATGGATAGATAGATAGATAGATGGATACTTTATTAATCCTGAGGGAAATTTAGGTCAACCAGTAGCTTATACATTTAACTTAACTCACAAACATACATACACAACTAACAGTAGAATCACAGTACAACAACAATACACATAGGGGGAACATGTACACAGGGAGGAGGGTGTATACAGATTTTTACAGATATTAGTGTGCATTGATTGATCAGTGTTGATGTTGATATCCACGAGGATAGTGCAAAAATATATAAATAGGACAGTCTGTGCATTGGGCTAGTATAGCCCACTCCTGAATATACCTACTATGAACTGTTCATAAACTCTGTCAAATTCATTGAATGTATTTTAACTCTAAATCTGTCCTTCTGGTCACATGACGTCTATTGTTCTGTCCATCCTGGAGAGGATCCTCCTCTGTTCTCTCCTGAAGGGTACTTCACTTTCCCCCCCCCTGAACGGTTGTTTGGGAGTTGTTCCTGATCCGATGTGAGGTCAAAGGTCAAAGGTCAGGGATGTCTATGTGTACAGACTGTAAAGCACTCTGAGACAAATTTGTAATTTGTGAAATTGGACTATACAAATAAACTGAATTGAAAAAGAGTAAAAATAGTAAAAAGAGTTAAAAGAGTTAAAAGATGGACAGTGGGATGGAAAAATAAAAATAGCTGAGAGGAGGGGAGACTGAGGTAGACTCATGCAGAGAAGTCCCCCCCCCCCCTCTGCGTGGTGTTGTACAGTTGTATTTCTAGGTAACTTCCACAAGTGTTGGTTGATGGAGAGAATGGGTGTCGCGATACCTTCACTTCCTCCTCGATGTGCCGCTTGAACTCCTCAATCTGCTGCGTGAAGGCCTGCTTGGAGCGGGTCAGCTGGGAGACCAGAGCTTCTTTCTCCTCAAGCTGACGGGAGAACTCACCTGAAGGACAAGGCATGGTGTCGTTTAAAAAATAAATGGTTAACTCGCCTCCCGGGTGCTTTTCATTGCAGGCGTACAGGTGACTTACCGTTCTCCGTCTGCAGCCGGGCCCTCTGGGTGGTGAAGTCGTTCAGTTGGCGGACATTCTCATCGTTTTTGGATTTGAGCTCGCTCAACTGGTCCTCGAGAGTTCTGCACATTTTCTCCAAGTTGCCCTGTTAATAATACATGCATTTGTTTGTATTCAAGCTACACAGAGGTTTACCGCTTGTGAATGAATCATTTTTGTATGAGTATTCTTGATACAGGGTTCGTACAGTCATGGAAAACCGGGACACAGGGTAAACAAAGCAACACCTGTACTGAGCATCAGTGCTATACCGATAAACCACGATTAATGACATTACATTAGAATATCAGGGTTCCTAGGTTCATGGAAAACCTGGAAAAGTCATGGAATTCTTAAATGGTTATTTCCAGGCCTGGAAAAGTCATGTAAAAAACTTAAATCATAAAAGTTTGGAAAAAAATCATGGAAATTTGTATTATCACGTGTTCATTTACACCGAGTTTGAAATAATTAATATGTTTTTTAAAGAAAGACGCTCAAAATATAAGCCAGCGTACCTCTCAATACAATTTTTTTTTTTTTAAATGTTTCATGTTTATACCGAGATTTATGTTTTGTAATGGAAATTTGATTTAAAGTCCTGGAAAAGTCATGGAAAAGTCATGGAAATCCACTGGTCAACATGTGTAAGAACCCTGTTGATATTATCCTGTCGTATTGATCCAGAGATAGTAAATGTGAAAGTATCTTTCAGGATACGATGCTAAAACAATGACTTGTAAACAACCCCACACCTTTGTCTTAGCGACGGACTCCATGTTGCTGGAGAGGTCATCGATCTCCATCTTGTATTCACTCTTTTCCTTCTCAAGCTTCTGCTTAACACGCTGGAGGTTGTCAATCTGTTCCCCCATCTCCGCCACGCTGTCAGCCTGCTTCTTGCGGAGAGCCGCCGAGGTGGCTTCGTGCTGCAGGGTGGACTCTTCCAGATCCCGACGCAGCTTCTGGAACTCGGCCTCCCGCTTCTTGTTCATCTCGATCTGGACCGACGTCGCTCCGCCGGCCTCCTCCAGCCGCTCGCTGATCTCCTCCAGCTCCCTGGAGAGGTCAGCCCTCTGCTTCTCTACTTTGGCCCGAGCGGCCCTCTCAGCCTCGATCTCCTCCTCCAGCTCCTCGATACGAGCCTAGATTTGATACGGTAGTGTTATTTTTTTGTATTTTATTAGTGTTCAAAATCTCACATACACATATTTCAATTTTTCAGATTATTTGTACATAGAGAAAAAAAACATCAAAAGAAAAAACACATATGCAAATAAAGAAAGAAAAACAATACCATAGTAACAAAACTATAAATAAATAAAGCGGGGAGAAATCATTTCCCATAGAGTAGAATAGAATAGAATAGAATAGAAATATACTTTATTAATCCCCATGGGGAAATTTGTTGACAGCAGTAGCAGCACTGATAAAACTAAACACGATAAAATAAAATATAAGTATAAGAAAGAAAGAAAGTGACTGTGCATAAAGTAAAGTGTGCAAAGTGAAATATAAAATACAAAATAAAATAAAATATATATGTATATATACACAACATATATGTAATACAGCACTGTAAAATTAAAAAAAATAATCATATATATATATATATAGATAAAAAATAAATAAATAATAGAGTAAAGAAATACAGTCAGGCCATTTAACTGTGACATAGTTTTCGAGAGGGCTTTTTAACTGTAATATACTTAACATGTTGTTTTTTACTAACTGACGTTAATATTCACGTATATTACATTACCTGAAGTTCCTTGATCTTCTTCTGAAGCTGAGCACCCATTGACTGCTCATCTTCAATCTTGCTGAGGAGCTGGCTGGCCTCAAAGTCCCTCCTGGAAAAGGTAGCCAAGAAAGATGTTATTGTCAGAATCGAACCGTTGTTTGAGTGAAATGTTTGAGATGCTGATGAGAGAATTGAAGAAAAGGTACTTCTTGATCTTCTCGTCAGATTGCTGCTTGTCATTCTCAAGATCCATAACGGATTCCTGGGCCAGTTTCAGATCACCCTCAAGCTTTCTCTTGGCTCTCTCAAGGTCCATGCGGAGCTTCTTCTCTTGCTCCAGTGACCCTTCGAGCTTCGGAAATAAAATGTTTTGCATTTGTACGACGAGACCCAAACTGCTTCATAGTTTAATAACTTTAAAAAGCAATGCTTCCTTACATCATCCACTTGCTGCTCAAGCTTTGTCTTGGCCTTGGTCAGAGTGTTGACTTTGTCTTCCTCAGCCTGCAGGTCATCCAGTGTTTGTTGGTGGGCCTCTTGGAGGGCTTTCTTTTCCTTGGTCAACTTAGCAATGCTCTCATCTTGAGAGGACATCTCCTCCGTCAGGTTTTTCACCTGACAGAGGATGAAGGATGCATTTTAGTATAACTTAACATCCAAGCATATATGATTCTGTAGAAATATGTTATCGTGTTGTATGAGTGTATCTTTTGAAGCGTGCACCTTGTTTTCTGTGGCGTGTTTCTCCTTCTCCACTTTAGCCAAGGTGAGCTCCAAGTCATCAATGTCTTTCTTCAGCTCGGAGCATTCGTCCTCCAGCTTCCTCTTCTTGCCAGTCAGCTCAGCATTAATTTCCTCTTCGTCCTCCAGCCTCTCGGTTGTCTCTTTGAGTTTGGCCTCAAGCTGGATTTTACTCTTAATGAGACCTTCACACCTTTCCTCAGCATCGGAGAGATTGTCCCCTTCCTGCACATTTACATTTTAGATCAGCCATGTACACATTCATTTCATATTTAGTTCCTGTTTAATGTATAATATACACTCCCGTTCAAAAGTTTGAGGTCACCGAGAAAATGTTGTGTTTTCCATAAAAACTCACACTTTTATTTATTAAATGAATACAAGATTAATACAAAATATAGTCAAGACATTGACGAGGTTAGAAATAATGATTTTCATTGTAAATATTAATGTTGTTCTTCAAACTTGTGGCTCAAAGGAAGGCCAGTTTTAGAGCTTCTCTCACCAGCATAACTGTTTTCAGCTGCGCTCACAAAAAAAGGGTTTCAATGTCAAGGAATAATCTGTTTCTGGAAAATGCAAAATAAAAAGTTATTTTAAAAAAAGGGTTTCAAGGGAGTTCTACCCCTCTGCTCGTCTTCTAAGGCAATAACACAATGTACCACTAGAACATGGAGATGGGCCTCTACACACCTTTGTAGAGACTTCATTATACACCAAATAATAGCAATTTACCACATTAACTATGTAGAGAGTGTATTTCTGATTAATTTAATGTCATTTTCATTTTTCTAAGTGACCCCAAACTTTTGAACGGAAGTGTACATTATTTATATATTAGATCCACTGGGCAGAAGAGCTAGCTATTTGGTAAAAACATACATAATGCAAACCCTGCAATGGTTCTCCAAGTATTCCCTGAGATGTGACTGATGAATTCGGTCTCAGTGACCTCCCTTACCGAAGCCACCTGCAGTTGCAGATCGTTCTTTTCCTGCAGTAGAGAAACCATCTTCTCCTCCAGCTCCTTCTTCTTGGTCAGGGCAGTAGCCAGGTCTAACTTCATCTTATCATAGTTCTCCTTCATTTGCTGCAGCTCCTTCTCAGTCTCGGCACTCTTTAGCAGAGGCTTGATCTTGAAGTACAGTTTCAGCCATGGCCAGTTCTTCACGTTCATGAAAGAACGAAGGTTGTACTGGATGGTAAAGATTGCATCTCTAAAAAAAAAAAGAAATATATACATATAATAGCACACAGGATTCTGTTGAAATCGGGAGAATATCAAAATGACTTCACTATTTAAAATGAAAAAAAGAGTATATAGTGCATGAGTGATAATCCTACCTTCTCTCCATCATCTTCATATACTCCTTTCTCATGTTATATCCTCTGGAACGAGCCTGAGTCATGGTCACCAGCGAAGCAAGTTTGTCATCTCTCAACTCCTCCAGGGCACCCAGCAGACCGGCTTTGAAGAACACCTGCGTTTTCACGTGAAGGAATCAATTCATCAGCACACAAGGACACATCAGAATGACTCAATCTATGAATGATGAAGATAATGATGAACCTTTGTGTGCCCAAACTTGTACTGAGTGTGGTCCACATCGATGGAGCCCAGCAGCTTCTCTGACGCCTTCTTGTTGTCAATGAACTGTCCCTCAGGGATGATGCTAGCATTCAAGACTTTGTATCTGCAAGAGAATGATGCTGTGACTTTGGTGTATTTGAACTTGGGCTGACATTCTGCATCCCCATTCAACCCTTGTGTTGTCCTAACTGTCTGTATACACACCTTGTCTATAGGGTAAGAAAGGTCCCGCCTTCACTAAACCCCTCAAATAAAGCAGCTCCATTGCATTTTAAACCCCACAAATCTATTTTGCACGAAGAAATAATTCATCAAACATGTCAATAACTAGGTCAATATCCAGGTGTTTCTCTTCCCAGTGCAGAACGTGTTTCAGATAAGATAAGATATTCATTTATTAGTCCCACAGTGGGGACATTTCAGGATCACAGCAGTGGCTGTACATTAGATCATTAATCAAAATAAAAGATAAAAAATAAAAACACAATACAAAATACAAAAAAAATACTACTACTACTACTTAAATACTAAATACTAATACTAAATTACTCAATACTAAAATACTAAATACTAAAATACTAAATACTAAATACTAATACTAAATTACTCAATACTAAAATACTAAATACTAAAATACTAAATACTAAATACTAATACTAAATTACTCAATACTAAAATACTAAATACTAAAATACTAAATACTAAATACTAATACTAAATTACTCAATACTAAAATACTAAATACTAAATACTAATACTAAATTACTCAATACTAAAATACTAAATACTAAATACTAAAATACTAAATATTAAATACTAATACTAAATTACGAAAAATGAAATACGAAAGACGAAATACTAATACTAAAATACTAAATACTAAATACTACAAGGAGAAAACAAAGTAAAGTGTTGAGTAAAGTAAAGTGTTGAGTAAAGTAAAGTGCTGAGTAAAGTAAAGTTCTTAATGTGTGTGTGTGTGTGTGTGTGTGTGTGTTTTCTGTTAAATTAACATGATTTTATAACTGCCAGGTCAACACTGTGTTAGAATATAGCTTTTATGGAAATATGCACAAAGGCCCGGTTACATGTGTTCTCATGTTGGGGTCATGAAGGGGTTTACTATGCTTATAAGCAAAGTGACGGGTCATGTTTTACCCCTGAGACAACACAGGGGTTTGAGTAAAATCTGTTAAATTGTTGTCACCTCTGTTTGAAGTCAGCGTAGAGGACTCTGCTGGGGAAGCCCTTTCTGCAGATCCTGATACCCTCCAGCACGCCGTTACACCTCAGTTGGTGAATGACCAAGAAGTTTTGCATGAGACCTGATAATTAAAAACACATATTGGGTAGAATGCATTCTTCTTCACTATGTCACACAAAGTGCAGACGGTTGGGTTATGAACGTCTCACCTGGGGTCTTGGATTCATTAGGAATCAAGCAACGGACGAAATGAGGGTGGGTGCTCCTCAAGTTGGTCATCAGCTTGCCCAAGTTCTCCTGTGGAGCGTCGTAGCAAGATGACGGGTCAACATTATTTGAGGTTTTTGAATTGTTATTCAAAGATATGAAACAGTACTTACTCTGAAAAGAGCAGACACCGTCTGGAAGGACCCGCCCTTCTTCTTTCCACCCTTCTTGCCGCTAGCAGCAGCCTCTGTTACACAATAGTAGAAGTTCATTAACGAGACTGAATAAATAACGTTTTCTACGTGTTAATTATGCTACTTCGCATACCTTCGCATATCACAAGATTGGGCATTGAATTATGAACATTTTGGCATCAGTTGCATGCCAATTGGATACAAATTGAAGAAGAAAAATAAGATTTGGACCTTTTCATGACCTTGATCCCAAAATCTAATCAAATGCTCCCCGGATAATAACCAATCATGCCACCAAATTTCATGCGATTCGGTTTAATACTTTTTGACTTATGCGTATAACACGCACGCATACAAATACACGGCGATCAAAACATGACCTTTCGCATTTTCAATGCGAAGGTAAAAATAAATAAATAAAAATATAAATAAATAAAAATATAAATAAATAAAAATATAAATAAATACATAAATAAATAAATACACGGCGATCAAAACATGACCTTTTCATGACCTTGACCTTTGACCCGGTCGATCCCAAAATCTAATCAAATGCTCCCCGGATAATAACCAATCATCCCACCAAATGTCATGCGATTCGGTTTAATACTTTTTGACTTATGCGAATAACACGCACGCATACAAATACACGGCGATCAAAACATTACCTTCCGCACTTTCAATGCGAAGATAATTAACATAAACTTATAAATGACCAGTGTTTACAGCTTCTTACCGTCAGCGGCGCCGTGGGCTGAATACAGCGACGCCAGCAGCTTGTTTGACGCTTTCTGGTAGAGCTGAATAACGGAGTCGTTCAGGGGGTCCTTGTTCTTTTCCAGCCACCCAGTGATGTTGTAGTCCACCGTACCGGCGTAGTGGATCAGAGCGAAGTGGGCGTCGGCCTTTCCCTTTCCAGGTTTGGGCTTCTCGAAGCCCCTGGTCTTGCCGAGATGCTGATCGTGCAGCTTGTTCTTGAACGTCGTGTCCGAGGCCTTGGGGAACATGCACTCCTCTTCCAGGATGGAGAAGATGCCCATTGGCTGTAGGGACATTTTGTCATATTAAAAACTAGAAGGGGCACTCGGTAGAGCGCATACCTTCGCATATCACAAGGTTGGGCATTGAATTATGAACATGTTGGCATTAGTTGCATGACAATTGGATATAAATTGACGCGCTATGGTAAAAAGAAGATGTTGACCTTTTCATGACCTTGACCTTTGATCTGATCAATCCCAAAATCTAATCAAATGGTCCCCGGATAATTACCAATCATCCCACCAAATTCCATGCGATTCGGTTTAATACTTTTTGTGTTATCCGAGTAACACACATACAAATAAATAAATAAATAAATATCTAAATAAACAAATAAATAAATATATAAATAAATAAATAAATATAAAAATGAATAAATATATAAATAAATAAATATAAAAATTAATAAATAAATAAATACACGCTGATCAAAACATGACCTTTTAATGATCTTTGACCCGGTCGGTCCCAAAATCTAATCAAATGTTTCCCGGATAATAACCAATCATCCCATCAAATGCGATTTGGTTTAATACTTTTTGACTTATACGAATAACACGCACGCATACAAATACACGGCGATCAAAACATTACCTTCCGCATTTTCAATGCAACGGTAATAATCCACAATTTTGCACACACTCAGAAAACAGGAATTCGGTTCCGGCTGACGGATCGGTCTCACCTTCTCGATGAGCTCGATGCAGGCAGCCAAGTCCATACCGAAGTCGATGAACTCCCAATCGATGCCTTCTTTCTTGTACTCCTCTTGCTCCAGGACAAACATGTGGTGGTTGAAGAACTGTTGCAGTTTCTCGTTGGTGAAGTTGATGCAGAGCTGCTCCAAGCTGTTGTACTACGATTACGGAAACATTCGATTTTTATAGAAATCATAGGGTCGAAGTTTAAAACTGCTCACATATTTTTCACACAACTCACGTCGAAGATCTCAAACCCAGCAATATCCAACACCCCGATGTAGAATTGTCTCGGCTGCTTTGTGGCCAGCATCTCGTTGATACGGATGACCATCCACAAAAACATCTTCTCGTAGATGGACTTGCACAAAGCGCTGACGGAATTGCTGACCTAGAAATCAGAATTGTTGTGCGGTCATGTATTAGAATAATCGTTTCATTTAAAAATGCAAACACTCCCCATATTTTTTTCCAAATATGTTTTACCTGTGGCACGGTCTGACCTTTGGTCACCATCTCATTTCCAACCTTGACTCTTGGATAGCACAAAGCTTTCAGCATATCAGCGGAGTTCAGGCCCACCAGGTAACCGATTTTATCAGCCACTGATGGAGAGAAACAGAAGTACTGAAAACACATCCATCTGGTTTGTTATGTCACACCCACCGTTTTTGTTATAATTACCCTCATTGCCGTCGGGCTCAGCCTGCTCCTCACGCTGCTTCTGCTTGAACTTCATGTTGCCGTGATGCATCACGGCTCCGGTCAGCTTGTAGATGCCGAGTTTCTCCTCAGAAGTAAAGCCCAAGATGACAATTGCTGTCTGAAATGTATAAATGGAGCAAAACAATTGGAACGGGAAACATTTTCTATAGTATAGAATCTATTTAACTCATTGTTGACTTACATCTGTGGCAATAAACTCCTCCACGTCATCAATGCTTTTGACAGTGATTTCCCCCTGGCTGACCATGGAGTAGTCATAGGGGTTGGTGGTGATGAGAAGGGCCTCTGGAAGACATGAGAAGAAATGAATAAGTGGGAACATACTCGTGCTACTTTCTTTTAGTCTTCATATTCTTGTAATGTACCCAGGATCTCCGGCTTATGGCCAGTCATCAGCTGATAGAAGATGTGGTAGCTCCTCTCAGCAGACAACTGGAAGGTGACGCGAGACTTCTCCAGCAGATCTGTATTCGTAAGATATAAAGAATCGCTGATTAATGCAAATTGAAAAATTCAAAATGCGACATTTGGAAAATAATCTGAACTCACATGTTTCAATATCAGCCGAGGCCAACTTCCCACTAGTGCCAAAATGGATTCTGATGAATTTACCCTAAAAATGTACCAGAAAGTGTTAGTTTGACTCGATACGCATAAGAAAAGTAATGTTAAGGTCCATGACATGAATACTTACAAAACGAGAGGAGTTGTCATTCCTCACAGTCTTGGCGTTACCATAGGCTTCTAGTAGAGGGTTGGCTGCAATGATTTGATCTTCCAGTGAACCCTACATAGAGACGTTATGAGGCCGTGTAAATTACCCAACAACAATCTCAACTGTGGCAAAGATTTTTTTAGCAAACGACCCATTTTACCTGTATTTTGCTGGTTTCTTTCTTCGCTCCTCCACCTACTGCAATTGTTGCAAAGTACTGGATGACACGCTTGGTGTTGACAGTCTTTCCTGCACCGGATTCTCCACTGGGGGAAAGAAGAGGGTAGGGTGAGAACTTAAGTCATATCAATGTCCTATACTATATTATACAGGTAGACTACTGTTCAAACGTTTGGGGTCACTTAGAAAAAAGAAAAAAAACACTGTTCTTTCCAATGAAAATGACATTAGATTAATCAGAAATACACTTTCTACAAAGTTAATGTGGTAAATGACTATTCTCTTGAATGAAGTCTCTACAGAGGTGTATAGAGGCCCATCTCCATGTTCTAGTGGTACATTGTGTTATTGCCTTAGAAGACGAGCAGAGGGGTAGAACCCCCTTGAAACCCTTTTTTTATATAACTTTTTATTTTGCATTTTCCACAAACAGATTATTCCTTGACATTGAAACCCTTTTTATGCGAGCGCAGCTGAAAACAGTTATGCAGGTGAGAGAAGCTCTAAAACTGGCCTTCCTTTGAGCCACAAGTTAAAAGAACAACATTAATATTTACAATGAAAATCATTATGTATAACCTCGTCAATGTCTTGACTATATTTTGTATTAATCTTGTATTCATTTAATAAATAAAAGTGTGAGTTTTCATGGAAAACAACATTTTCTCGGTGACCCCAAACCTTTGAACGGTAGTGTATGTAATTTCAATGTCCTATACTATATTACATAGATACATAAAACACAATATTATATATTTTATATATACTGTAGATATGTAATATTGTGTGATATCAATATTCACTCACGTGATAAGGATAGACTGGTTCTCACGATCTGAAATAAACAGACACATATTTTAATATCTCTAAACATTACCATAGGTGGTAGAAATACAGTCAGGTGTTGTGTGTTTCACAAAAGAAGATAAATTCCTTAAATTTAATATTTTTTTCTCAAAATAGAATATCTTACCGGTGAGCATAGCCTGATAGGCATTATCAGAGATGGAAAAGATGTGGGGTGGGGCCTCCACTCTCTTCTTGCCTCTGTATGCATTGACAACCTGAGCGTCATACACAGGAAGCCACTTGTAGGGGTTCACGACGACGCAGAACAGGCCCGAGTAGGTCTGGGAAGGGGAACAAGTTTTGCTACTACATTTGACAAACTTTATATATAAGTTGAATCTGAATTTCATTTAGAGCAGCAGCTTTAGAGAAGAGAAAAGTTGTATTTTTTTCATTTTATTTTCAATGCTCTAAACACTCACGTAGATCATCCATGATGCAAAACGCTCTTTGAGGTTATACAGCACGCAAGGCTCATTGAGGTGGGTCATCATGGCCATGTCCTCAATTTTATCATACTTGGGTGGATTCATGGGATGGATTTCATCCTCCTTCACAGTGAGAGTCTGAAAAGAAAATGCAGTAACAAAAGATGGAATGAATATCTTATTTCATTGTTCATAAGAGATTTTCAAAATAAAAGCATGTATTTAATTTAAATAATATTATTCAAGTCACAATCATATTGTCTCATGATAGTTAAATAAAATGCATCTCATCCTCTTTTGCTAAGAAAGTCTGTGAAGTGAAAAAGTAACATCAAACTAATCATTGAGTGTCACGCATGATGACGCTTACCTTCGAAGTCTTTCCTTCGTATTCCAGCGTCTCGACGACGGCTTTGCCACCTTCTCTTTTCACGAGTTTACCCTTCAGGTACATTTCAACAGGATCCACCGCAAAGAAGGACGTCTTGGCATCGAATGCAGCGGCTTGAGCCTCGATCCTCTCCCTCTCGGGCTTGCGGAGGTAGATGGCTGCAGGGCCGTAGCCCGCCATCTCTGCGTCGGTGCTCATGATGGCACTTTATCGGGACTGAAGAGGTAAGAAGGGATTTGAATTATCTGGAATAATTTCCTTGTGATAGTATTATATTATTATGGTATTATAGTGATGTATCTGACTGTTGTGTTATTGGTGATGTCTCAGTTTATCCTGAATGAATGACAGATATTTCCCTCAGGGTCTTTACATATTTAGGAATGAATTATCCTAAATGTTTATACACACTATGAGTGTTATCACAATGAGGGTGAATATCTAAATAGTCTTCATCAATTCCTATAGTCAAGATAATACTTCCTCTCGTAAATATGTCATTGGGGATATGAATGCAGTACGCCCGACAACAAGCATAACAATAAAACCCATAATATAATTTTACACTGCTGTATTTGCACATATGTTGTGTATATATATCTACATATATATTTTATTTTGTATTTTATATTTCACTTTGTATAGTTTATGCACACTCACTGTTTCTTTCTTTCTTATATTTATATTTTATTCTTGTGTGTTTAGTTTATTGGTGCTATTGTGTCCACAAATTAATTAATAAAGTATATTTCTATTCTATTCTATTCTAATATCAGATCTGGTTGGAACAAGTATGCAGCTGAGTACTATAAAACATCTTTGCTCTGCATTGTTGATGGAATTTCAGGAACAGACAATATTTCTGCGTTAAGGCGACAGCAATATTTCACCTTATTCAACTGTATATGACTGATACCAGGTGGACGGTATTGAGAGTAATGGGCCGATGACTATGTCACGCGAGGCGTATCAGGCTATTAATAAGCCGGCTGGTGGCAAAGCAAGTGGTTTATATCATATTACTGCTGTACAATATGCTCCACCGAGGATAGCTCCTCTTCTTGTCATTCGTTTTACTTTGTGACGCGTGGCTTGTTACCAGAGTCAATGCTGACTGTTCTGTTGGTGTCATTAAAAATAGAGCTCGTAAAAACATAAAAATAAAAGCTGGTAAAGTCCTAGAAAGAATCCTGTTGGACAGATTACATCTCCTCAGATGGCACTGACTTGTGAATATAAGCCTTAAAGGAAATTGTCTGTGTCAACACATATAGAGGTCAAAACTCATCCTCTGTCGTGTGTTTTATTGATGCCTCCAAAGCTCTTGGCCGTGTTAATCATGGAAAGCTGTTTGTAAAATGTAGTGAGAGGTGTCCCCAACACATTGTGAGGATTCCGGTTTACTGGCATGCTCACCAGACTATGCAAGTCAAATGGGGCCAAAGTGTCTCAGCCCCATTTGGGGTCAGCAATGGGGTCTAACAAAGGGGGAATTCTGTTCTTTTTAATATACACTACCGTTCAAAAGTTTGAGGTCACCGAGAAAAGGTTGTGTTTTACATGAAAACTCACACTTTTATTTATGAAATGAATACAAGATTAATACAATGTATAGTCATGACATGGACGAGGTTATAAATAATGATTTTCATTGTAAATAATAATGTTGTTCTTCAAACTTGTGGCTCAAAGGAAGGCCAGTTTTAGAGCTTCTCTCACCAGCATAACTGTTTTCAGCTGCGCTCACATAAAAAGGGTTTCAATGTAAAGGAATAATCTGTTTGTGGAAAATGCTAAATAAAAAAGTTATAAAAAAAAGAAAAGGGTCTCGAAGGGTTCTACACCTCTGCTCGTCTTCTAAGGCGATAACACAATGTACCACTAGAACATGGAGATGGGCCTCTACACACCTCTGTAGAGACTTCATTAAAAACAGAGAATAGTCATTTACCACATTAACTATGTAGAGAGTGTATTTCTGATTAATTTAATGTGATTTTCATAAGTGACCACCAACTTTTGAACGGTAGAGTACATGGTGTGGAACATGACATTGAATGCAATGCCAGAGAGTGCTATCCTCATCTATAGAAGAGGACAAAAGCGTCAAATTGTCTGACTTCAAATTGTCTGACTTCAAATTACCTTGATGTCATAATAAGGTCAAATATATTGGACATTGTATTACAGATGACCGATGATGGAGATGTCTATAGGCAATGTCGTACGATGTATGCACAAGTAGACGTTCCCTCATAATAATAATAATAATGCATTTAATTTTTATCGCACTCTTCCTTCAAAGAATCTCAGAGTGCCACACAGATAGTAAAAACAAATAAAACCAATTAAAACATAGTTAAAGCAACCCATAAAAAAGAAAAGAAAAGAAGAATGGAATAGCTGACAATAAATTAACTCAAGGTAGAAAAATATGCCTTCCTGAAGGGTTTAGGGTGTGTACAGATGGAGGGAAGGTCGTTTAGACTTTAGAGCATTTTCGACACATCAAGTAGCTCATAATGATGCCATGAGAATATTATTGAGAGAGCGAGATGCAGTAATGCCAGTGAAATGTTTGTGGCTGCAGGAGTTAAGACTTTCCAAGCTGTTTTAAGAAATCTTATGTATAAATGTATCCGCCGGGTTAATGACTCCGAAAATGAACTCATCCTGGTTTTATCAAACACAACGTTTAGTTCTGCACCCCCACCAGTCCCCGCTGTGGAGACATTGGTAAAGCTGTAATCACATTTTTAGAGTTTGATTTAATTTGCTTTTTTCCCTTCTTTACTTTTTGGTCTATCATGATCAAATGCATTCTGCTTTTGTATCGCTTCTTGTCACTTTAATCATTTTCTTTTCTAATAACACCCTTTAATTGCCTCTGTGTTTGAATTGTGCTATTTGAATAAAGCTGATTTGCCTTGACAATTACCACATTGAGAGTATATAAACTCATTCAAAGAATATCAAATAGCAGACTTTTTAAAGTTACCATATCATTAGTAGTTGAAATCGAAAAAAATAAATAGAAAGTAACATCTTTGATTAAGAGTATCCCTTCAAGATGAGATAAAGAGTCGCATTATTTTGAAATAGATTGTTAATTACATGAGCATCAACCCACACAGAGCACTGACCTGCGACGCCTCTCAAAGGATGTTCTCTGATGGTTCTAGAGGAGTCTGAAGCTGCTGCTTTTATAGAGGCTGGACCTGCCCATCGGCGACAGCCCCCCACTCGATTTGGTCAAGCATCCCTCTCATCTGAGAACTATCTTGGTCGAGCTTTTCGCGTGTTTAAGATTTGGCATTGCTTAACTGCCAAAAAAGAACTAAAACAAGAAAAAATAAATTTTTAATGAATCCAGCAAGAGAGGACACAAAATCACACTCTGTGTGTTATTAAAATTAACATAAAACATAATTGATTTGAAAAATACTTACATCATGTATTAAATGTATCGGTTGATCCCATAAGCTCTTTGTCCTAGTAAGATTAACTTACGAAGTCCTCGGCTTGTCGTGTCAGAGCGTGTCCACGTTTCAAATTTTTGAAATGTAATAACAATATAATTAGCGAGTATTAACATTATAAGTGAAATAACACAAAGCATTGTAGCTTAGAGTCGCTAATAATCCATATATACATTTTTGAAGAGTATGACATGTACTAGTAATGTAATGTAAAAATGTTTTAAAGAGAACAATTAGACTTAGCCACTAATTAGACTTTCCCCACTGTGGGACTAATGAATGAATATCTTATCTTATCTTAGCCAAAGTACGTCCCGAAATAGAAGCTGTGCAATATGTTTGTTTTAACAAATGTACTCCAATCAAATTTATTTAAATGATTTAAGAACAAACAATTAAATCAATTTAGACTACAAGAGAATAATTTGATCATTTTATAATAGAGGTTGTCTTGCCCTTGTTATTGAACATGACCATAGCCAGAAGTGGAACTTGGAGAAGCACCCAAGGAGCACTGGTATATAGTTGGAAGACATTTCCACGTCTCATGTTCCTCTGGTGAAAGTGAATGTAAGGGCCTTTCAAGTCGTATAACAACTTGCTTCAAAGGAATAGAAGAACGATTGCCAACAATGATGAGATAAGACCTATAATAAGTTCCACACGGATGCCAATGTTCTTCATCCTCGTGGTACATTTCATTCTAAGAATGTGATTGCTATTATGGAAACACCATGTCCTTGAAAACTGTCACTCTGATTTTGAGACAACTAATTATTCAATAATATTTGTATTTTTTATAACAACTTCTTTTTTAAAGTGAGTTAACAGCATTGTTAACTTTTGGAAATGTGCTATACTTTATTTTGTTTTCCCATGGTATATTTAGTATTAGTATTTAGTTTTTAGGTTTTATAATTATTTTTATTAATGCTCTGATGTGCACCGCTGCTGTGATTTTTGAAATGTCCCCACTGTGGGACGAATAAAGGAATATCATATCATATCATATCATAATATTTACTTTACATCACAATTTGCATATGTAACTTGTATATTATCATTTGAGCCACACTAGCCTTTAAGTGTAAGTTTTACACTGTGAATATTTCAGCTGTTTCATTAAGACAATGACATTGTCTTTTCATGCACAAGGTCACCACAACCTTTTAGTATCAGTCATGTTGTATGATATCCCTGCTGAACCTATATATGTTGACATTTAACTAAATCAAAATATACAATAACTAGAACGGGCACTCGGTAGAGCGCATACTTTCGCATATCACAGAATTGGGCATTGAATTATGAACATGTTGGCATTAGGTGCATGCCAATTGGATAGAAATTGAAGATTTTCTATGACCTTGACCTTTGACCCGATCTATACCAAAATCGAATCAATGCGATTCGGTTTAATACTTTTTGAGTTATGCGAGTAACACGTATACAAATAAATAAATAAATAAATACACGGCGATCAAAACATAACCTTACGCATTTCCAATGTGAAGGTAATTAATGTGGTGTCCACAATATTTCATATTTGAATGTCATGCGGCAGAATGATTAATAAATAATAACGATGAAGGTTATTTTTCGAGTGGTGAGGTAACAAAATATGAATTTTAGTACAGACTTTGTAAAAAAAAAGAAGTAGATCAAGCACAAATACGACTTTGTTACAAAAGATATGTCTCTGAGCTCAAGATAATGGGGCATGACTTGAGTTTCTGTGACGTAGTGCGATGACCCGGAAGTACCCCACCGACACCCGGCACGCTTTGAGTCGTCTGCGAGCTAAGTGTTAGCTACAGTTAGCATTACTTGTTTTAATATCTCAGACGGCTATCCTCCCCGGGAAGAAATGCCCTCACTGACCGGAAAACCCGATGTCTTCTTTGTAAGTTACACCGGTGCATCGTGAGACCTAAAAGCCGTGAATTATGGAGCGTTTTAGCTAAAGACAGCTAACTTTGTGCTAAAGCGCTAACATTAGCGTGTCCGTTAAAGTTAGCTTGTTGTGGCTCGCCTGCTATGAATCATTCGTGTTTTTTCACAGGCACTCCTTCCACATAACTGTTGGTTATTAGTTACACTTTGCCGCAGATGTATTCACGTTTAATGTGCAATCTATAAGCGGATGCGTTGTAAACGTCGTAGTGACGTCGCGCTAATGTTAGCCGTATCAACGTTCTTCACGTTACAGTTGTCACGTAAATAGAGGTGTTGTGTGTTTTCTGGCTCCGATAGGAAGACGATGATCTGCCTTATGAAGAGGAGATCATCAGAAACCCGTACTCGGTCAAGTGCTGGATGCGGTACATCGAGTTCAAGCAGAATGCAGCCAAATCCACCCTGAACATGATTTATGAGCGGGCTCTGAAGGAGCTGCCTGGCAGGTGAGTACCGGGACACGGGTAAACAGAGCAACACCTGTACGGAGCAGTTACATTAGTTAGTGACATTACAATATCAGGGTTCGTACGGTTGTGGAACACCTGGAAAAGTCATGGCATTTTGAACTGGTCATTTCCAGGCCTGGAAAAGTCATGGAAAAAACTGAAATCATGAAAGTTTTGGAAAAGTCATGGAAATGTGTTATGATCACATGTTCATTTACACCGAGTTTGAAATAATGAATATGTTTTTTTAAGAAAGATGCTCAAAATATAACCCGGCGTACGCTCTCAATACGCACAATTTTCTAAATTGTTCATGTTTAATGTTTATACAGAGATTTCAGTTGTGTCAGGGAAATGTGGTTTAAAGTCCTGGAAAGTCAACATGTGTAGGAACCCTGGAATATGCACGACTATTTTGCCATTACGATTGAGACTAACGCCATGATGCGTTGTTAACATAATCAGATTATTTGACGTTCGTGGCTATAGCAGGTTTACGATTGTCCCCGTTTTTAACCTTTTTTTAATGTTATGAACTCTACAGCTACAAGCTGTGGTACAATTATCTGAGAGAGAGACGGAAACAAGTAAAGGGGAAATGTGTCACCGAACCCGGCTATGAAGAGGTCAATAATTGCCATGAAAGGGCGTTGGTGTTCATGCACAAGGTAACAACCACTTGACATAACAGTGCATTGTGGTCTGTGTGTCGTCGGTTGCTCGAAACTAATCACCTGTCTTTACTTTAACTAGATGCCCAGAATATGGCTCGATTACTGCCAGTTCCTTGTATCTCAAAGCAAGATCACAAGAAGTCGGCAGACGTTCGACCGTGCGCTCAGAGCTCTTCCCGTCACCCAGCACCCGCGCATCTGGCCTCTGTACCTCCGCTTTGCCCGTAACCTCCCGCTGCCTGAGACGGCGATCCGAGTGTACCGCAGGTACCTCAAGGTGAGCGCAGGGGACACAAACTAGTCCCGCACATCGGCTGTTATCTAGGTTGGACGCGAGTGGTTGTGTCTGTGTGCTGTTGGTGGAAACTAGGGCTGCAACTAACGATTATTTTGATAATCGGTTGATTATTTTTTAGATTAATCCGATAAAACGACAACAACAAATGTAATTTTCAACCCTTTATTCAAAACAGGGTTCGTACTTTGCATTTTGCACATTTTCTATATTTAATTTAATTTACACTGCTGTATTTGCATATATGTTGTGTGTATATCTTTTATTTTGTATTTTATATTTCACTTTGTATAGTTTATGCACAGTCACTTTTTCTTTCTTTCTTATATTTATATTTTATTCTTGTGTGTTTAGTTTATTGGTGCTACTGTGTCCACAAATTTCCCCTTGGGGATTAATAAAGTATAATTCTATTCTATACGGTCATGGAAAACCTGGAGAAGTCATGGAATTTTTAAATGGCTATTAGCAGGCCTAGAAAAGCACTGCGCTCAACTCAACTTTATTTATACTCTGCGACTTATTGAGCGCCGTAATAATCGCAAGACACAACGAATCGATGATGAAATTCATTGCCAACTATTTTAATAATCTTTTTTATCGATTTTATCTATTCGTTGTTGCAGCCCTAGTGGAAACCAATGAAAGTAAAAGGCAACTGGATGATTTAGTCTTGAGAATGTTTCACCAATGAAACAATGTTTCACCCCAATGTTAATCATTTTTTTAGAGACGTTAAACATTGAATGGGGTCAAATTGACCCCAAAGGTCACAGGAGGGTTAAAATGTCTTTGTCTGCTATTTGTACTATGTAGCTTTCTCCAGAAAACGCAGAGGAATACATCGACTACTTACGGACCGTCGGCCGCTTGGATGAAGCAGCTGTTCGACTGGCAGCTGTCGTCAATGATGAAAGCTTTGTGTCCAAAGAGGGCAAATCTAACTATCAGGTAAGATCTTAATATCCCACGAACTTCCAAATGTGCCTCTTTTTCTTAAGCTTTCTTAAATTGATCTTGTTTCTCTGTGTGTTTGTCGGACAGCTGTGGCACGAGCTGTGCGACCTGATCTCACAGAACCCGGATAAAGTGACTTCACTCAATGTCGGGGCCATCATCCGAGGAGGCCTCACTCGCTTCACGGACCAGCTGGGAAAACTCTGGTGCTCTTTAGCTGACTATTACATCAGAAGTGGTCACTTTGAGAAGGTGTGTATATTACAAATAAGCTTCTATGAGATACCTCTGCTTAATTCTAAGCTACTTGCAGGGTTCGTACGGTCATGGAAAACCTGGAAAAGTCATGGCATTTTAAAATGGTCATTTTCAGACCTGGAAAAATCATGGGGAAAGATGTATTCATAAAAGTTTTGGAAAAGTCATGGAAATTTGTTAAGGATTTATGTTTTTTTAAAGAAAGATGCTCAAAATATAAGCAGGCATATGCTCTCAATACACAAAACGGTCCAATGTTTCATGGTTTTAACAAGATTTCAGTTTGGTCATGGTAATTTGGTTTATACAGGGTTCGTACGGTCATGGAAAACCTGGAAAAGTCATGGAATTTTAAAATGGTGATTTCCAGGCCTGGAAACGTCATGGAAAAAACTTAAATCATAAAAGTTTGGGAAAAGTCATGGAAATTTGTTATGATCATATGTTCATTTATGCTGAGTTTTTGACATTATTAATGTTTTTTTAAAGAAAGATGCTAAAAATGTAAGCCGGCGTACACTCTCAATACACAACATGTTCTAAATTGTTCACGTTTATACCGAGATTTCAGTTTGGTCATGGACATTTGGTTTAAAATCATGGAAAAATCATGGAAATCCATTGGTCAACATGTGTCAGAACCCTGTGCTTGACCTCACATGTGTATGTTTTTCCTTCCTCAGGCGCGTGACGTGTACGAGGAGGCCATCCTTACGGTGGTCACAGTCAGGGACTTCACACAAGTCTTTGATAGCTATGCCCAGTTTGAGGAGAGCATGATCGCAGCAAAGATGGAGACCACAGCTGAGATGGGGAAGAGTGAAGATGGTGCGTACGGATCCCTTAATATCGTCACGGTTTCTTGCCTGCGCCTCTCGTCACGCACGCCTTACTCTGTGTCCTCCTCCTTCCAGAGGACATCGACATGGAGCTTCGGCTCGCCCGCTTCGAGGAGCTGATCGCCCGGCGGCCCCTCCTGTTGAACAGTGTTCTCCTGCGGCAGAACCCTCACAATGTTCACGAGTGGCACAAGCGGGTGAAATTGTACGATGGCAATCCACGACAGGTGAGCTTTAGTTCTGAATATAACGCATCGCAAACGCAACACGGGAAACACGGGAAACACGGGCTTCACAGGGTCCGTACGGTCGTGGAAAACCTGGAAAAGTCATGGAATTTTAAAATGGTAATATGGAGAATACTTAAATCAAAAAAGTTTTGGAAAAGTTATGGAATTTTAAAATGGTAATATGGAAAATACTTAAATCACAAAAGTTTTGGAAAAGTCATGGAAATGTGTTATAATCACATGTTCATTTACGTCGAGTTTAAAATAATTCATATGTTTTTGAAAGGAAGACTCAAATTATTAACCGAGTCCAAACAGATTTGCACATAAAGGATAATAGTTTGATTAAAAGAATACACATTTATACAAAGTATAGAGTGTTTCTAAGAATAAACATGTATAGTAATGTTTATTCTTTTAATCAAACTATTGTCTCATCCATTTGTTTCATTTAAGGTATATTGTAAGCTTTGTAATTGTCATTGTTTGAATAATACATTTTCAAAAAGTTTTCATGCACACACCGAGATTTCAGTTTGGTCATGGAAATTTGGTTTAAAGTCCTGGAAAAGTTCTGGAAAAGTCCTGGAATTCCACTGGTCAACGTTCTTTCAGGGTTCGTACGGTCATGGAAAATCTGGAAAAGTCATGGAATTTTAAAATTTTCAGTCATTTCCAGGCCTGGAAAAGTCATGGAAAAAACATAAATCATGAAAGTTTTGGAAAAGTCATGGAAATTTGTTATAATCACATGTTCATTTACACCAGTTTGAAATAATTAATATGTTTTTTGAAGAAAGATGCTAAAAATATAAGCCAGCGTACTCTCTCTCAATACACAAAATGTTCTAAATATTTCATATTTTTACCGAAATTTCAGTTTGGTCATGGAAATTTGATTTAAAGTCATGGAATCCATCGGTCAAAATGTGTAAGAACCCTGTACTTTACTAATGGATCTGTGCTCCCCGTCTTCTGCAGATTATCAACACGTACACCGAGGCCGTGCAGACCATAGACCCGCTGAAGGCCACGGGGAAGCCTCACTCTCTCTGGGTTTCCTTCGCAAAATACTACGAGGAAAATGAGCAGCTGGAAGATGTGAGTCCCTACGCTCTTTCCACAGGCGTTCTGGAAACCCTGTGCAAGTCTGAGATGCCTTTTCTATCGCTCATACGTCGTGTCTGCTCGCTGTCCCTCAGGCCAGGACCATTTTCGAGAAGGCTACCAAGGTGCACTACAAGCAGGTGGATGACCTCGCTGCAGTGTGGTGTGAATACGGAGAGATGGAGCTCCGCCATGAGAACTATGAGCAGGCGCTGCGCATACTGAGGGTGAGACACTTATACAGGGTTCGTACGGTCATGGAAAACCTGGAAAAGTCATGGAATTTTAAAATGGTCATTTCCAGGCCTGGAAAAGTCCTGGAAAAAACTAAAATCATAAAAGTTTTGGAAAAGTCATGGAAATGCGTTATAATCACGTGTTCATTGACGCCGAGTTTGAAATAATTAATGTTTATTTTAAAGAAAGACGCTCAAAATATAAGCCGGCGTACGCTCTCAATACACATTTTCAAAATTGTTCATTCTTATACCGAGATTTTCAGTTGATTCATGGAAATTTGGTTTAACGTCATGGAAAAGTCATTGTTCAAAATATGTAAGCACCCTGCTTATAACTCATCTGCAGTCATTATGACGTGCAATCAGTCATGCACAGTTTTCCATCGTACTTTGGTGACACCTAGTGGCAAGAGTGAGAAACTACAACAACATTGGCATATTTGTACTTCCGTTAAAAGGTTTTTGGAAAGTATATTCTCTATCGAGGTTTATATTGTGATTTTCAAACTTAGCACCTGATAACTGATGCGGCCGTCTAGAGATACGACCTAAGGCTGGATATCGTAATGGCAATTAGTCTAGAGTTCGGCATTATGATATGTTATATACCTTTATTCGTCCCACAGTGGGGACATTTCAAAAATCCCAGCAGCGGTGCACATCAGAGCATTAATAAAAATAATTATAAAACACAAAACTAAATACAAAAAAAAAAAAACAGCAGCGGTGCACATCAGAGCATTAATAAAAATAATTATAAAACACAAAACTAAATACAAAAAAAAAAAAATATAGCAGCGGTGCACATCAGAGCATTAATAAAAATAATTATAAAACACAAAACTAAATACAAAAAAAAAAAAACACAGCAGCGGTGCACATCAGAGCATTAATAAAAATAATTATAAAACACAAAACTAAATACAAAAAAAAAAAAACACAGCAGCGGTGCACATCAGAGCATTAATAAAAATAATTATAAAACACAAAACTATATACAAAAAAAAACTAAATACTTAAACAATAGCTTAACTTGTGACAAACATTACAAACTATTGTTTTCTGTCTTTGAAGCTCTCTTAACCTTTCAGAGAATGCAGAGATGGTCACTTGTTGCAACCAAGTGCATACCGGATAAGAAGTTTAGGGCTGTCAGAGATTTAATTAAAAACAGAAGAGATTAGGGGGCAGCTCCTCCTGTTCAGAGATCGTGAAACCTCTGCAAAAAAATGCCTTGAATTAATATGCAATGCTTTTAAGTCCCTGCTGAGGAATTATAGCAATTCTGAGCAAGGAGTGAAATATTACTGATTGCACTTTTTATATATATGAGACAATTTGTGCACATGTTTTGTGGCTATAGAGGTAAGACCTTTTCTTTCTCGCTTTTATCTTTTTAGAAAGCTACAGCCATCCCATCCAAGAAGGCGGAGTACTTTGATGCGTCGGAGGCTGTACAAAACCGAGTTTACAAGTCGTTGAAGGTCTGGTCCATGCTGGCGGACTTGGAGGAGAGTCTCGGCACGTTCCAGGTACGTTCCCTACATGTCTGTGTTTCCAGGTGTACGTCACTACGTATGAGCCAAAGGTAAACATTACATGACAGGTGGAATCTCATATCTCTAGCAAGTCTTTGAAATCATTCATCTCTGCGAGTGGCTTATGTTTAATTGAATTCTTCCTCCATTTCCCCTTTTTTCTACTCCAGTCTACCAAAGCCGTTTACGATCGCATCATCGACCTCCGCATCGCCACGCCTCAGATCATCATCAATTATGCAATGTTCCTCGAAGAGCACAACTACTTTGAGGAAAGCTTCAAAGTAATAACGGGCCACGGATGAACTAATCTGACGGTCAATGTCGTTAAAATGTATTTAGTCTTAATCGATTCGTCTTTGTCGACTCCTCCGCAGGCGTACGAGCGTGGTATTGCTCTCTTCAGGTGGCCAAACGTTTACGACATCTGGAACACTTACCTCACCAAGTTCATCGACCGCTATGGCGGCAAGAAGCTGGAGAGAGCCAGAGATTTATTTGAGCAAGCCCTGGATGGCTGCCCGGCCAAGTTTGCCAAGAGTAAGTACCTTTTGTTTGAATTACATTGACAACGTGTGTGCAGTATTGTCATCAGTATTATATTTGTGTATGCATATATGTTGTGTATAAATATTTTTGTTATTTTATATTTCACTTTGTATACTTTGCACAGTCACTGTTTTTTATATTTTATATGTTATTCTCGTGTGTTTAGTTTATTGGTGCTGCTACTGTGACGAGCAATTTCCCCTTGGGGATTAATAAAGTATCTATCTCTCTATCTCTGTCCATCTCTATATCTATCTCTCTATCTATCCATCCATCTCTCTATCTATCCATCTCTATATCAATCTATCTCTCTATCTCTGTCCATCTCTATATCTATCTCTCTCTCTATCTATCCATCTCTATATCAATCTATTTCTCTATCTCTATCTATCTCTCTATCTCCCTCTATTCATCTCTATCTATTCATCTCTCTATCTCTATCCATCTCTATATCTATCCATCTCTCTATCTATCCACCTCTATATCTATATATCTCTATTCATCTCTATCTATCCATCTCTCTATATGTCTATTCATCTCTATCTACCCATCTCTCTAGCTCTCTCTATCTCTATCCATCTCTATATCTATCTATCTTTCTCTCTATCTCTACCTCTCTCTCTATATCTATCTATTTCTCTATCTCTATCCATCTCTATATATATCTCTCTATCTCTATCCATCTCTATCTATCTCTCCATCTCCCTCTATCTATCTCTATATCTCTCTATCTCTATCCATCTCTATCTATCTCTCCATCTCCCTCTATCTATCACTATATCTATCGATCTCTCTATCCATATCTATATCTATCTATCCGTATTCTTCATTGTTCTATTTTTCTTTATACAATGTATTAATGCCGAATGTACCGCTACTTTCCAGCCATTTACTTGTTGTACGCCAAATTGGAGGAGGGATATGGATTGGCGCGCCACGCCATGGCCGTCTATGAAAGAGCAACGCAGGCAGTGGATACTGGGGAGAGACATCACATGTTCAACATCTACATCAAGAGAGCGGCGGAGATCTACGGAGTCACGTACACCAGAGCCATTTACCAGAAAGCTATCGAGGTACGTGTAAAGAGCATTGATGTATATGACATTACACGCTTATTACAATGAATGAACAGTGTGTCGCATTTTAGAGACTTATCTTCAGAGTTGAAATATAATATGCATATTTATGTTTTCCTTTGTATAATCAAGTGAAAATAGGAATCATTGTGTTTTCCCTTGCCTTAGAATAAGACATGTATTTCTACTTGTGGAGCGGTCCACCGTGTTTCTGCAGTCGCCTCGACGGACAAACCAGACGCTAGTTTTAGGGCCGTTGGCGTGTTCCATCGTATTTCCACACGCTTGGCACATACACTACCGTTCAAAAGTTTGGGGTCACTTAGAAAAAAGTTTCAATGAAAATGACATTAAATTAATCAGAAATACACTCTCTACATAGTTAATGTGGTAAATGACTATTCTCTGTTTCTTAATGAAGTCTCTACAGAGGTGTGTAGAGGCCCATCTCCATGTTCTAGTGGTACATTGTGTTATTGCCTTAGAAGACGAGCAGAGGGGTAGAACCCCCTTGAAAACCTTTAAAACAATTTTTTATAACTTTTTATTTTGCATTTTCCACAAACAGATTATTCCTTGACATTGAAACCCTTTTTATGTGAGCGCAGCTGAAAACAGTTATGCTGGTGAGAGAAGCTCTAAAACTGGCCTTCCTTTGAGCCACAAGTCTGAAGAACAGCATTAATATTTACAATGAAAATCATTATTTCTAACCTCGTCAATGTCTTCACTATATTTTGCATTAATCTTGTATTCATTTAATAAATAAAAGTGTGAGTTTTCATGGAAGACGCAAAATTGTCTGGATGAAAACTTTTGAACGGTAGTTTAGGTTGGTTGCAATCTAGCCTCACAGCTGGAGCTCGCCAAATCCTTCACAGTAAAAGCTTTCATTGAGTACACGTTATAATCTACGCATCATAGCACATCTTTCTACTATTTCTGATTCATCAAAATAGGTGGAGGAAATATACTGAATTCTATTCTACTGCTTTTATCTAGGTCCTTCCTGATGAGCATGCGAGGGACATGTGTCAGCGGTTTGCTGACATGGAGAGTAAACTCGGGGAGATCGACCGGGCCAGAGCGATCTACTCCTACTGCTCGCAGATCTGCGACCCGCGGGTGAGACGGGCCGCCGGACCGTTTGCCCGTATCGGAAAAAATAAAATGTCAAATTTCCGTCGGCGATGTATTTATGAACTTTCTCTTTCAGGTGACCGCTAATTTCTGGCAGGCCTGGAAAGAATTTGAGATCCGCCATGGCAACGAGGACACGATTAGAGAAATGTTGAGGATCAAACGTAGCGTCCAAGCCACGTACAACACCCAGGTCAACTTCATGACCTCTCAGATGATGAAGGCAACCACGAACTCCACAGGTACGGGGGAGGGAGCGTGCAATAGCTTCGTAGCTGTGAACTGCATATGGCAGGGGACGGGAACCTACCCCTATATATATATATATATATATATATATATATATATATGGCTCTTTCGGTGACGGCATATGGCTCCCAGACAATTTTGAGTTGAAAAAAATAAAATAAAAATCTCTTTTCGTACCAGATTACAGCAGAAGTAATGAAAGGTCCTTTTCTTAAAGAGCACGTCTTTGTTCTTTTATTAAACTAAACAGCCGCCTGTTATTGATCGTATCTAACCAACGGCAGGTTCGCAAATTAAATTATACGTTAAAAGTACCATATAATAACTTTATTTATATAGCACTTTTAAAAACAAGGTTTACAAAGTGCTCTACAAAGCATAAACGCAACTTAAATGGCGGCAAACAAAAAAGACCATAACCATAAAAGCATTGAATACAACTAGAACCAAACAAATAGGCAATTAAAATAAAAACATAAAAGGACGACATCAATTAAAAGCAGTTTTATAAAAGTGGGTTTTAAGAAGTGATTTAAAAGAAGTTATTGATTCTGCCAGCCTAATATGGCTCTCAATGAAATATATTTGGCTATTACAGGGTTCTTACGGTCATGGAAAACCTGGAAAAGCCATGGAATTTCAAAATGGTAATTTCCAGGCCTGGAAAAGTCATGGAAAAAAACTTAAACCCTAAAAGTTTTGGAAAAGTCATGGAAATTTGTTATTTACGCCAAGTTTGAAATAATTAATGTTTTATAAAGAAAGACGCTCTCAATACGCAGCATTTTCTAAAATGTTCATGTTCATACCGAGATTTTCAGTTTGGTTATGGAAATTTGGCGAAAAGTCATGGAAAAGTTATGGAAAAGTCCTGGAAATCCATTGATCAAAATTCCTGATCCCTGGCATAGGCAGTACGAAACATTAGGGGGGATGTTTCATTATATTGATATGGTAGCCATGCATGCTATTTCTCCAAAAATCCCGAAAGTACGCGGATGACTGTAATGTGACGTTTCTGTTGGTGCAACCATTCGTTTGGCATCCAGTGTCGGATCTCGCTCCAGGCCAGTTGGGACTGGATGACATGAAGATGCTGGAGCAGAAAGCCCAGCTGCTCGCAGCAGAGGCCGAGCAGGACAAGCCCAAGCCCAAAGAGAAGATTCTCTTCGTCAGGTCCGCCTTTGATCTCTTTCCTTTCTGTTGTGAAACGTTACGGCGTTTCAGAATATCGGACTCCGCGCTGCAAACTAAATGGAGACCCATGAATCTTATTCTCCGCCTGCAGGAGTGACACCTCTCGCAGCGAGTTGGCCGAGCTGGCTAAACAAGCCAATCCCGACGAGATTGATATTGATGATGACGAGGATGACGATGAAGAAAATCCGGGACCAGAGGGTGAGTGACGGAAAACAACGGGCCTCAGCAGAAAATCGCCAATACTTGACGTCTGTTTAAACATTCATGTTTTATTCATGAGCGGGAACATTCATTTGTAAATGTGTTTTCCTCTTCCTTCTGCAGAGGTGCAGCTGGAACAGAAGAGCGTCCCCACTGCCGTCTTCGGGGGGCTTAAAGAGGACTAAACACATTTCCAACCCTGAATTTTGCAAAGATGCAGTCTTCTGATTCCTCTCATCGACATCAAATACGTTCCGTTGTTTTCAAATCTGTGTAATTGCTTCGTTGTATCGATTTTATTTTTATAGAATGGCACCGTTTTTCCCCATCAGTTTTGTAGTCCAGTCCCCAAATACATGAACTTGTATTACTTTTGGCCATATGGTGTCAGTATTCCTCAAGTACAGTACTAATAGTAATAGTACTAATATGTGGCTACATGAGAGTTGTAACTGATGTCTGGTAGAAAATGTGTTTGTAAAAGAATTGGCAGCGAAAACACTTTTGTATACCTAATAAATGCGGAAATCTGTTTCTGACGGGAAGGTCTGCCCTAGAAAACAAAGGGGGAGCGTTGTGTTTATTTCTTTCAGCAGGAGGGATTCATTTGAAAGGAGCTGAGCATTCAAGCCTCACGCTGTTGGCTTGAGGGTCCAGTAGGTGGGCGTCTTGCAAAACAATAATTCAGAAAAGATTTTGATAATTCACATACAAAAATTCACAATCCAATTAAACATTATTTGATAACCTCGCTGTCACCTCCTCCTGCTCCCTTGTAACAGGTGTTTACTTTCCCACTGATCCTTCTAGAAGAAGTATTAATGTTGTAATGTCTTTCAGTTGTTGAGTCAGCGCGTGACCCAAAGCAGCCTGACAGACTTTGAATTTCAGAAACTTTATATACATGTTGTAATAAATAAATAAAGATGTGTGTCTGTGCAAAGCAGTGACTTCACCCAGACGGGAAATGTGCTTTTCTTTCAGAAGATGCATGTAATTTACAGAAGAGCTTGTACAACTTTTTTAAATTTTTTTGTCTGACATCACTAAACACATTCAGATTGATGTGTGACGTTTTATGTTATATGATGTACATCCGTTAGTATGTAATGTAAATACGCTTTTGCTTTTAATTGTTGCCATGCCAACAGTTCAGTGAAGTAAGGAATACTTTGTTTCTTCCATAATTAGATTGAAATAGCTGAGAAGTAATCCTCTTACAAAGTTACTGCAGCAGGCACTGAGTGCTCCTGGGACATCATGTGATGATCTCTTGAGTTTTCTGTTTTCAATGGGAGGGGGCTTCTGGAAACACTTCAAAACCAATTAAAAGGAAAGAAACCGTAAAGGCAATTTCCATTTCTCCTTCCACCATAGCTCTACGATACTATTTGTACTCTTTTCCTCTCATTCAGCCTTTCTGTTTAAACCGCAGGCTGCTTTTAATGTGCAGCAAGGTATGTAAACAACTCGACGTATCTGCAGGATTTTGAAATAAAGGACCAATTGACATGATACATTTACATTGCATTAATGTATTTGTATTCAGGACACACGTAAAAGCTGCCTTGTTGGTTTCTAATTGTCTGATTTCTTTTTATCAGAACATGTGACTATATTTCTCTGGTTTGCACGAACAAATCAAAAGTCATTCAAATAGCTTTCCAAAGATCAATAATGTTATGGTTCTGTGATCTTGGGTCAGAGTGTCTCTTTGTTTTCTTTCTGCAAGAGGTCGGGGTCATAAGAGGTCGGGGTCATTTGCAGCAGCACCCTTGAGGCTGATGGAGTTTGCCCAGGTCACAGGCTGATGTTCATGGTGTTGAACTAGAGCCTCCCATCTGAGTCAGGCATGAGCAGAAATGTAAAGGCCTGCATGTTTAAGTGTGTGTTGACCTTGATTTGACCCCATTTCAAGTGTGATCAAATACAACTTGAGATTGTGGTTTTTAAATGTAAATACGGGCAGGGGACCACGCTGTTGGCTTATAACGTATATTCAATCTAGTGCTGTACATATGTATACTTTTGAGGTAATTGTGTATTTCCTATGTATGCTTCCTTTTCCTTCAACTGCATTACATTTTTAGATATTTTACTAAACTGCTATATTGTTCCTTTGATTTTTACATTCAACACATTAAATCAACCTTAAAAAAAATAAAAAATAAAAAAAAATATATATATATATAGGGTAAAGGCCCTGCTTACCCACAAGGTGTTAGCAGCTGTTTACTCATAGTATTGTTTACTTTGTGGCATAGCTACTTGAAATTTATAGATCTTGTATTTTATATAATAATAATAATAATAATAATAATAATAATACATTGTATTTGTATTGCACTTTATATTTGAGCAATCTCAAAGTGCTACAGAGCAGAATTAAACGAACATTTTTTAAGATATATTTAAAAGCAAAGCATATCCAAATATATTCAGATAACATCTGTATGATTAGATCGCGTGGAGCAGTGTGATGCTCCCAGCTGAGGGTGTCGGGTCAGGCGCTCACCTGGCTGTGACCGCCAGCAGATGCACCTGAAGCAAAAAGTCACACCGCATCCACCTTCACCTGCTGCCTGTGTTCGCCCCGCGAGGTCCCGCCCTCGCTGCACGAGCCGCTTTCCCATTGGACGGAGAGATGAGTGAGTGGTGCCGGTGTGGAGCACCTGGGAGTCAGTCATCGGCCGGGATCAGTGGAGCTGCGCACAGTGAGCGGAGCACACAGCAATGCGGACGAAGAAGGGCAAAAACGAGGGGAATAGTCCGTTTTTCTCCAACATCCCGGCGGATCGGAGGTTTCTCGGTCGAGAGGAATAATTTACCCGGGATTACGCCCACGAAACCCCGCAGGAAAGGACATCAACAGCTCCGCGGCGCATATTTTCTCCCCACCGCACATTTGTATTCCCAGCCCCGGACGTGTGGAGTAGTCAGCAAGAAAAATAATAATGATTGCGTGAATATTATTGCACTAGTCGCGTTTTTGTGTGTGTGTGTCGCCAGCAGCGCCTCGCGTGTTTTTGCGCAGACTCGCTATGGTGGACTCCGCTGCCGCGAGGAAGACTTTCGTGGTCCCAGACATAAAGCCGTTGGATCTGTACGACTGCACTAAAGCAAAAATATGCGCAAGTGTCGGATGGCTGCTGGCGAAGTCCTACGGCAGTGCAGGTAGGTCTCATTCTAGGGTGCGGGCCTGCTGTGTCAATACCATTCCAAGAAGTCATGTAAATATATCCATCCTTCTGTTGACTATCAATATTTGTATTCTGCTCAGCGGTGTAGAGAAACGCACATGCGTGTAGGGAAACCGAGTGCGCGCGCGCGCCTGGGAATAGCTCAGCGATTTTCCTCACAAAGAGCAGCATGTGAAAGGGGGGGGGGGGGCCGTGCACGCGACGCATTCTTGTGACTCTGACACATGTCATTTGTTCTCTCCCGGTGAGTGGCCACCTCTCCAGTAGGTGAGCCGTGTGTGAGTCACAGCAGCGGGCCTCCTCCCGAGGCCTTATCGCGCTAACCCGTTTCCAGCCACTCACACATTGCAGGCTACTGGGCATGTTTTTTTTTTTTCTAATCCGGTTGCACATGATGGTTTTTAGCAGGCTCGGTGTTGACACCCCCCTCGTGTAGCTGATGTGAACAGTTTCTAGTGCAATGCATATGCAGGATCACATAGCTGCGTGCAAATGGCTCATTGGGCACTTGATGTTCAGACATATCAGTTTGCCAATATGTTTTTTTAAAAATATTCTCAGGCTACAAAATAGCGCCTGTGAGAAAGCTGCCAACTACTGTGACGCAAAACTCACCCACCTAAGAAAATAATTGTCACACGGATCATAAGACACGGATTTGCCTTCGGTTTCTGGAGACGCGCAGCGCCAGCTTCTGACCCTGAGGTGATAAGAAGAAGTCTCTTTGTTTTAGAGCACTATCTGGTCCAGAATAGATCCCTCAAAGAAGACCCCAACACGCTCCTGTTTGAGAAAGGCTCGGTGACTTGCTGCTTTGTTTCTTTTGGAGTACACACAGTAGTCTAATTGTCTTGGACAGGTTTCCCTCAAGTACTTGATTTTTTTCTTTTCTTAAAATGACAAAAGCTGGGAAACAGAATAAAAGCACATGTTAATAGTGAAGGTTTCATACAGGGACTCTGTTTGGGCTGTAAGTGTGTGTGAGGTTTCCTCTCCCTCACTTTGACAACATGACTGTGTTTACACAATCCCAGACAGGCCTAGTCCAGGACTCCAGGCTGCTGCTGCTGCTTCCTCTTGTTTGGCACCTTAGCCACGCCCTCTGGTCAAAGTCACTCTCTGTGCTGAGATACAGGAACACAGGAAGATTTCTGCAAAGTCAAGATGACATCACGTCACGTGCTCCCTTCCCCAAACTCAGCTGGGTAGAACAACAGATAGCACAGCAGGAGCCGACCTTTCTGGTCCTGGCTCTTACAGGTCAATTAACCTCACCATAACAATAAGTGGAATTTGTAATCCCATGGTCTTTCACATGGACAGCATACTGATTTATTTATATATATATATATATATATATATATATATATATATATATATATTTGTATTTCTATATATGTGTATATATATCTGTGTGTGTGTGTGTGTATATATATTTGTGTATATATTTTTGTATATAAAATATATATATATATATATATATATATATATATATATATATATATATATATATATGAGGAATATTAAGGCTGGACAGTAGCTTTTAATGGGAACCCGTAAAGACCAAGTTATGAACTATATTATAACAAAATGATAGTCTTTATATAGGTTACCCTAAAACAAATCTCTGTGCAATCCCGATAATCTGAAAGCTTCTTATAGGCTTGGTTTGGACTGGCATACCTATACTAGCATGACCCCCCCCCACCCACACACACACACACACACACAGGAAAAAAAACGGAATATCTAGATTGTGAATTTGTGACCCTCATGTTCACCACTACTAAAGCTATGGTGTAAAGTTAACTTTCTCTTAAGACTGTAAAAAATATCAATTTACAACAGTGCCCAAGATGAACCGTTTCTCTATAAATGCTAAAGAGAAGAGCTGCAGGAATAATTTTCAGTGCAGGAAGCACAGAAGCATCCATTATGGGAGGAAAGAAGAGCTACAGCCCCACAATCCTTTGCTCTTGAAACGGACCGCACACAAGGCGGCTGTTCCCTGTGGGCCGCTTGATCCACTTAGCAACATCATGTTGGGGCTTCCTTAATATCATTAAGAACCGGTGTTAATTCTATTGACTTTGTCGACGCCAATGATACTATTATAGCTATACTATTATTATGTTGCACATAATGGTCTAATTTATATTTCCTCATGAGGCTTTATGCATTTTAGGAATTGCATTGTGGGAACGGAGGAGGTGTCTCGTCTATTGTAACTCCTTGACAAGTCGTCCATGTGTAATGTTTTCTTTGAAGGAGGTTTGGCATGGTTGACATATCTGCTCTACCTTTGTAGCCGTGACGGATTCATCATCCGAGGGTGACTCAAACTAGTTCATACCTCTGCAGAATGGGACCAGACACTCTTGCTACACGAGTTACTCGTCTTGGGTGTAACTAGTTCACACTAAATGGCGTGTTTGTAGGGACGTGTGCAAATTCAGTTTTCTGTCGTCGTCCATGCTTTTTAATTCAGTTAACAACTTAATTTCTAATTATGCACCAACTTTTCGGCTATCAGTCATCCTCTGATTGTTGTCATCCTGTGATTTCTCTTTTCTTCTGTGCCAGTGAAGCTGAACCACTGGGTACCTGCATGTTTCAAATCGTGTGTTACAAAACAAAGCTGCTTGGGTTACACATGAAGTCCTCTCCCGATCTGTGTAACTATGGCGAGTCAACAAGGGACGAGGACCTGAGGAGGATGTCACCTCGCCATTAGTGTTTACTCAAGACGTTCGGCATCCTATTGGTTCATGTTATAAAACTCTTCCATCATACAGTTCCTGAAGTGTGTTTCAGGAGAATCCTTTTTTAACCCTCCTGTCACCTTTGGGGTCAATTTGACCCCATTCAACATTTAACGTCTCTAAAAAAATTGACAATTTATTTTGCTTCATATTTCATGACTTTTCCTAATTTATTGAGGACAACTGGGAAAACATAAAATTCACATGTTTTCAATGTTGTGTACAATTTGACCCCAGGCTGTTTTTCACTGTTTAAAACATATAAGAAATATCAACTTTTTTTATTTATTTAAAGGGTTATTTAGGTCAACAAACAAACATAAAGTACCTCGCACTTAAACTTGGAAAACAATATAAATTCTAATAATTTTCTGGAGGTTTTAATAGCTGGGGTCAAATTGACCCCAAGGGTAAAAGATGTCAGTAAATTTGAAGGTCACATGAGGGTCAAAGAAGTCATTTACCACATCCCACAGGGGATACGCTACAGACCTTTCTACACAGATCTGGTTGGTCGTTGGCGTCTACCTTCAGGACTCTTCCCTACTCTGCCATCTTACGTGGTCCCGTTGGTCTCTCCAGCGCCGTAATGTAATCAGACGCTCCTTCCATAGGATGTCTGTGTAATCTGGCCCCTTTAATGCAATTTAAAGTGTCTGTTGGTGATGTCGTGCTCGATGATGTGGTCCAGGAGACACGGGGCGGTTAGCGGCTGCATATCCGAGGCAAACTGACCTGTCGATGTGTCGGGAGACGTCTTGTCTCGTGCTCGGCGTGTGCTTCTTTAAAGCACACGCGGTCAGACGCTGGTTATTGGTTCATTTATAATTACCTTCGCATTGAAAATGCGGAAGGTGATGTTTTGATCGCCGTGTATTTGTATGCGTGCGTGTTATTCGCATAAGTCAAAAAGTATTAAACCGAATCGCATGGAATTTGGCGGGATGATTGTTTATTATCCGGGGACCATTTGATTAGATTTTGGGAACGATCGGGTCAAAGGTCAAGGTCATGAAGAGGTCAAAATCTTCTTTTTACCATAGCAGTCAATTTTTATGCTCATCATTCAATGCCCAATCTTCTGATATGCGAAGGTATGCGCTCTACCGAGTGCCCGTTCTAGTTCATTATTTGTTTGTGTATTTTATTCAGTCAATCAAATCAAATACAATACAATATTATCCTATATAATATACAAAAGAGACTGAATAGGTATAGGTAGAAGCAAAAAATGCTTATAAATTCCTATCCTAAATAAATCAGAAAATGAATATAAAAAAAGAAGAAAAATAAATAATATATATTTATATATACATCTTCCATATTAATACGTTTTTAATCACATTTATAACTCTCAAGAATTGTTATAAATAATTCCCTTGAATGATCAAGATGATTGTTTCTTTCATGATTTGCGAGCGTATTGTTCCATCGATCGACCGCGGCAGTGGAACAGCTGATGCATCAGCAATGCCATTAAAGTCCATTGATGGCTTGAGCCCAGAGGATCATCCAGAGGGGGGGGGGGGGGCGCCGTCACGGCTGATCTTAAACTTCCTGTCTGCATCTTTACGTTCCGCACTTCTGCATATCTGAGTTCTCATTAATTATTTAACGTGTGTCGGGGTTCCTGAGAGGTTCCAGGAAAGCCTCCGTGTTGGTCTGGATTGTCAAATCCAGCAGGTCTCGCAAACCGATGCGGCGTGTTGTTAATAGAGGGCGTTGCATAATGCTAACTGGTACTGTTGCAGCCTTCTTGCTTGTTGATCGATCCACTCAAATGTCAAATGAGAAGGCGTGTGCGCTGGGTTTTTGTGTAACTCTTTTACACAAAGGATTCAGCCTGTTTGTTTGTGTGTCTTCATGCTGCGGTCAGCGGGCCGTCGGGCCGGACGGAGGAGACGCTGCATCGATCCAGCTCCTCTTTTCAACGGCTTCTTAATCGGTTTCTTGTGTTTTTAAAGTTTTACACACCGGCTCATCGCTGGAATAGTGCTGTTGTCTTTCTCGGTTCTTTTTCAAATTTTATTTTGACCTTCGCGTTGAAAATGCAGAAGGTCATGTTTGGATCGCCGTGTATTTGTATGCGTGCGTGTTATTCGCATAAGTCAAAAAGTATTAAACCGGATCACATGAAATTTGGTGGGATGATTGGTTATTATCCGGGGAGCATTTGATTAGATATTGGGATCGATCGGGTCAAAGGTCAAGGTTAAGGTCATGAAAAGGGCAAACATCTTTTTACCAAAGCACGGTCAATTTATATCCAATTGGCATACAACTAATGCCAACATGTTCATAATTCAATGCCCGACCTTGTGATGTGTGAAGGTATGCGCTCTTATGTTTGTTTGTTTGTTGACGACCTAAACTGAGTACACGTTGTGTTCGGGACATTAAAACACATTTTATTTGTTTGTTTTCCCAGTTGTCCCCAATACATTAGGAAAATTCATGAAATGTGAAGCAAAAAAAAATTATGCCAATTCTTTTTTTTTTTAGAGACGTCAACAGTTGAATGGGGTCAAATTGACCCCCAAGGTCACAGGAGGGTTAAAGCCGCCTGCTGGTCACTCTTTGTGTTACCGTCCATTCCTTTTAGTTATTCAACAGTAGGTGTGCGCTCTCTTATGATTGTTGCTATTTTGTATGTGCATTTTTTTTTTTTTTTTTTTTTTTTGTATTTTAAGTACAGGAAAGAAAAAAAAACACATATGCAAATAAAGAAACAAAAAATACCATAGTAACAAAACTAATAATAATAATAATAAATAAAGCAGGGAGAAATCATTTTCCATAGAGTAAAGAAATACACTCAGGCCATTTATCTGTGACATAGCTGTACCACTTTTGCCAGTGCTTAAGAAATGTTTCTGTTCTTTGGTGAACACGAGCTGTGATCTGCTCCATTCTGTAGATATCCGTTACAACGTCTCTCCAAGATGTAATTGTAGGACACTGGTAATAACCATTTTCTAGTAATAGTCTTTGTACTGGCCATCAGCATCAAGAGTCTGTCCCCTTTCGGCCATGTATGTGCAGTTTTGATAATCGTTGTGTGGACACACCGCCTCACGCTTGTTTCTGTCGCACCGAAACATTGTTCGCGGCCGGACCGTCGCTCAGGGAAACGAGGCTCGTATCGATCGCTCTCCTTCCACCCAGTCGTGGCATTTGCATCCTGCTTTGCCTCCTGGGGAAGTTTTCAGTTCATCTCCGCGTATCATCTCGACGGGGCCGCGGCTAAAGGTGTGCGTTTAGCCGGGCGTGGCGCGCTGAATACGGCAGTGAAGTGAGCATTGTGGTTCTGGCTTACGCACAACAAAGTGCACCATGCGGCGTGACGGGCGATATTGTCCGACGACAATAGGGATCGTTGACTGAAAGGGAGAGACGGAAAAAAAACAAGGCATTGTCAAATCTTTGAAGCTGGGCGTTTTGTTTAGTTGGCTGATGTCCAGATCCATCGCATTACTTCTAATGATACAGCAACACAGTGACGCCTACATGGAAACAACCCCATCGCTCTCCGTTCCGCACATACGTATGCACTCGTGCGTAGGTACGCATACGTCTCCTTTCTCTTTTCAAACAACTTGTCAACTCTCCCCCTGAAGGCCCTTTCACTATTATTCCAGTATGTGTGCTTAGAGCTGTACAGGTGTGTGTGTGTGTGTGTGATGCTCTGGATGCAGAGGAACCAGTTTCCCTGAGGGTGCGTCTCTCATATGTTCTGGACTTGTTTTTGTTGTTGTTGTTGTGGACAGAAACGCAGAGCTCTCAAGTGTCCCGCATTGAGCGTGAGACTCACGCATTTCGGTCTTAACTCCCGCACTCCCGCCACACATCGTATTTCTCACGCTGAAAAAAATCTCTCGTCTAATTCATGTTTTAATGAGCCGCGCCGCCCTCACCGTGGAGGAACCAAGCGCTCCCCTGGAGTTCTGCTGTGAGGTGCCACTTATCAGCCAATCAAAAAATGAAATGGGCTACACAATAGCCAATCAGAAAACGGACGTATCTGTTGTATCTGGGTGAGATTTAATCCGGCAACCAATGAAAATAAAGCATCCTGGAATTGCGCGCGACTTATATCCTAAAGTTTCGTTCTGCGGGGAGGGGGTGCTGCTGATGGATATGTCTCACGCTTGCCTGTCTTCAAAACTTGAGAGCCCTGGAAACGCCCGTTTGATAAGATTCTTTTACAAATCTTCAGCTACTTCCTAATAGTGAGTGCTACGCAATGCTAAACTAAAGTTTCCTTGAGTGGAGATCGAATTGGAGTTTTCTCATTTGCTGTTTTTGATCCCGTTGCTTATTTCTGCGTCTGAGATTTGCTCGGTCCCTAAACGAGTGGCGGAGCGTCTCGTAATGTGCAGATGCCGCCCCCTGAGCCCGTCGTGCCCCACTGACCTTGATGCTCGACTCGCATGATTACAGCTCGAGGGTATTTGGTCGTAATCTGTCGGAAAGCGGGTCTCCGAGCTATCGCCAAAAGAACACGCTCATGCCGATCATGACGAGTTCCTCCTATTTTCTAATATTCATAGTTACCTTCGCAATGAAAATGCAGAAGGTAATGTTTTGATCGCCGTGTATTTGTATGCGTGGGTGTTATTCGCATAAGTCAAAAAGTATTAAACCGAATCGCATGAAATTTTGGTGGGATGATTGGTTATTATCCGGGAACCATTTGATTCCGATTCGATCGGGTCAAAGGTCAAGGTCATCAAAAGGTCAACATCTTCTTTTTACCATAGCGCGGTCCATTTCTATCTAATTGGTAACTAATGGCAACATTTTCATAATTCAATGCCCAATCTTGTGATATGTGAAGGTATTTTTTATTAGCCTTTTATTTAACAAGGTCGGTCCCATTGAGATACAATGACCTCTTTTTCAAGGGAAGCCTGGCCAAGACAGCAGCATAGAAACATTGCAACAGTCACAAGACACATCAGAAAACCCATAACACAAATAAAATACATTAAAAAGGATAAGGCAACAGGACTAAAGCTCCGGGTTTACACCAAAACAAGAACAAGAGCGGTATGAAGCCGCTCCAATTTCTCTCACACGAGTCTTAAAAGTTTCAAAGTTGATGAGCTCCTTTAACTTTAGAGTTTTTTGCAGCAGTTGCAGCACATTTAAAACAGTGCTTACCAAATTCAGAGTGAACTTTGGGCATAATTAATAAATAAAACTTGTTATGCGCTCTACCGAGTGCCCCTTCTAGTTTCATCTGCACGGCTCCCTCAACATAGTGTTTTTTTAACATCGTTGCTGCTCGATGACTTCATCTAACTGTGTGTGTTTTGTCTTTGTAGAGAGCGTCCCTGCAGAGCTGCGTGACCCCTTCTACTGCGACCAGTATGAGCAGGAGCACCTCAAGCCGCCGGTCACGCGCCTCCTGCAGTCCTCGGAGCTCTACTGCCGGACCTACAGCCCGCTGCTGGGCGGCGCCGGCGTGGAGGCGCAGCCCAAAGACAACGTGGCCCTGCTGCAGCTCCTCAGCCAGAGGGGGGTCGCCCCCAAAGACCAGCAGACGCCGGTGACCGACGCCGACCTCCGACACAAACCCATCAAAATGGTAACGTTACGGGCGTGGGAACAGTAAACACGGACACTACCGTTCAAAAGTTTGGGGTCACGTAGAAAAAAGGGAAAAAAAACACTATTTTTTCCAAAGAAAATGACATTAAATTAATCAGAAATACACTCTCTACATAGTTAATGTGGTAAATGACTATTCTCTGTTTTTAATGAAGTCTCTACAGAGGTGTGTAGAGGCCCATCTCCATGTTCTAGTGGTACATTGTGTTATTGCCTTAGAAGACGAGCAGAGGGGTAGAACCCCCTTGAAACACTTTTTTAAATAACTTTTTATTTTGCATTTTCCACAAACAGATTATTCCTTAACATTGAAACCCTTTTTATGTGAGCGCAGCTGAAAACAGTTATGCTGGTGAGAGAAGCTCTAAAACTGGCCTTCCTTTGAGCCACAAGTCTGAAGAACAACATTAATATTTACAATGAAAATCATTATTTATAACCTCGTCAATGTCTTGACTATATTTTGTATTAATCTTGTATTCATTTAATAAATAAAAGTCAGTTTTTACGGAAAACGCAACATTTTCTCGGTGACCCCAAACTTTTAAACGGTAGTGTACACGATGACATCACGCGAGTCTGGCGTGCGGTGTTGTTGGTCGTCGTCTGAAGGCATCGAGCTGAAGAAATGTTGCAACTGTTGCTCGGTTAGAAGCCGCTTCGTGTTCGTCTTTCGCCCGGAGGAGCACATATCTCCTCCCTGTAACCGGATGCTCTGCTATCCAGGAGTCTGCAGGAGCGCAGAAGGGGTCGACTGGGCTTCGTGTTGATACAGGGGCTTGTTTACGCTTTGGTTCTCGGGATTAAAGGACATCAAAAAGACCTCGCTCATTCAATTCTCCCCCCCCCCCATCCCCCCCAGCTGATCCCAGAGGATGAGTGGATCCAGCTGCTGGGACAAGGGACCGTCACACAAGGGAGGGCTACTTTAAATCCACCATGTGAGGAGAAGGGAGAGTCTCGCCTCAATAGGTGTTCCTGATCCGGACAATAGCTTAATGGTTCTTGTGAAATTTAAGATTCTGTGTTGGGAGAGCACTCTGGGCTGGACGAGAGTTACAACCAGAGGAACTGGTTTGTCCTCTTTGCTCTTGACAATGGATACCTCTCTCTCTCATTATTGCTCTCTCTCTCTCTGTTGTACACGCATAATGTAGTACTGGGTTCTTTAGAGAGAGCTGCAGTTTATTTTCAAATGAGGAATTTGACTGAAAGAAGTGGGATGCTTTTAGGTTTGTTCGAACATATAGTCCTGTTTTGCTTCAACTGACAATAACTCATTGTAACTTTTTTTTTTTTATAAAATTTATTTTAGAAATTACAAAACAAGACTTATAGTACAATGTATACCTCACAAATAAGGATTGACAACATATCACAGTCAAATGGTGAGGATACCCATTATGTAAAGACTATAACTAAGGAAACAGAAAAACACAAAAACATATACATAACAATAAGTAAAACAACAACAACGTAAAAGGTATAAAAAAATTAAATAAAAAGTGCTGCATGCTGCGAATATGTGCTCCCAATACAGCTAGTTAAAACAGGATACTGGTGCGTTGTTCGGGGACTCATTGTAACTTAATCTGGAAGTATTAGTACAAAACCTGTGTTTACAGATTATTATCCTCCCCCAAAAGGTTCTAATGATTTATAGGCTGCTTGTCGGGAGTCTCACGGGACCTGTGAGTTGTGTTGTGTTGTGTTGTGTCTGCTGGCCACAGCTGCAACACTGACGCTGATTAGCTTAATTATATGCTGGAAAAAAGTGTGCATGCAGTTGTGACATTTTCTAAACTAAATAACACACATTGCCTGACTGTTAGCAATGAAGTGAGCGTGCAGATGTTGGTTTGTGTTGTATTGTCATAGCGCTACAGCTAGGATAAAACGGAGGTATGGAAATAGTTGCAACGTTGTTTTTTTGGACCAGATGAAGATGAGAGACACGGAGAAGGAAGCGTGACGTTCAGGAGTGGTTCGTACGGTCATGGGAAACCTGGAAAAGTCATGGAGGTTTAAAATGGTCATTTCCAGGCCTGGAAAAGTCATGGAAATTTGTTATGATCGCATGTTCATTTACGCCGAGGTTGAAATAAACTTTGAGAAGGTGTGTATGTTCCAAATAAGCTTTTATTTAAACAAAGTATGAGATGCCTCTGCTTAATTTGAAGTTATTTCCAGGGTTTGTACGGTCATGGAAAACCTGGAAAAGTCATTTTAAAATGGTCATTTCCAGGCCTGGAAAAGTCATGGGAAAAACTTAAATCATAAAAGTTTTGGAAAAGTCATGGAAATTTGTTATAATCGCGTGTTTATTTACGCCGAGTTTGAAATAAATAATACGTTTTTTCTAAAGAAAGACGCTCAAAATATAAGCCGGGTACGCTCTCTATACACAAAATGTTCTAAATTGTTCATGTCTATACCGAGACTTCCGTTTGGTCATGGACATTTGGTTTAAAGTCCTGGAAAAGTCCTGGAAGTCCACTGGTCAACATGTGTCAGAACCCTGTCATCATCTCACAATGTCTCAGTATCAATTTCAATCGTTTATGCATTTCAGTATTTCTCAGAGCTTCTATTGTACATTGGTTTAGTCTTTTGATATAATCTCATCAATCATTAGCCCAAAGCATGTCACAGGCCTTATGCTTTGAATATCATATAATCCAGCAAGTAGAAGTCTGCACAGGCCTGCAGACGGGATCACACACCTAGTTTCCCTCTAAGGAGTATTGACGATAACCACCGTGTGTATCATGCTGTTTTAAAAAGAAATGGTAGTTTTTAAACTACATCATTACAGCGCCAGCATAATATTTGCTCGTGACACAGTCGATCTCTCTCATGCATGATGTTGTGTACTTTATGAGCGTGTGAGTCTTGTCTGCTTGCATGCTTCTCAGTCCTGGGAGAAGCTTCCAGGCCATGCACCGTCTCGGCCGTACGTCCCACCTTTTACACTCGTTTTCTATCTGGTTCGGTTTCCGCTGCATCGTCTCTTTGACGCGTTGCTCTGAGCCTTCCAGCCGCCGCCCGGCTGCGTTTCCTCCGAGTCTGTCGCTCACTGGCTCTGTAGCTACAGCGTGACGGCAGAGAAAGTGGGTCACGCTGCAGCAGCAGTGGAGGGATGGAGCCTCGATGTGGGTCTCGGCCAGTAAACGCTTTGGAGCTGCAGCAATCTGCTGCACAACTAATATATATGACATCTTTAGTTATTATATATTGTTATAAATTTAGTTATTACATCATTTAGTAACTTAGTATTTTGTATTTTAGTTTTATTTTTTTATTTTAATTTAATTTTATATTCTTATTAATGCTCTAATTTACACCCACTGCTGTGATCCTGGAATGTCCCCACTGTGGGACTAATAAATGAATATCTTATCTTATCTTATCAACCTAGAATACAAACTCGGAACAACAAGAATACAGAAAGTAACATTTCCTCAACATAGTTAAACTACTAAAGTACCACAATAAGAGATATTTAAGAGCCATCTTCAAACATCCATGTCAAACCAGGATCAGATGTAGTGCATGTACAGAAAAGTCCAGAAAGAAAAAGTTTACGCGACTGCCGGTTAATCTGCCCGGCCGGAAGCTGTTGATGACTTTTCACTTTGTTATTATTACACATCACACATATTATGGGCTGTTCATTGATGGTAATTCAGACATTTGTCTGGTGTGTAAATCCAGGGATGGAGGCTTGCTGTAACCCATGGAGACGCTGGTACTAGATGGAGTTGCTAGACCAGCCGTTGACCTACTCTATATAAAACTACTCAGTCGGGGCTCTGATCAAAGTGTGTGTGTGTGTGTGTGTGTGTGTGTGTGTGTGTGTGTGTGTGTGTGTGTGTGTGTGTGTGTGTGTGTGTGTGTGTGTGTGTGTGTGTGTGTGTGTGTGTGTGTGTGTGTGTGTGTGTGTGTGTGTGTGTGTGTGTGTGTGTGTGTGTGTGTGTGTGTGTGTGTGTGTGTGTAAGACGACGCATTAAACTGTTCGCTTCTGCAGAAGATTTTGCCGTTTCCTGATTCGGTTCATATTAAGCGATGCCCGCTGGACATATCTGACATATATATTATTTTTGACATCTTGTAATGGTGAAACGGTAATTGCACTTCTCTTGTAACCCAAGCTAGCGCCGACGTCCTCACAGGCTGGGGTTATCATAACAGTGACGCTCTGTAGACTGCACATCCTTGAGGCTAAGCAGAGGAACCCCCAACTGCCTCCATCCCATGTGTGTGTGTGTGTGTGAGGTTGTGCATGTCCCACTGGTAACTGTCCTTCTGGTGGTGGCCCAGCCCAGATTAGAGATAATCTCCCATGCAGACTGAACGTCATCATCCACGATGGGATGACATGCCAGAGATGACCACCGCTGCTCCTACCGCGTCGAACGACATCAAAGTGATTCGTCACGTGTATTGTCGGTGGAGATGGTGGAATATAATCCCAATTATCCATTTCAAACCTACCGCTATTGACTCCACTCGAGGTGAGGTGAAGAGATTGCTCCGACGGTGACGTATTAACACTACCGTTCAAAAGTTCGGGGTCACTTAGAGAAAAAGAAAAAGAAGCACTGTTTTTTCCAATGAAAATTAAATTAATCATAAATACACTCTCTACATAGTTAATGTGGTAAATGACTCTTCTCTGTTTTTTAATGAAGTCTCTACAGAGGTGTGTAGAGGCCCATCTCCATGTTCTAGTGGTACATTGTGGTATTGCCTTAGAAGACGAGCGGAGGGGTAGAACCCCCTTGAAACACTTTAAATAACTTTTTTATTTTGCATTTTCCACAAACAGATTATTCCTTGACATTGAAACCCTTTTTATGTGAGCGCAGCTGAAAACAGTTATGCTGGTGAGAGAAGCTCTAAAACTGGCCTTCCTCTGAGCCACAAGTTTGAAGAACAACATTAATATTTACAATGAAAATCATTATTTCTAACCTTGTCAAGGTCTTGACTATATTCTGTATTAATCTTGTATTCATTTAATAAATAAAAGTGTGAGTTTTCATGGAAAACACAACATTTTTTCCGTGACCCCAACTTTTGAACGGTAGTTGCGTAGTAAGACGTGTAGCTATAACGCATTCAGCCCTCTTCCCGCCCCCTGTTGGTTTTGCACAGGCGCTGATACTTTGTCTTACATCCTGCTGCTGTGTTGGCAGCTTTCCGGTCAAGTGAGCATCAGTCGGGAGCTTAGTGGAAAATAGAAGTGGCACACTATCAGAAATGCTTTTCATTTTGCACCATTTGTTCTGCCCTGGGCCGTAGAGTCTTAATAAAATGCATCTACTGTATGTTAAACAGGTTTGGTGTACATCTGATCTAGACTGGGTTCCCTTGCTTATCAGGGTTCGTTCGGTCATGGAAAACCTGGAAAAGTCATGGAGGTTTAAAATGGGCATTTACAGGCCTGGAAAAGTCATGGAAAAAACTTAAATCATAAAAGTTTTGGAAAAGTCATGGAAATGTGTTATAATCACGTGTTCATTTACACAGAGTTTGAAATAATTAATGTTTTTTAAAGAAAGACGCTCAAAATACAAGCCGGCTATATGCAAAATGTTCTAAATTGTTCATGTTTATACCAAAATTTGGTTTAAAGTCATGGACATTCATTGGTCAAAATGTGTTAGAACCCTGCTTGGTAAACCTGGAATTAAAGTCATGGCATTTTAAAATGGTCATTTCCAGGCCTGGAAAAGTCATGGAAAAAAATTAAATCATAGAAGTTTTGGAAAATTCATGGAAATTTGTTATAATCACATGTTCATTTACACCGAGTTTGAAATAATTAATGTTTTTTAAAGAAAGAGGCTCAAAATATAAGCCGGCGTATCTGCAAAATGTTTTAAATTGTTCATGTTTTTACCGAGATTTCAGTTTGGTCATGGACATTTTGGTTTAAAGTTATGAAAATCCATGGGTCAAAATGTGTAAGAACCCTGCTTAAGCAAACATGTATTATGCATGTAATTGTTCATATATTCTGTGCTTGGAGAGACTTATGCGCTCAGATCCTCAGCTGGGCCCCAGACCCGGTTGATCCCCTGTTGGTTTCCCAGTGGGGGATGGGGGAGGGGGGATGGGGTTAAGTCATATTTCAGACATAATCAGATTTAGCTTTCATCCTAATCTCACTTAATGATCCACAAGATGCCGTTGCCTGATTCGTGCGGCTGGTTGTTGACGTGATTACGCAACCGAATGTGCCACATAGAGCCGTAAAGATGTGATGCCTCTGGGGGGTTTTCAGAGCAGCGGCCTGGTGCTAAACCGGCGGCACGGAGCAATGCTGTGGTCAGGCCCGTGTCGAGGTGCATTGTGGGTCAGCTGGCTGGTCGTCATGGGGATCTGGCAGGCTCCGCGCTGGACGTTCAGCAGTCGCTCCTCTCTCCCCTCTCATTAGGGAGACTTGTGATTTAGCTTAGCGAGCGCTTCTGGGTCTGCAGAGGGAAATCCAGGAGCAATCCTCTTCCTGATTTACTCTGCACACTTTAGTGTTTAGATACAATTTATTTGTAGAAATTACAAAACAAGACTTGTAGTACAATATACCTCACAAATAAGGATTGAAAACATATCACACAGTCAAATGGTGAGGATACACATTACATGTAAAGACTATAAATAAGGAAACAAAAACATATACACCACCGTTCAAAGGATTGGGGTCACGTAGAAATGTCTTTATTTTTCAAAGAAAAGCATGTTCTTTTGAATGAAGATAACATTGAATTATTAAGAAAAGCACTCTATACATTATTAACGTGGTACATTACTATTATAGGTTGAAACAAAATTAAATATCTACACGGTTGTATAGAGGCCCATCTCCAGTGTTCTAGTGGCACATTGTGTTATCGCCTTAGAAGACTAACAGAGGGGTAGCATTTTTGAAAACCCTTTTTGTTATGTTAGCACAGCTGAAAACAGTTATGCGGGTCAGAGAAGCTTTTCAACTGGCCTTCCTTTTGAGCTTGAAGTCTGAAGAACACAACTCATATTTAAAATATAAATCATTATTTCTAACCTTGTCAATGTATTTACTATATTTTCTATTCATTTTGCAATTCATCGGATAATAAAATAATTCATAAATAAAAGTGAGTTTTCATGGAAAACACGAAATTGTCTTGTTGGGTGACCCCAAACCTTTGAACGGTAGTGTATATAAGGATAAATAAAACACAACGGCAACATAAAAGGTATTGAAAATGAATTAAACAAAAAGTGCTGCATGCTGTGAATATGTGCTCCCAATAAAGTTAGTTGAAACAGTTTTACTCTGCACTTTTCTGTCATGAATCGTACTTTCTGAAAATCTATTGTACCGTCCGACAACAGTCGGCCACTTTAACCGTCGTCTCCCTCTTCCCTCTCTCTCATCCTCTCCCCTTTCACACGGCGACAACAGCTCCAGCCTATGATTACACGCCGTGGCTCGATCTAAAAATAAGCGACTACATTAAATCACTTTGAGTGTCGGACATGAGCTGCCGGAGCGGTTTAGCAGCAGTTTGTTCCTTTTTGTTCCTATTCCCACCTTCACAGAGGAGATCATGGAGTTCTGTCGTTAATCTATGTTGTATTTTAATGAGGTTGCAGTTGGGTTGAACTAGAACATATTATATTCAGAGGTATAATCTAATGTTATCCAATTGGCATACAACTAATGCCAACATGTTCATAATGCAATGCCCAATCTTGTGATATGTGAAGGTATGCGCTTGTGCCCGTTCTAGTTGATGTTTTTTAAAGAAAGACGCTCAAAATATAAGCCGGCGTACGCTCTCAATACACAAAATGTTCTAAATTGTTCATTTTTATACCGAGATGACAGTTTGGTCATGGACGTTTGGTTTAAAGTCCTGGAAATCCACTGGTCAAAATGTGTAAGAACCCTGGGTTAAGTGTCTCAAACCGGTGACCCTCTGATTTGAAAGACATTGCTGCTAACCAAATACGGAAACGACAACAATTCCAACAGTGTCATGTGTTTGCATAATAATAAAAATAATAATAATACATACAATTTCTATAGTTCATAATACTCAAAGACGCTTGAGTATCATCATAAATAACTCTCCAGACATTGAAAACTGAATCTTAATTAGCTCAGGATTCAAGTTTTGCGATGAGGAAAACAATATGTACTCTATAAATGTTCATATAATACGTGCCAATCCGCGTTATACGTGTTATATAAAATGAGGGAATATTACTTGAAATAAGCCAAATTATCTGCCAACAGAACAGGAACATTTGACTTCATTTCTTAAAACAAGTGAAATGCTCCAACATTAAAACTGCCTAAGAAAAATATCTAGTCAGTCAAAAAACAAGCATAGATTGCCTTAATGTGAGATATTTCATCTTACTTCGACGTAAATGTTTGCAGTGCAGCCCTCGTTGCTGCATCAGGGTTGAACAGACGTCCAGACAGGGCTGAGGTACCGACCCGATCCGGCGCGATGCAGGAGGTTAGAGGAGGAATGTCTGGCCTTTGTAAGTAGGAACATGGAGCCGGCACTGATTTGCACCGATTAGGCTCAAAACTGTTGGAGATTGAAGGAGTGGCTCCATCACAGGAATGTGTTCTCGTCCTCTCGGACAATTTGCTTGTTGCAATTAGCCGAAAGACAAACGGAGAAGTATCAGTTTAATATCTTTACTTCATACAAAGGAGTCGTTCATGGAGGAGTCCGGACTTTGAATGGGGTCAGATTGACCCTAAAGGTCACAGGAGGGTTAAGAAAGCCTCAACAGGATAGCTCACAACAAAGTCCAGATGTTTAACATCTCTAAAATAAATATTGATGTTTTTTTTAATTCATATTTTATGTTTTTTTTTCTAATTTATTGGGGACAACTGGGTAAACATAACATTCACATGATGATGTGTTTTCACTGTCCTGTACAATTTGACCCCCGGCTGTTTTTCACTGTGTAAAACATATAAGAGATATCAACTTTATTATTTATTTAAAGGGCTGTTTAGGTAGTCAACACACAAACATAAAGTACCTCACAATTAAACTTGGGAAACAATATTAATTCTAATCATTTTCTGGAGGTTTTAATTGCTGGGGTCAAATTGACCCTGAGGGTAAAACATATTAGTAAATGTGAAGTAAAAGGAGGGTTAAACTATAAATAAATATTTATCAGCTGCTGTGACTACCAGAATAATTGAAAAGAATGCTTAATCAGGCATAGCCCCCCTTTATAAATTACATAGAATTAAAATGTTTTAAATTCGAATCATGTCCATTAAGATGGAGCTCAGACGTGTGAAGTTGGTGGTTGATCCGCGGCTCAGACCAGCACCACCTGTGATGAGCTAACCGGTTTATAGAGCTAAGGCGCTCTGCCTGACGGAGCATTTTAATGAGCTCTCGCCATTAGAAAGGGCTTTTAATGTTCTTCTAATTATAATGGAACACACTTGTGTCTTTTTGGATACAAATACTTGGCAACAACATATGTCGGGTGACATGTTTATGGTTTTGATTCTAGTTTGTATTTGTGTGTAATAACAATATCTTAATTAGTTTTTATATGTCTATTATGTTGTCTGACAACAATAGATGAATGCGACAAAACTGCAACAAAAACAACTTGAAAACCTTTATTCTTTCCGAGAATTAATGTGTGCGTTTCCTGTTAATCCGGTTGATGCTCCTTGTTGCTCGTGAGTTGACGGGTGGCGCTCTGAAGAGAAAGCAAATAAAGGTAAAGCAGCTGAGGAACGACGCGTGTTGTCACAATAAGAGTCTAGAGCTCATTTAACCCTCTTATCTTTGGGGTCGATTTGAAATTATTGATAATATTTTTTTTTTTGCTTAATATTTCATGACTTTTCCGAATTTTTTGGGGACAACTGGGAAAACATAAAATTCACATGATATGTTTTTAATGTCCTGCACAATTTGACCCCAGTTTGTTTTTCACTGTGTCAAACATATAACAAATATCAACTTTTTTATTAATTTAAAGGGCTATTTAGGTAGTCAACAAACATAAAGTACCTGACACTTAAACTTGGGAAACAATATTAATTCTAATAATTTTCTGGCGGTTTTAAATGCTGGGGTAAAATATGTTAGTACATATAAGAAATATCAACTTCTTTATTTATTTAAAAGGCTATTTTAGGTCGTCAATAAACAAACATAAAGTACCTGATACTTAAACTTGGGAAACAATATTAATTCTAATAATTTTCTGGAGGTTTTATTTGCTGGGGTCAAAAAGGGTAAAAGATGTTAGTAAATGTGAAAGTAACAGGAGGGTTAACAACTTACTGATTGTACAAACATAGGGCCAAAGTACAGTCACAACTACTGGTGTGTGTGTGTTAGTGTGTGTGTGTGTGTTTTCTGAAAGCTGTAGTTAGTGTTCCTGCTGCCTCGCAGTTGGTTCCTGGTGACCTCTGGAGGATACTGCTGGTAAATGATGATCTCTGCGGCCCCCTCTAGAGCCGTAAACACGTCGGGGTCCGGCGTTACTGTGTTCGCCGTCATTGATTTGTCTCTTCCTTCTCCCCTGTGATTGGTGCAGAGCGCCCACCTGGCGGTGATGGACGCCCTGATGGCCCTGGGCGCCATGGAGACGGTGACGGCGGTGAAGACGCGTGGTCCTGCCGAGCTGCTGGGCGGAGCCTCCGGCTGGGAGGACGCTCTGCTCCACTGGGTGAACGGGGTAAGGGGCGACCCGGGGTCTGTTCGTACGGTCATGGAAAACCTGGAAAAGGCATGGATTTTAAAATGGTCATTTTCAGGCCTGGAAAAAACTTAAATCGTAAACGTTTAGGAAAAGTCATGGAAATTTGTTATAGTCACATGTTCATTTACGCCGAGTTTGAAATAATTAATGTTTTTTAACCCTCATTCAATGTTTAACCTCTCTAAATTAATGATTGACATTTATTTTGTTTCATATTTCATGATTTTTCCTAATTTATTGGGGACAACTAGTAAAACATAAAAGTCACATGATGATATGTTTTCACTGTCCTGAACACAAACGTATAAGAAATATCAACTTCTTAATTTATTTAAAGGGCGATTTATGTAACAAACAAACAAAGTACCTCACACGATATTAATTCTTATCATTTTCTCGAGGTTGTTTTTGACGTATGCCCCTTGTTGTCGTCTCGGCAGTTAAACCAGAAGTTAAGAGAAAGTGCTGAAGGAGCCCCGAGCGACCCGACTCAGGCCCCAGAGCCCCAACCCGTTCAGCCCTCTGTGAGTACTGCTTTACACACCCAGCACATTTATTCCTCTTTTCACACATCATTATAACCAGACCCGCATGATAATCTGTTGGGGGATGATGCACTCAGTTGCTATAAAAAGGCTCATAAAGTGCTGCGTATTAAGCTCGCGTCACATGTGCGTGCGTGCGTGTTGTTCGCATAAGTCAAAAAGTATTAAATCGAATCGCATGCCATTTGGTGGGATGGTTGGTTATTATCCGGGGACCATTTGATTATATTTTGGGATCGATGGGGTCAAAGGTCAGGGTTCGTACGGTCATGGAAAACCTGGAAAAGTCATGGAAAAAACTTAAATCATAACATTTTGGAAAATTCATGGAAATGTGTTATAATCACATGTTCATTTACGCTGAGTTTGACATAATTAATATGTTTTTTAAAGAAAAGCGCTCAAAATATAAACCGGCGTACGCTCTCCATACGCAAAATGTTCTACATTTTTCATGTTTTACATTTTTCATGTTTTACCGAGATTTCCGTTTGGTCATGGACATTTGGTTTAAAGTCCTGGAAATCCATCGGTCAACATGTGTAAGAACCCTGCAAGGTCATGAAAAGGTCAAAATCGTATTTATTATTATTACTATTATTATTTGTATTTATTATTTATGTATTATTTATTTTTATTTAATTATTATTTAATTATTATTATTATTTTTACGTCAATTTTTATCCAATTGTCATGCAACTAATGCCAACATGTTCATAATTCAATGCCCTATCTTGTGATATGTGAGGTATGCGCTCTACCGAGTGCCCCTTCTAGTTCTGCTACACCGACGCTACGAGCACCGCCAGGATTGGTTGACGCGACACCTTAAGGGCCGCGTCATGCTTTGTCAACAAGGTCGTCTTGTCATGACAAGAAAGTCCAGTCGTCACTCTCTTTCCTCTAGTCTTTCTCGTTCTTCCGCTCTGGGGTTAACCCCTCTCCTTGTCTTCCTCTCCTTCCCGTCCCTCCTCCTCTCCGACAGTGTCCTACTCGCTGGTACTGGAAACTTGTTCCTGTAAGTTCCTTCCTTTCCTCTGCTCCTTCCCCCTGTCCCTCCATCCCTCCAGTGTCTTCATCACATTTATCAGTCAGACGGTCAGGTGTGTTTTTATTCCCTCCTCCGTACGTCGTCGTGACGATCCTAACGTGCATCGCATCCTAATGTGCAGTGGAGCGTACGTCACAGCATGCATGAATGAATGAATGAAATACACTTTATTAATCCCCAAGGGGAAATTTGGTGGTAGCAGCACCGATAAAACTAAACACAATAAAATATAAGTATAAGAAAGAAAGAAAGTGACTGTGCATAAAGTAAAGTGTGCAAAGTAAAATATAAAATATATATGTATACATACACAACATATATGTAATACAGCGCTGTAAAATTAAATATTAAATATTATATAGATAGATAGATAGATAGATGGTGTGCAAAATGTACATGTCAATAGGGGGTGTGGCCCTGTGTGTCGACACACGAGTGGTGCATGCATCACCATCGGGCCTCGAAACTGGTTCCTCTGGTCTCGTGTGTGTGTGTGTGTGTGTGTGTCTATGTAGGTTAATGGAGACCATCTTCTAGTCAGCTGGTCCCTGCAGACGGAGAGAGCTGCACCTGAAACCTTTTCTCTCCCTCTTTCGTCTTCTGAGATTCTCACTCGTCCCACTTTCTCCTGGAAAAAAAGCTTTTCCATCTCTCTGCTCTGATTAAGTCACCCGCGTTGCATCCGCCATGCGTCAAGACATCTGCATGACCCGTGTTTGATTTCTGTTCTGACATTCATACTACAATTGGTGTGGCGAGACTTTAGGGCAGGGGTGTCAAACTCATTTCCCCCGTGGGCCACATCAGCATCACGGCTGCCCTCAAAAGGCTGTCACTGAAACATATAAACGTATAAACTACTACCCAACATATTGTTAAATAACTCTAAATTAGTTTATTTGAGTGTAGAAATATTGTACACAAGAAATGTTTTCTAATTTTATAACATAAATCCATTTAATTTGAAACCTTCAAAATAAAAGCGCAGGATATTTTTCTTACATTTCTTGAAGAAAAGGTGACTTATAAGTCTTTCAAGTTGTCAGGGGCCACATGAAATGACGTGGCGGGATGGATATGTGTTTGACACCTGTGCTCTAGGGCGTCCGACCGTGTCTGGAAAACCCCGACTACGACTTCTATTTAATGTAATTGACTTGTTTGCGTGTTTTAATTCCAGCTCCGCTACAGGAAGGATAAAATGCAGTCGAAACAGAAGCCCGTCTTCCCGCTGGTGAACGGCGTGAAAGACCTCTCCAGTGGTTGTGCGGTAGCTGCAGTCATACATTACTACTGCCCCAGCCTGCTGAGACTCGAAGGTACCGACACTCAGCCGACCCCGAGCATCTTTCTTTGTCTTTGTACGCCCGCGTCACACCGTCTTCCTCTCTCTCTCTCTCTCTGTGTGCCAGATGTTTGCATGAAGGAGGCCATGTCTGCAGCCGACAGCCTGTACAACCTGCAGTTCATCCGTGAGTTCTGCGACAGCTGTCTGAAGAGCTGCTGTCACCTGGCGCTGGAGGACATGCTATACGCCCCGCAGGAGCTGCAGGTACTTGTGTTCACGCTAACATTCATCGACAGGGTTCGTACGGTCATGGAAAACCTGGAAAAGTCATGGAAAATACTTAAATCAGAGAAGTTTTGGAAAAGTCATGGAAATTTGTTATATTCACATGTTCATTTACGCCGAGTTTGAAATAATTAATACGTTTTTTAAAGAAAGACGCTCAAAAACGCACAACATTTTCTAAATTGTTCATGTTTATAACGAGATTTCAGTTTGGTCGAGGAAATTTGATTTTAAGTCATGGAAAAGTCATTAAAGGTCATGAAAAAGTCATTAAAAAGTCATGGAAAAGTCCTGGAAATCCATTGGTCAAAATGTGTAAGAACCCTGCACATTGCACTTGTATATTTATTCTTTATTTCAGACGCCAAGTTCCATATAAAATAACAGACATACAACTATAGAAAAGAGAGAAAACAAGAAGATACATAAGTTTTGGAAAAGTCATGGAAATTTGTTATATCCACATGTTCATTCATGTCAATTTTTTAAATAATTAATGTTTTTGAAAGGAAGACTCTCAAATTGTAAGCCGGCATACGCCAATTCCAATGGATTTGCACATAAAGGATAATATTTTGATTAAAAGAATACATATTCATATAAGTGTTTCTAGGAATAAACATGTATAGTAATGTTTATTCTTTTAATCAAACTATTCTCTCATTAATTTGTTTCATTTAAGGTGTATTGTATTCTTTGTAATTCTCATTGTTTGAATACTACATTTTCAAAAAGTTTTCATGTACACAACGAGATTTCAGTTTGGTCATGGAAATTTGGTTTAAAGTCCTGGAAAAGTCATGGAAAAGTCCTGGAATGCCACTGGTCGACATGTGTACGACCCCTGATCGACTGATTGAGGTACGAATCGTCTTCTGAACGCCTGATTTTTATTTTATTTATTCAGCCGAATCTGATGAGCTTCCTAGCAGAACTGCTTAGCTGGTTTGAAGTGCAAAAGCCGGACTTTGTTCAACCCATTGACCCGTTGGGTGAGTGTCTACAAAGTGTCCTGTGAATTAATGTGTAATCGTATCAATAAGATTATTAAAATGAGAATGTGATGAAAGTCTCATTGAGCGTTTCCTCTTTTGTTAGATGGATCGAAACCAGTCGTGCCAAGCAGCTTGAGTGGTAGCAGGTACAGACGCTGTCTGAATATGATTTTGATTTAGTAGTAGTGAAATATTTACCTTTGCATTGAGAATGCAGAAGGTCATGTTTTGATCGCCGTGTATTTATTTATTTACTTACTTACTTACTTATTTATTTACTTATTTATTTATTTGTATGCGTGTTATTCGCATAAGTCAAAAAGTATTAAACCGAATCGCATGTAATTTGGTGGGATGATTGGTTATTATCCGGGGACCATTTGATTAGATTTTGGGATTGATCGGGTCAAAGGTCAAGGTTATGAAAAGGTCAAAATCTTCTTTTTACCATAGCACGATCAATTTGTATCCAATTGGCTGAAACTAATGCCAAAATGTTCATAATTAAATGCTCAACCTTGTGATATGTGAAGGTATGCGCTCTGCCGAGTGCCCCTTCTAGTCTTTGGATGCATTGGTTTGAACTAAAGGATTCCTCCTCCCTACAGCACCTCCCCTTCTATCTTCAAGAAGCCTTTCCTCCCCATCTCCTCTCCTGCATCAGGTGAGATTCAGACCGTTTTATAAATGTTTTTTTACAATCTGGTCGACCCGTTTCCCTCGATACTCGTTCGTCTTCTAGATGTTTTTCGTGTTGCATTATAATCTTTTTGCATTGCTTGATGTGTGCATCCCTGTGGTGGTGCATGCCTTCACGTGTCTGTGTCCCCTATCCTACTCAGGATCTCTGACTCAGTCTACCTCAATGTCTCATATAGAAGGAGTTGGAAAGACATGGAGCAAAAAACCTCACAGGTAGAACACCTTTTTGTTCTTGACCATCACCACACTTGTTTTACTAATTTTTATCGCGCTAACGTGCTGATTCTTCTTCTCAGCCGCCCCTTGTCGGCGGTGTCCTTCAGCATTCCTTTCGGCCTGGACAGCGACGTGGACGTCGTCATGGGCAACCCGGTGATAACCCGCTCCGTGAGCTCGGACCAGCTCAACCCGGCGGGCCAGCACGCGACCCGGGTGCCCTACAGCCCTCCGGAGGACCTCAGCCATCTGCTCGGCAAGCCGCCCGGCTCCAACGGGCCGCAGAGAGCTTCCTGGGCCACCCAGACGGCGAGCGTCCCGAGGCTGGCGGAGCAGAACGGCCTCGAGGAGAGCGAGACGGGAGAGCTGCCCACCATAGAAGAGGCTCTCCAAATCATCCACAACGACAGCAAGATGGAGCCCCGCCTCCACCCCGACGGCGCCCCCGACGGCTTCTACCTCCACTCCCCCGATGACCCTCTTAGCTCCAGATACGGCAACTTGGCGCCCATCAGCTGCTCCGCCCCGACGCGCTCGGGGATGACGTACCGGCCCACGGGGCGGTCCAAGGAGCCCGCCTCCGAACGCTCTCGGGACGACGACTCGGTCTTGAGGGACGGCAGCGTGGACTCGGACGCGTCGGAAGACTTCCCCAAAGCCCGGTCCACCCCGAGCACGCCGGCCGCCGGTTTTCACCCGGGCCGCGGCAAAGAGGGCTCCGACAGCGGCGTGAAGATGACCAACTTCGCAGAGCGCAAGAAGAAGCAGGTCGTCGATTCCCCGAAAGCCGGCGACACGTCTTCGAAGTCTGAAGAAAGCCTCGGGAAGAGCCCCGAGCTCAACAACGAGATGTCGGAGCTGGGGACTCGGCTGGAGGAGAAGCGCAAGGCCATCGAAGCCCAGAAGAAACGCATCGAGGCCATTTTTGCAAAGCACCGACAACGACTGGGGAAGAGCGCCTTTCAGCAGTTGAAGAAGGAGCAACGAGAAGGAGAGGGAGAAGGAGAGGGAGAAGGAGGCGCCTCGTCCTCAGAAGAAGAACTCTCTCGCTTGACACTCGAAGAGAGGCTGACTCGAATGGAAGAGGAAGAGCAGCGAGAACAGAAAAAAGAGCGCAACTCGGACGACGGGAACGCCAAAGTAGGACGGCCGCTCGATAAGCGGGTCGGTCACGCCAAAGAGAAGACGGGGACGCCGGGAGAGAAGGGCGGCGAGAAGGTGGCGGCGCCGCTCGGGGACTACAACAACGCCGTGTCCAAGCTGACGGCGGCGCTGGGCTCCCTGCAGAGCGACATGCAGCGGCTGACGGAGCAGCAGAACCAGCTGGTCAAGAAGAAACCCGTCGGAGGCGCCGGCCCGAGGACCTCGACTCCGTCGCGTCTGTCGCGCGAATCCACCCGGGATTTCAACTCGGCGTCCTCGTCGCCGGCCCACCGGATCATCAACCACGCCACGCCGCCGAAATCCCCCAGAGTCCAACGTAGAGCCCAATCCGTGCCGCCCAAAAGCCCCAAACACCTCCCACAGGGTCGTCCCTTCGACGCCAAGGTTCCGGCGATATCGAGGGTCATGAACGTCCCTCAGAACGTGGACCGCATCCCTCACCTGCGCCGCGTCAGCCCGTGGCAATCCAAAGATCAGACGCTGTCCTCGTTTTCCCTCGGTGACCCCGACGCGTCCGGACCGACCGCCGGCGTCACGCCGCCGCAGACCCCGACGCCGACGCCGTCCGCGACGCCCTGTCCCGACGACGACGCGTCGGAGGTCGGATCCAACGACGACCGCAGCGTCTTTAGCATGGACCTGGAGGCGGGGCCTAACCACGGTCTGCTGGGGAACAAGGAGAGGCTGGCGGACGGCGGCTGCAGCTCCGGCGCCCCGTCGGAGTGCTCGTACGAGAGCGACGCCACGGCGGGGATGCCCAACGGGAAACGCGGCGGCAGCCTGATCGAGATCTCGCTGTCGGCTCTGCGAGGAGACGGGGAGGACGACGACGACCAGGCGAGGGACGCCTTCTCCGACTCGATGAGCGAGCGGCTGGAGCAGGAGGCGAAAGGAGGGGTCGGTTTCTTTTTCAAGGTAAGAGATTGTTTAAAAAAGAAGAAGAAGAAGAAGCGCTCTGGGAAGTCTGTGTGTTCACGCTCCCTTCTTGTTCCCGTTAGGATGAAAAGGAGCGGCCGGAAGACGAGATGGCCCAGCGGAGAGCGGCGCTGCTGGAGAAACAGCAGAAGAGAGCAGAAGAGATGAAGAGACGTAAACTTGAGCAGGAAAAGGAAAAAGAATCAAAGTGAGACCTCCTCTTTTTGTTTCCAGATGCCTGAAATCATAACAAAATGAAGACCGTATCGGATGATATCTTGTGTTGAGATTGGTAATGTTTGGGCATTACTGGAGCTGGATTTCTGAAGCATATACCGGATTAGGATTTACTGATTGCTGCCGTTATTACACACAGGGAAAACCTGGAAAAGTCATGGCATTTTAAATGGTCATTTCCAGGCCTAGAAAAGTCATGGAAAAAAATTAAATCCTAAAAGTTTGGGAAAAGTCATGGAAATTTGTTATAATCACGTGTTCATTTACACAGAGTTTGAAATAATTAATGTTTTTTAAAGAAAGACGCTCAAAATATAAGCCGGCGTACGCTCTCAATACACAACATGGTCTAAATTGTTCATGTTTTTATAGAGATTTCAGTCTGGTCATGAACATTTGGTTTAAAGTCATAGAAATCCATCGGTCAAAATGTGTAAGAACCCTAATTACATTACATTACGTGTCATTTAGCAGATGCTTTTATCAAAAGTGACTTACAATAAATGCATCATTAATTATATGATTTAGTATTTTTTTGTATTTTAATATTAGTATTTTTTTGTATTTTAGTATTAGTATTTAGTATTCTTTTGTATTTTCGTAGTAGTATTGTATTTTGTGTTTTTATTTGTATCTTGTATTTGTATTAATGCTCTAATCCACTGCTGTGATCCTAAAATGTCCCCACTGTGGGACTAATAAATGAATATCTTATCTTATCTTATCAACCTAGAATACAAACTCAGAACAACAAGAATACACAAAGTAACATTTCCTCAACATAGTCAAACTACTAAAGTACCACAATAAGATATTTAAGAGCCTCTGAAGTGCTAATCTGGGTTTTAATCCAGATATAGTCGGCAAAGCTGTATTTTTAGTTCCCATTGACAGCTGTAGAGACTTCCTGATGTCAGTGGGGATCTCTGGTCTGATGCACCAGTTATCCGCTGTCCATCCATCCACCTTCAATTAGTGGAGGTGATATCTTTATTCATAATTATGACAAACTCCCACAAACTTGAAGCGATCCTGGTTCTCGTGGTTTTAGCGATGCCGGTCTTTCACGCTGCTTCTTCCCTTTTCCTTTCAGCAAACCTCAGTGGATGATCATCGAGGGCTGGAATAAGGGCGAGGACGCCGCCCAGACGCCCGGCTCCTCTCCGGCGTCACGCACCCCGCCGGGCGAGGGGAACCCCCAGCGCAGAGGAGACTTCACGCGGCTGGAGTACGAGAGGAGGCACCAGCTGAAGATCATGGAGGACCTGGACAAGGTGCTGAAGCAGAAGCCCACCACGGTGCGCGGCGTGAAGAAGCAGAGGCCCAAGGCGATGTTCCGGGACGACTCCGTCCTCTCCCGCAGCCCCGTGAGGGGATTCGTGGGTAAATAGATCTGATGAATGAATGAATGAATGAAATGTACTTTATTAATCCCCAAGGGGAAATTTGTTGGCAACAGTAGCAGCACCGATAAAACTAAACACAATAAAATATAAATATAAGAAAGAAAGGAAGTGACTGTGCATAAAGTAAAGTGTGCAAAGTGAAATATAAAAATGAAAAAATAATATATATATATATATTTTTTTTTTGTATTTATATATATATATATATATATATATATATATATATATATATATCTATCTATCTATCTATCAGGGTTCTTACGGTCATGGAAAACCTGGAAAAGTCATGGAATTTTAAAAAGGTCATTTCCAGGCCTGGAAAAGTCATGGAAAAAAACTTCAATCATAAAAGTTTGGGAAAAGTCATGGAAATTTGTCATGATCACACCAAGTTTGAAATAATGAATATGTTTTTTAAAGAAAGACGCTCAAAATATAAGCCTGCGTACGCTCTCGATACACAAAATGTTCTAAATCGTTCATATTTTTTAACGAGATTTCAGTTTGGTCATGGACATTTGGTTTAAAGTCATGGAAAAGTCCTGGAAAAGTCCTGGAAATCCATTGGTCAGAATGTGTAAGAACCCTGTATATACACAACATATATGTAATTCACATTGTTTAAATACTAAATGTTCTCAATTTTTCATGTATGAACCGAGATTTCAGTTTGGTCATGGAAATTCATGGAAGGGTTAAAAAACTTAAATTGTAATTTTTTTGCAAAAGTCATGGAAATTTGTTATATTCACGTGTTCATTTACGCCGAGTTTGAAATATTCATGTTTTTTAACCCTCCTGTTTCCTTCAAATTCACTAACGGCTTTTAGCTTTTTTGACCCCAGCAATTAAAACCTCCAGAAAATTATTAGAATTAATATTGTTTCCCAAGTTTAAGTGTGAGGTACTTTATGTTTGATTGTTGACGACCTGAATAGCCCTTTAAATATCTATAAAAAGTTGATATCTCTTATGTTTTACAGTGAAAAACGGCCTGGAGTCTAATTGTACAGGACATTGAAAACATATCATCATGTGGATTTTAGGTTTTCCCAGTTGTCCCCAAATAATTAGGAAAAGTCATGAAATATAAAGCAAAAGAAATTATTGAAAATGTATTTTACCCTCGGGGTCAAGTTGACCCCAACAATTAAAACCTACATACAATTATTATAATTAATATTGTTTCCCAAGTTTAAGTGTGAGGTACTTTATGTTTGCGTGTTGACGACCTAAATAGCCCTTTAAATAAATAAAAAAGTTGATATTTCTTATATGTTTGAAACAGTGAAAAACAGCCAAAGAAACACCGATGGGTACAAGTTGTGTTCAGGACATTGAAACATATCATCATGTGGATTTTATATTTTCCCAGTTGTCCCGAATAAATTAGGAAAATTCATGAAATATGAAGCAAAAGAAATGACGTCAATCATATTTTTAGAGACGTTAAACATTGAATGGGGTCAAATTGACCCCAAAGGTCACAGGAGGGTTAAAGAAAGACGCTCATAATATAAGCCGGCGTCCACAACATGTTCTACATTTTTTACTGATATTTCCGTTTGGTCATGGACATTTGGTTTAAAGCCCATCGGTCAGAATGTGTACGAACCCTGTCAGTTTTTCTTTGCTCGTCTTCCTCCACTCTCATCTACTCAACATGGTTTCTTCCTCTTCCTCCCAGGCACCAAGGTGTACTCCCGCTCCACCATGAACCTGTCCTCCATGGCCAACGACTCCGGCCTGTCGGTCAGGAAGTCTCCCAGGTAACTCCCGCCTTGTCTTTTCACAATAAAAGCTTGTAAAGTTGGAGGCAACCTAATACAGCCTACCTCATACATTGTATTTTAGTATTTAGTAACTTAGTATTAGTATTTTAGTAGGAGTAATTTGTATTTTAGTATTGGTATTTTGTATTTTTTGTATTAAGTTTTTGTATTTTTAATTTTATATTTTATTCTTATTAAGGCTCTAATGTACATTCACTGCTGTGATCCTGAAATGTCCCCTCTGTGGGACTAATACATTAATATCTTATCTTATCAGTGTTCAGTGTGGAAGTTTATTTAAAGGTTTAAAGAAATTCAAAATGCCTTCTACACCTTTTTTTTTTTTTGAATAGACTTTTGCGTTATAAAGTTGAGCTGAGCAATATATCATTAGACATCCCATCGTTCCATGATATCTGTTATCAGTGTTATCAGGGGCAAAGGTACACACACACACACACACACACACACACACACACACACACACACACACACACACACACACACACACACACACACACACACACACACACACACACACACACACACACACACAGCCTCGAGGTCTGCACCTGATGGTTCCTCTAAACTCTTTCTTTATTTCCTCAGCCGGTCACACTCTCCCTCCAGGCTGATGTCTCCCAGACGAGGCAGCGGCCACAACGGGGAGAAGGACTGGGAGAACGGCTCCACCATCTCCTCCCCCGCCTCCATCCCCGAATACACAGGTCGGTGAAGTAGAATAGAGAAGAAAGAATAGAAATATACTTTATTAATCCCCAAGGGGAAATTTGTTGACACAGTAGCACCAATAAACTAAACACAATAAAATATAAGAAAGAAAGAAAGTGACTGTGCATAAAGTACACAAAGTGAAATATAAAATAATATATATATATATATATATATTACACACACACGACATATATGTAAATACAGCAATGCATATATATGACTTTTTTTATATATATTTTTTATTATTTTATTTTTTATTTACTCTTTTTGGCTATACTAGCCCATTGCACAGACGCGTTTATTTATAGCTTTTTGCACTATCCTCGTGGATATCAACACTCAATCAATGCACACTATATCTGTACATTCTATATACTCCCTACTCCCTGTGTACATGCTCCCCCTATGTGTATTGTTGTTAGTGAGTTAAGTTAAATGTTAAATGTATAAGCTACTGGTTGACCTAAATTTCCCTCGGGATTAATAAAGTATCTATCTATCTATCTATCTATCTATACACAACGTATATGAATGTTTCCAACTAAACTTGATTATTACATATAATTGGGCGGGCGTGGTTTTGTTAATGACGTCATGAATGCTCCGCCCTGCAGGACCGAAGCTGTACAAGGAGCCGAGCTTCAAGTCCAACAAGTTCATCATCCACAACGCCATCACCCGCTGCTGCCTGGCCGGCAAGGTCAACGAACCGCAGAAAAACAAGATAGTAGAGGTCAGAGTCCGTCAGAGGGGTCAGAGTCCTTCAGCAAGGCCTCCTTATCTAGGCTGTGAGGGACGGTGACTCCTACTGTACTCATTGTCTTCTTCTTCTCCTTCTTCTTCTTCTGCTTCTTCTTCTTCTTCTTCTTCTTCTTCTCCTTCTTCTTCTTCTTCTTCTTCTTCTTCTTCTTCTTCTTCTTCTCCCTTCTTCTTCTTCTTCTTCTTCTCCTTCTTCTTCTGCTTCTTGTTCTTGGTTTTGTTCTTGTTCTTCTTCTCCTTCTTGTTCTTCTTATTCTTCTTCTTCTCCTTCTCCTTCTTCTCCTTCTTGTTCTTCTTCTCCTTCTTCTTCTCCTTCTTCTTCTGCTTCTTCTGCTTATTCTTCTTGTTCTTGTTTTTGTTCTTCTTGTTCTTCTTCTTCTTCTTCTTCTTCTGCTTCTTCTTCTCCTTCTTCTTCTTGTTCTTGTTTTTGTTCTTGTTCTTCTCCTCCTTCTCCTTCTTCTGCTTCTTCTTCTTGTTCTTGTTCTTCTCCTTCTTCTTCTCCTTTCTCTTCTTATTCTCCCTCCTCCTCTTTCTTCTTCTCCTTCTCCTCTTTCTTCTCCTCCTCCTTCTCCTCCTCTTTCTTCTTCTTCTTCTCCTCCTTTCTTCTTCTTCTCCTCCTCTCCTTTCTTCTTCTTCTTCTCCTCCTCCTCCTTTCTCTTCTTATTCTCCTCCTTCTCCTCCTCTTTCTTCTTATTCTCCTCCTTCTCCTCCTCTTTCTTCTCCTCCTCCTCCTCCTTTCTCTTCTTATTCTCCTCTTTCTTTTTCTTCTTCTCTCCTCCTTTCTTCTCCTCCTCCTCCTTTCTCTTCTTATTCTCCTCCTCCTCCTCCTCCTCTTCTTTCTTCTCCTCCTCTTCAGGAGATGGAGGCGAGCGCGGGCAACCACTTCCTCATCCTCTTCCGAGACGCCAGCTGCCAGTTCCGGGCGGTGTACACCATGAACCCCGAGACGGAGGAGATGGTGCGTCTCACCGGCGTCGGCCCGCGGGTCATCGGCCCCGAGATGGTGGACTCCATCTACAAGTACAGCTCCGACCGCAAGCAGTTCACCGCCATCCCGTCCAAGACCATGTCCATGAGCGTGGACGCCTTCACCATCCCCGGGCACTTTTGGCAGAAGCGCCCGGGGACGCCGAAGAAGCTCGGCACCCCCAAATAAAGTCGGAGAGATGACGGCGTTCAGGGAAGCGGCGCCCGGCTCGCCTCGCTCTTTTTTTGTCCAATGAGGCGTCTGAGATTCCAGAATCTGGTCAAAGATTGTGCAGGATCCGGGCGAACTAGCGGCGGCCAGCGTGACGGATGAGGCGTTCAGGCTCTCGGCCTGGGTCCCGGGAGGAATTCGCTCCACACGCCACGAGAACCGGGCCGATCACTCGCCCACTCAGCCAATGGACTTGCAATACTTTCTCTCTCTCTCTCTCTTCTGATTGGCTCTTGTCTACCTAGATTGTAAAATGTAACGCGACTGATTCTGATGAGATGAAGAATGCTTTTCCCTTGCACCCTGCCTCCTCATGCCTTGCCTTACCCCCCCCCCCCCGGAGTCATCTTTTTGCAACTCTTAGGTAAGAAAACGAGGGGGCAGCCACACTGCCTTCGCCCACACAGTGTTTCGGGCCAGATTAGGCCACGCCCCCCCCCCCCCCCCCTCGATTCTGCTAGCTTTCTCTTTTTCTGCCTCCTCTTCTTCTACTTCTTCTTCCTCCAGAGCTCACCTCCTCCCAGGTGGCTCGGCTCTCCGTTCTCACAGGAGGTCTTTGCAGGTAACGCTGCTCTCGTAAGAATGTAGGGCGCACTCAAACCACTCGTTCCATTCGAGGGCGTTTTCTCTTTTCGCCAGAAAAAAAAAAAAAAAAAAACGCCCGGCGGGTTGGTTCTTCTGCGGCTGTAGACATCTGGATGTTTTTTTTTTTTTTAAATACTATTTTGACATGTTTTTGCTGGACAAATTGCGTTCGGTGAAGCTGAAGGAATGAAATTCACGTGACTTTTTTTTTTTTCTTTAAATCGCTTTTCTCGCGTTCGCCACGTCATGAACTGAAATGTTTGAGCTGATCTCGAATCACACTGCTGGAAACACGAAGGAGGGCTTTACCACGTTCATTATTTCTCGGGTACAGCTGCGTGTGAAGACGACGATCAATGCTGATTTAATATATATACTGAATGCGGATCACTTCGATTTTTTTTTTTGACAATGATTTGTAAAAAAGTGAGTCGACCTTTTTGTAAGCTATGAATAAGCTGCTTAAGCATTAGTGAGATGTGTGTTTGAGATGAGTGCGTGGAAGAGAATGAAAAGAAATTGTCAAACTACTAAAAAAATTGCTTAAACCTTTTTTTGTCGGGGTTAATAAATCCTTTAGGTCACCAGGAGTCTGTTTCCTATGATATATATATATATATATATATATATATATATATATATATATATATATATATATATATATATATATATATATATATACGGGAATGTAAAACGCCATTGTGAAACACTTAGTGTGTCCACGCTGTACGGGAAAAAACACTTTCCCTTGCAGTTCTGATCAGGTAAACATCGACACACCTGCTGGAGGTCGGCTCGGTCGCCGTCTTCTCTCAAATCACTGATTGCCTCTGAGAAATGTGTGTTTTTTAAATGAGTTTAAAAATGCGGAAAACAAATAATCGGCGCCGCGTTCAGGTAATAACACGATTTATGAGACGCGAGTGTGGAGGAGTGCATATGGAATTCACGGATGTTTGTATTTATGCGTTTGTAAAGAGCAGTATGTGGTAGTTAAACACTTTATTTTGATTCTGTGCAATTCTCCCCGAGGTGTATTTATTTAGTTTCCCTTAGGCGGTGCGTTCGATGTTTAGTTTCAGGTTCTACCTCTTGTCTTTCTAGGGTAAGGTGGTAAGTCTCGCATTCATTTCATAGAAGTTGTCATAACGTTTATGTTGTATCCTTTCTCTTCTCGTATTGAACCTGTGCCAGCACATTATGTACGATCATTCCATAAATTGACTGGCTAGCGACCAGACGAATAAAAATCCTCTTTAAAATCATCGTCATCTATGTTTTGTCATTCCCTTTTTTTATTTCCCCATCTTTTTGTCATGAGAATGTCAGAAATCTGGCAGATAATGAAAAAGCAACCCTGGTATATTAATAGCAACACATGCTTGAATTTACGCAGGTATGGGTTATCAATACACATTGTTCTTTATTCAATTCTTTTGTTTTACACAGTTGAGCACTTTCTGCCTATTAATAACATGGTAGTGCTTAGATTTCATATCTAACAAGAATGACAGCAGCCTAGATTGAGTAATACTGTTGATAAAGGGCTCACAGGCAAAGTAAGACACAGGTTTACTACATATTCCCTCTCAACTGATCCTGGATCAGATACTTTTAAAGCGGTGAGTTTAAAGGGTGCATGCCCGATGCTATTTCAAATAATCATCAAGAATAAAAAGTCAAGTTGGGTCTTAAACTCCAGGGAAAAAGGGAGGTACAAAAGTTCACAGCAGCACCAGAGCTGGAAGCTACAGCAGCATCTCCTCAGGTGTGCAGCATCTCCTCAGCATCTCCTCAGCTGTGCTTGGTGTGCAGCATCTCGGTGAGCAGAGAGTTGCACGGCAAGTCTCCCAGAAGATGGCGCTGGTACAAATACTCCTCGACCTGCAAGCTGATGCTGCGTACTTCAGGTAGCCGTAGCAACAGCTGGCCGAACTTATCCGAGTGTCTGGGATGACTCTGCTGGGTGTGCTCCATCAGGGCCCGGTTGACTCGCTCTTGCGTTTGCTCCACCTGAGCGCGGCTCTGCACCGACTTCACATCTACGGCCGAAAGCAGATCGATCACACACCCTCAGCAGCTGCAGCTGCACGCACCAAAAAAGGTACATCTGTTGCGTAACTTCTCTAAATTGTCTAAGTAGACTTTCAAAAGCTTACCAGGGTTGAAGAGCACTAAGTGTTTGAGGCAGACAAACTCGTGTCTATCCAACTGGAAGGCCTTCAGCTTGGACACCAAGTCCTGGGTCCTGGACACCAGGCTGCTCAGCGTCACTCCGGCCTGAGAGACGATGGTCATCACCTCGATCTGAAGGAGAGAGCCGGTGATCAAGAGCTCCGCGAGGAATGTTTCTGTGCAACTCGAAACAATCCAAGGGTGAACATACGAATCCTGCGTGTTGTGATGTTGGTAAACGTCACCTGTTGTCCCGTGACCAGGTATATGCAGCCCTCCTTGCTGTAGGTCACCTGTCTACAGAGGTGATCCAGGACCAGCAGCTCACTCCAGCAGCTCTGCAGCAGCACCATCTGGTCCTCCACCTGTGGGAAGCATGCATGATACAGGGTTTGTAGGGTCATTTCCAGGCCTGGAAAAGTCCTGGAAAAAAAATGTAATCATAAAATGTTTATTTACGCCGAGTTTGACATGAGTTTCTCAATATGTAACATTTTCTAATTTTTCATGTTTTTACCGAGATTTCCGACATTTGGTTTATAGTCATGGAAATCCATTGCTCAAAATGTGTAAGAACTCTGCATGGAAAACCTGGAGAAGTCATGGCATTTTTAAATGGTCATTTCCAGGTCTGAAAAAGTCATGGAAAAACTTTATTAAATATATTATATTTATATAATTATAACATTTTTAGAAAAGTCATGGACATTTTTTATAATCACTTGTTCATTTAAACCGAGTTTTAAATTATTAATATGTGTAAGAACCCTGATAATAGATCAGATACAGTTGTAAATTAAAGACCTCAACCTTTGAGCTCGAGTGCGTACCAAATAATGACAGGTTGCGTAACTTTATACTTCGTGATTCATCACCTTGAGCTCCTTGAAGAGCGTGCTGTTCCTCGCCCACTCCACCAGCCCGAACAGCGTCTGGTCGGCCATTTTGCACATGATGCTGAAGGTGTTGAGGCGGTCGTGCTTCCCCCGGTTGGCCTGCTCCCTCTGCAGACTGGCGAGCACCTTGGCGCACAGCTGGCCCTCGTCCTGCTCCCCCTCCAGGAGTAGATCGAGGAAGTTGGGCTTAAGGGGGGCCGAGGAGGGGGCGTCTGGGGTCCGGGTGGAGGAGCTCGGCGTGGAGCAGGGGGATGACGCCGGCGTGCTTCTCGCTGCGAAGGAATTGTCCGAAATTTGGTGCGCGTAGTTTGTTGTGGCCGAGCTGTAGCCGTAGGGCATTTCTCCTTTCTCCTGGAGGTACAAGGGGAAGCTGCGGTGGTACAGTCCGGAGTAGGGCAGCGAGAGAGGAGCGAGCCCTCTGTCTGCGTTCAGGTTGCAGTCCAGAGGCACGGGGGCACCCGGGTGCCCCACCGCAGGGGGATGGACGTGAGAATGATGGAGGGCATCAAAGGACAAAGGAGCCGTTGGGTTGTTTCTCATGAGGTGGGGGTCGTGTGGAGCTGTGGGACGTTGCGTTTGAGTACTTTCCATCTTCATCCAGTAGGGAGCGTTCGGCGGGTGGTGAAACACCTTCTGCTGCTTCATCTGCCTGTCCCGCCGGTACAGAGGGCCAAATTTATTCCTGCCACCTCTCATACGATCCGCTCTCACTGCTGTTGACGAGGAAACAAATGATCAGGATTTTATAACATTTCAGACATTGCCAGAGATCATTTCTTCTTTTTTTTTAAAGCGTTTTTTCTTCGGGTTCAGATAGAAAGTCGTCATTTATAATCCGCGGCATTGCAGCGCTGCTTGTTTTATGGGTAACTTTACATATTAGGGAGAAAGGAACATGCACGTCACCATGGAGAGGAATACATGTATACAAAGGCACGAGGATTTACGGTACCTTCTCTCTTCATCCCCACTGCCAAACACTTTTGGAAGCGGCAGAAAGGACAACGTTTCCTCTGCGAAAGGTTCATGGGGCACTTCTGCTGCTCGACACAGGTGTAAAGCTTGTTATTTTGCACTGAGCGTTTAAAGAAGCCCTAAAAAGAGATAGAAGGAGCTTCATAATAGTTCATACATTTCATTTACATAGTAGTTGACTGGCTATTTAATCTATACACCTTCTTCATGGTGTGAGAGGATACGTCAATGCTCCCTTACCTTGCAGCTTTCACAGGTGAGCAGTCCGTAGTGGTATCCCGACACTTTGTCCCCGCAGATGGGGCAGCTCTCCTCGGACTCCGGCCGGCCATCTGGTTCGGCCTTTAATTCCGGAGCTGGAGAACGACACATGTTTTACCGGTGGTGCGCACACAGGACACGACGCACACGACACACTACGCTGACGCTGAAGAGCGCTAACGTGGCACAGGGTGGAAAACAAGTGCCGGTTGTTAAACGGGGCTCGTTATGGGGATGTGCCAAGAAAATCCTGCTTCAACCTTCTTTCTTTTCTACTTTTCTCCTTTTCTTATTTCTCTTTTTGACTTTTGGAAACACAGAGACGTCAAAGGTAAGTGGACTTTTCACTGAGTTGTATCTTTTATTGGGAATGACTTTTGTCCATTATAGAAACACCATCACAGCTCCATATTCATGTTTAACATCAGTGCAGGTAATATCTCAAGTGTGTCACAAAGAAGGTTCAGAGTTGATAATATGTTGAGAGAATAAAGAATAGTGAGTTGTACAACCCTAACCCTAACCCTGTTGCAGACACAACCTCGTCACTGATCTGCTTGACCAAACACAGATATGATACCTTATGTAACCCCCACGCTACCAAATTAAATTCTGTAGCACAACTTTATCTCTTTCCTTCTGTAAATGAGGATTTCAACACGGACATGATCAATACACTCCCCGTACCTCTTCATACCCGCTGTTATACTCCAACTACAAAACAAGACTTATAAATCAATTTAAAACCACTAAAATCTTCAAACATTGTTGTCTGAAACCTGTCTTCTTCGAGGGCCCTTTCCAACTCGGCATACGTACACGTTGACGGTCCTTCCAGACTCAACAGATCCTCTCGGTATCTGCCGGGGTTGTAGACGAGCGGCTGCTGCGGGTTATAATCGGGTAGGTCCATTACGGCGGATGGGTCATGGGCGTTGGGGTCAGTCCAGCCTGATCTTCATCGTTCCAGGAGAGCCACACGACGGCCCGCTGGCAGGCCCAACAGCCCCGGTGGACTGATGGCTGCTGGAGGCCCGCGAGTGGACTTGGTGGACTTTGCTCTGCAGCCTGAGTCATAAAAGCTCTCCTGACTGCCAGTCCTACCCATTCAGACAGCCGCTGTGTTGGGGACAGTCAGATATCCACCTGCTGGAATGTAACCAGCGTGAAATCACGCCAGTACTCTCCGTCCTGGAGCTCCGCTGATAAGATAAGTGTCGACTGAAGAGCACCGTGAATCAGTCGATACTACAGTCATTCAGCTTTCATTTCAAGTTTTTCTGAATGATTAATTTTGGAATGGGATTCAGGCTGCGCCGTTCAAAGGTTTGGGGTTCACCGAGAAAATGTTGTGATTTCCATGAAAACTCACACTTTTATTTATTAAATGAATACAAGATTAATACAAAATCTAGTCAAGACATTGACAAGGTTATAAATAATGATTTTCATTGTAAATATTAATGTTGTTCTTCTTGTCTTGTGGCTCAAAGGAAGGCCAGTTTTAGATCTTCTCTCACCAGCATAACTGTTTTCAGCTGCGCTCACATAAAAAGGGTTTCAATGTTAAGGAATAATCTGTTTGTGGAAAATGCAAAATAAAAAGTTATTTAAAAAAGTGTTTCAAGGGGGTTCTACCCCTCTGCTCGTCTTCTAAGGCAATAACACAATGTACCACTAGAACATGGAGATGGGCCTCTACACACTATGTAGAGACTTCATTAAAAAACAGAGAATAGTCATTTACCACATTAACTATGTAGAGAGTGTATTGCTGATTCATTTAATGTCATATTCATTGGAAAAAACAATTCTTTTTTTCTTTTTTCTAAGTAACCCCAAACTTTTGAGCAACATACTCATTGTTATACATTAATAGTTAGCAAGCCTAAAAAAATCCAATGACCCATGTTTTATCTCTATGAAAAAAAGGGCAAACGTTGATGATTATTTAAATTTTGAACGGTAGTTTGTATAGTATAATCCAATATAGCCAATTTCTGAATCCAGTACCTGACTAATGTGTTCCTCTCCCCCAGCCATGCTGGATAAGGAGCAGCGGCGGCTTCGATGAAGCTCACAGTGACGTCAAAGCAAGAGAGCAGTTCAAGGGTGGATGGTTATGACTCCTGCACATTAGCTTGTAAATGGATTACAACACCCATCAATAAAAATAGACCCCACACTCGTGTGACAGTCTGGCCTCTGACATCTGACACGGTTTCCCCTCACTCAGGGTAAATACTCAAAATATTCAACAATTCTTATCATGGGTCAACAAAAAGCTTGAAACGTCAGTCAGTATGTGTGATTATATAATACGGGTATTCTCAAGGTTAGTGCTGCCATCTAGTGGTATATTGTAGAATAATTTTGCTCTAAATTGGATCTAGATATTGTCTTTTGCAGACGTCATCTATTGTTAACCCTCCTGTTACCTTCAAAGTTACTAATATATTTGACTCTTTTCGAGCCCAGCAATTTAAAACCTCCAGATAATGATTATAATTAATATTGTGTAATAAGTGTCAGGTACTTGTTGTGTGTTTGTTGACTACCTAAATAGCCCTTTAAATAGATAAAAAAAGATATTTCTTATATGTTTTACACAGTGAAAAACAGCCTGGGGACAATTTGACCCCAAAGAACACCGATGAGTACAAGTTGTGTTGAATGAGAATTTGATGTTTTCCCAGTTGTCCCCTATAAATTAGGAAAAATCATGAAAAATATATTAATAAATTAATAAAAATATAAAATAATATAAAATAATAAAATTTAAAAAATAATAAAAATATCATTAAGTATCATTTATCATTTTTTTATGTCAATCATATTTTTAAAGACGTTAAACATTAAATGGGGTCAAATTGACCCCAAAGGTCACAGGAGGGTTGAACCAGCTGTTTTGACACATTTTAAGTTCTGAAGTCCAAAGAAGAGACGTTTTATTGATTAAGAAGAACCACCATAATTCAATGGAGTGATTTTATTGATCAAAAACAACAACAACACACAAGCCAGTGGAGAACAATCTTCACAAGGACTGTATGTTGTGTTCAATTCATTCAAATCACCAGTTTAAATAAACCCTGTGCTCTGGCTTGTGGTTATCTATATGCCACTTTAGGACAGCTAAAACATCTTTTCATCGAGCATGTCTACTGTACGCCGTCATTGCACACCGTTTATAATATTTAAGAGATAGGAGATGACTCCATCTCCTCACTGCTGCTGTCACACACCGGCTCATCCTGACCGACGTACCACACCTCATTGTGCCGGTTGAACACCATCATCGGACTGCAAGACAAGAGACAAGAAATGCACACACACCATATAAAATGCATTAATACATATTGAAGCTTCTCTTTGAGCTTGTCTTTCTTAATCGCTGAGAACATTATTTATTTATTTATTTACCTGTTGTATCCAACACCATAGTGGAAGCTACGGTCGAACTCTGCACCCGCTGACTTCAGGGCAGAGGACAGAGTTTCCGCTTGGTTTTTGTCCGTCCAGCTCATCATCCATCCTCCGTAGCTCCGCACGTACACCTGCATCTCCGCAATGTTGTTGATGAACACCTGCAAATCAATAAAGCGTCATCATCTGAAGGTCAGAGCTGAAGGTCGACTTCGCATGAATGAATTCAGATTTGCCTTCACGGCGTTGCAGAATTCCGGTTGATGCGTTTTCATTTTGTGCCGTGTTATGGCTAAAGAGCTCACCTTTTCATCAGTAGGTGGGATGGGATTTTTTTGATGTGCAGCTGGCAGCAAGAAACTCATTGTGAAGACGCCCGCTTGCCAGAAGGACGTCTTGTCAGAGATTTTCAAAATAACAGGAGCTGTCATTTTAATGTTATTTTCTGCAGGTAAACATTGGGAAAAATACAAGGTTTTTATTTAATTTGTCAAAAATAGGATTATAAATAGAAAATGTTCTGGCTTGAATATTCAATAAAACCACCAAACTATTTCTGCTCTCTGAACACCGCTAAATACAGTAATTATGATGTGCGGTCAACATGGCATTGTGATTTTTAGCTGCACAACATTTTTCAAAAAGAGGGAAATCTGCTCTTAAACCCTATGTTCCTTGTAAACTGAGTAACACAAAGTTTCAAACTTCATACAATTCTTTTTTACTGCTATTATTTTTTCATGTAATATTGCATAACTGAATTGTGAATATATATATATATATATATATATGTATATAAATATATATATATATAAATATATATCTTTGTATATAAATATATATGTCTATATATATGTATATAAATATATATATATATGTATGTATATATATATATATGTACATATATATATATATATATATATATATATATATATGTACATAAATATATATATATATATATATATATATATATATAAATATATATATAAATATATATCTTTGTATATAAATATATATGTATATATATATATATATACATAATATATATATATATATATATATATATATATATATATATATATATATATATATATATATATATATATATATATATATATATAAATATATAAATGTATATATATATATGTATAGATAAATAACCATATATAATCAGTGGTACCTTTGATGTAGGCAAACAGTCGTCTGAAGGCTCTTATTGATGCGTAGTCCATGCTCCAGGAAGATTCTTCAGTTGAAACCCAATTGACTGAGTCATAGCGCCGGACCTGACGGACAGAAACAAAGGTTTTGGAGACGGCTTCGAGGCTTTTTGAAAGTCTCTTGCGCCTCAAAAGTGAAACGCGTTCCCTTCTGTTCAGACACACTCACTTCGTAATCAGCAGTTCGACAGATGAGATCGAACAGCAGGCACTCTTCTGTCTCAGTGCAGAAGTTCAACTCAGACGAGTTTCTGCACAATTAGAATGGCAAACATTAAAAAAGGCACACATGCCCATATTGGTAAAAATGCAACAATCTACTTAAAGCGGCGTTCATTTCTTACCCGACTCTGGCCTCAGCTGTGAGGACGAGGAGGAAGCCGACGAACCCTGAAAGGTAAATCCTGAAACACCCAGACAGAAAAGCACAGCTTTCTCACAGCATGTCACCTTGGTTCATACACCATGACATCTATATGCATTGGATATCATCCAACACAATATGAACCATGAAGTTGTACTTACATCATGGGAGAGAGATCACTTCTGTGTTTTCAAAAAAGTTTTCTTCGCAGTCTGGTCCAAGACATCTATTTATTCCAAGTCATGGTTATGAAAGACAATGTGGCCCCTCCCTGGACACATAACCATACCAGACATGACCAATGGGAGCCACACGCAGTGTTATATAACAAACACAGAGGCGTGGGTCCTTTGCATATTGTGGAACTTTTGAC
>CM070091.1:2027500-2107500 GCA_036178185.1 Liparis tanakae | reverse complement strand
GAAGAGTGACGTAAAAATAGCAGCCGATGAGCGTAGCTTAGTACATTAAACAAACGGTATCCACGGTTTTCACAAATACACAAGAGTATAAAACAAATCGAACGAGAAACAAATCTAAGGAAAGGCAGTGAGAGGCTGATTTAAAAAAAAAAAAAAAAAAAAGGCAGAACAATACATGCATCAGGGCTGACAGTAGAACTGGAGGTGAGATTCCTGTAGAGTCAGCGATAAATCGGAGCAGTTTACACCTTTACTCGGATTTATCTTGAAAGTTCATCGGGAAAATGACCATGGATTTAATGCCACACATATATTATAAATATCCATTGCAGTTAAATGTTGCGTTTGACCCTCGCGCGCCCTTTGAAGGCCGGCCACTTGAAGTGCTTCAGAGACACTCGTCTACATTCTTATTCATAATACTCATATGGAAAGTAATCAATAACCACAATTCAATCAAATCAGAACAAACTACTGCGGAGCGACTCTTAATATATATATCTGCTGGAAGCAGTTTCTCATCTGTCACCAGTTGTTGTTGTTGTTGTTGTTGTTGTCGTCGGCCTAAATAAATATCAGTTACGTTTCTGTGAACTGGTTTGAGTGATGAATTATATTCCTTTACCGCCACTCGCCGCTCTGGCTAAATAGAAATGTTGGCGGTGCGTATATAAAATAGGAGGAGGGAGGAGGAGGAGCTAGGACAGAAAGAGGGTGAAACACCTACAAAAGCAATTCAGAGAGATAAAAACAATAAATAAAAATAAATGAATTCCCTTCAACATTGTACTTTTTTTTTCTCTTATCTACTTTTTAAACGTTTGTTAGTTTCCAGGAGAGCGTCCCCGTGTCTTTGAAATTAAAGACTGGGTTTTTCTTCATATACTTTTTTTATAATAAAAAACAAGTCCATCTGTGACAGAATTACTTCATTAATTTGTCTGCTGTTTTTCAGACAACACACATTTCCCTTTACTTTTTTTTTGTTCTCCTGCAAGAATCACCAGCAGACGGTCCTCGTGAGAATCACAGTCGCTCCACATCCAATGAAAATCTTGGAAACGGGCCGACACTCATAAACAGACGGGCGACCCGCCGGTCCGCCCGTCATTCTACCCCCAGGTCCCTTTCCAAAAAAGCAGGGGCCGTGAGATCTTCATGCAAACACCTGCATCTTGCCGTTGGCCTCTGGGATTTGAGTAATTTGGGTCTGGGCGGGGCCGGCGACCGCCGGGCTGGGGGTGGAATCTGACCAATCGGAGACGCAGTGAGGGGAGGGGCTGGACCAGGGCTCGGGGGACTCCGGGGACGGGGTCAGGTAGGGGTGCTCGCTCGGCAAATGCTGGTAATGCTTGGGCGTGGCGTCCAGCGCGGACGAGTAGCTGTGCTGAGAGGGAGGCGTCGGGTAATCCTCCGTCCCCGCCGCGCTGGAGGAGGAGGACGCCGCCGCCGCCGCCGCCGCCGCCGCCTGAGTCGCCGGCGTGGCGGCCTGCGGCGGCTGGGCGGGAGGCTGAGGCTGAGGAGGCATCTGCTGGAAGAAGGAGGGCGGCGGCTGGGAGGTCTGGGGCGTGGGCGGGGTGGAGGTGCCCATGCGAGCCAGGCCCTGCTGGCTGCTGATGCTGAGGCTGAGCAGCTGCTGCTGCTGCTGCTGCTGCTGCTGCTGTTGCTCGGCGATGGAGGGCAGCTTCACCGGGCTGATGCTCGGCGTGGAGGTGACGGGCGTGGGCTGCAGCATGGCGTTACGGTACAGCTGCTGCTGGTGCATCAGCATGCTCTGCTGCTGCTGCTGCTGCTGCAGGGCGGGGCTCTGCGGGTGCATGCCCGACTGGCCACTCTGCACCAGGTTGACCACCTGCTGGCCGCACTGGGACGCCGACATCCGGCTGTGCCAGTCGAACGGCACGCTGACCGGGCTCACCAAGCCCATGTTGAGCCCCATCTGACCGCCGCTCAGCACGTAGCCGTGGTTGACATCCGACGCCATGGCGACGCGCCCCTGCAGGGACATCCCCCCCACGCCCAGGTCGTTCAGCTGCGCCAGGGACACGGCGAAGGGCCCGCCCCCCTCCAGCATGCCGCCGTGCACCATGGGCGTGTTGGGCACCGACATGGAGTGGAAGAGCCCCGGCGACTGCATGGCCACGGGGGAGGTGGGGTTGGTGATGTAGCCGGCGTTGCTAGCGCCGCCGTGGGGCGAGTCCAGGGAGTCCACGGGGGACAGGGTGACGGAGCTCTCCAGCAAGGCGCTCTGCATGTCCAGGGTCAGCTTCTTGTTGCGCGCCTTGACCGACTCCTTCAGGCTGGCGGCGTGCTGGCCGCCCAGGCCGGAGCCTTTGGCGCCCGGCCGGCGGTTCTTCTTCCCCTGCGGCGTGTTCTTCAGGCTGGGCAGGAAGGCGCTGGGCGGGCACATGAGCGGGGACAGAGTGTGCACGCCGCTGAGGTGGTGTCCGCCGTGGCCCCCGTGGCCCTGGGGGCTCCTCACCGTGTTGTATTCGTCCAGCAGCTGCACGATGTCGTGGTGCATGCGCTCCTGGGCGATGTCCCGGGGCAGCCGGTCCATGTGGTCCGTGATCTCTCTGTTGGCGAAGTGAGCCAGCAGCACCTTCACGGCCTCGCAGCTGCCCTCGCGGGCGGCGAGGAAGAGGGGGGTCTCCTCCTGAAGATGAAAAAACACAACAAACAGTGAGACACAAACATTCTTTGTATATTATGCCCATTTGTCCACAAGTTGATGTGGTTCCTTGGGGTCTTAATGTAATGTTTGTAACATATTTTGGTCAAAATACCACAAGAATCATTCAAACAGCCTTTGTACCTGTCAGAAACACCTCCCCACAGACTGACCTGTTCTGAGTGGGAGAGGTGCTCCGGGTTGCCAGGTTGGAGACGGTGAAGTATCGTACCAAAGGCTCAACATGGTTGTATTATTTGGAGGGTAATTATCGTGTATCTGGCAACCCTGAGATGGGTCGACCAATGACTGCTCTCTATACCGTCAGAGCTCGCCAAGAAGGTGGAGCGTAAGGGAGATACCATTTCAAAACGTGTGAGGGGTAAATACTAGTTTGTGAAACCCAGAGAAACACAAATATCCCACGAAGGAAAATCCCAACGTTTTTGGAATCCCTGCCGGACTCTTTGTTTAGGTCTCAGAAACAGGACATGTCCGGGGAAAGAGGACGTCTGGTCCCCCTGACTTATGGCGCCAGGTCACCCAACCGTCTCTAGGCTGGGGGGTCGAGTGGTGGGGGGGCGGGGTTCCAATGCCAACATCGACCTAGACGTTGGTGGTGATCCCAATCGACTCAAGCGTATCGTTTCTGACATAGAGGAACCACAACAAGACGCAGGAGTTGTTTTTTCCCAGAGTTTTTGTGTTGGAGACATGCCAGATACCCAAACTAACGTATAGAAGCACTAAAAAAGTGGAGTTTTCACAAGATGTCCCCTTTAAGCCCCGCCCCTCTGCACACGCCCCGCTGCCTTCGTACCTTCAGGTCCTGCATGTCTTTGTTGGCGCTGTTCTTCAGCAGGGCCACGGTGGCCTCCACGTTGTTGACGGCGGCGGCCCAGTGCAACGACGATTTCCCTTTAAAGGAACGACACGCGAGGAGATTAGACGTCTTCGGTTCCGGGGAATACGATCGCGAGGCAGAGAGAACACATTAGCGCACGCTCACCCAGTTCATCCACCGCGTTGACGTCGGCGTGGCAGGTGATGAGCTCCTCCACCATGCCCTCCACCGCCAGCCGCGCCGCCAGGATCAGCGCCGTGGAGCCGTCGTACATCCGGGAGTCCAGGTCCGTGGCGCGGTTCCGGATCAGAATCTAGACGGAGGAAGATGGATTCGACGTTATGATTCAGACAATACGTGCATGTGCCTTAGGGTGACCAGAGAGGACACTTCGTTTCAGGGGGGGGGGGGGGGGGAGCGATTAAACATCTCTTTTTCTGCCTGTTTTGTGATATACACGCCAAAAAGGTGCCTAATATTTCTAGACTGAAATAATATCGGCACTATAATTATTATGTTGTTTTCCCCTTGTAGTATTTAGTATTTTATTATTATTATTTAGTATTTTTTAATTTTGAATTAGCATTTATTATTTATTATTTTAGTATTTAGTAATTTAGTATTAGTATTCATTATTTATTATTTTATTATTTTGTAATTTAGTATTAGTATTTAGTATTTTGTAATTTAGTATTAGTATTTAGTATTTAGTATTTTGTAATTTAGTATTATTATTTAGTATTTTTAGTATTTTGTAATTTTGAATTAGTATTTATTATTTATTATTTTAGTATTTAGTAATTTAGTATTAGTATTTATTATTTTATTATTTTGTAATTTAGTATTAGTATTTAGTATTTTGTAATTTAGTATTAGTATTTAGTATTTAGTATTTTGTAATTTAGTATTAGTATTTAGTATTTTAGTAGTAGTATTTTGTATTTTAGTAGTAGTAGACCTAGTATTTTGTATTTTAGTATTTAGTATTGTGTTTTTATCTTTTATTTTATAATATCTTATCTTATCTTATTATAACTATGAGGATTTTTTTAGTTGCCTATTTTGTGGCACCCCCTCAGGTCAGCGTGTGTATCAGTAGTAGTGCATAGAGTGTGTATCAGTAGTAGTGCATAGAGTGTGTATCAGTAGTAGTGCATAGAGTGTGTATCAGTAGTAGTGTGTAGCATTTTTTAGGTCTCAGAAACAGGACACGTCCGGGGAAAACCGGACGTCTACGATCGTTTTTTCGGCATTCCCACATCAGACGTGGCCAGTAACCATCGCGCGTGGACGTGTGTTCACCTGGAAGACGCCCTGTGCGTCCGCGGCCACGGCGGCGTGGAGCGGCGAGCGGCCCGTGTTGTCCTGAGCGTTGGCGTCGGCCCCGGCGTCCAGCAGCCTCTTGGCGGCGTCGGCGCGGGCGTAGCGAGCCGCCAGGTGGAGCGCCGTCTCGCCGGTGCGGTCCGTCTGGGCGGCGAGGGAGGCGCCCTGGTAGATCAGGTCGGAGATGATGTTGGCCGAACACTCTTCGCTCTCCTCCTCCTCGGCGATCTCGGGCTCCAAGCCGCCGCCGCAGAACGACGCCAGCATCAGAGGCGTGAAGCCATCTGGAGGGAGAACGGAAAACAAGATGAGTTAAAGTCTGTTTAACACAACAGATAAAACAAAAGGCTGGATATAGAAAGCATGCACATTTAGAAAGCATGCACATCTAGAAAGCATGCACATCTAGAAAACATGCATTTAGAAAGGATGCACATCTAGAAAACATGCATTTAGAAAGGATGCACATCTAGAAAACATGCATTTAGAAAGGATGCACATCTAGAAAGCATGCATTAGGAAAGCATGGAAGCATGCACATTTTGAAGGCATGCACATTTAGAAAGCATGCACATTAAGAAAGCATGCACATTTAGAAGGCATGCACATCTAGAAAGCATGCACATTTAGAACATATGCATGTTTAGAACACATGCACATTTATAAAGCATGCACATTTAGAAAGCATGCATATCTAGAACGCATGCACATTTAAGAAGCATGCATATCTAGAAAACATGCATTTAGAAAGTATGCACATTTAGAACACATGCACATTTAGAAAACATGCACATTTAGAAGGCATGCACATTTAGAAAGTATGCACATTTAGAAAGTATGCACATTTAGAAAGTATGCACATTTAGAAGGCATGCATATTTAGAAAGTATGCACATTTAGAAGGCATGCACATTTAGAAAGTATGCATATTTAGAAAGTATGCACATTTAGAAGGCATGCACATTTAGAAAGCATGCACATTTAGAACGCGTGCACATTTGAAACTTTGATGTTCTCACTACCGACCTGGGCCTCGGACGTTAACGTCCATGCAGTCACTTTCAAACTCTCCCTGCGGGGGGGTGAGGGCCATGGTGGGAGGCACGCGGATGTCTGCGGCTGCGAGGTGGTGCTGAGTCCACTGCCTGCTGTCCACCGCATCCTCGCAGTCGGAGAGCATGCTCGGCTCCTCGACCTGGAGGAGGAAACACCGTTTTGTTACTTCCTGCAGGTTTAAATACCGGCTGAGATGTCGCTGTCAGCCGTACATCCTCACTCTGAAGGTGCGTTCACAACAAAAGCAAAACTATTTTCCGTTCGCCGTGTTCTCGCCATGAGCGTCGAGACGCTCATGGCGAGGGGCGGGGCTTATCTCCGTGTCTCGTCTCCGTGAAGACCGTTATCATTTCCTTCATCCACCACGGAATAACTCACCACTAGTTCTGCTTCATACTTGTTGTGGACGTCCAACACACTAACACCCTCGTGTTCGGGTTGATGACATCATATCATATATATATATTTATACATGACATCACCCGTAGGCTCACTCAGCTCGGTCACTTTCACCGATGAAGTTACCGTTACGCCTGAAAGACTTCCGCCTCCAGCTACGAGAGAGAACTCAAGAGCTGATTGGCCCGAGTTGCTAGAGGACCGCCTCAAAGTTGAAATATGTCAACTCGGGGCGAGAATTTCGCCGCTGAAAACGCGTCGCCCCAAAACGAGCCGCCCGGGAAAATATCGCAAAATATGTACGTTGACTCTTCATGGGATCCGGTCGCGCAAAAAAAATAGCTGCGCTTTTGGTGTGAACGCACCTTTACACGTTTCTGTAAGTTGACTGAACTAACCTTGAGCCTCTTTGGCTCGGGGCAGTCCGAGTCCATCCAGTGGTCGCTGTGATCTCCGAGAAGAGATTCCTCCACGGTTTTTGGCATGTGTCTGTGTGCAGATTATTAGGTTAAACAATATAAGCACAAACAGCAGCGCTACAGTAACTCTGTCCCGATGACATCACTGGCGTGACTCTTTGCACACTAGTAACTCACTTCATTCCCAGAGCGTCCTGGCCCACGGGTTCCCTCCGGTTCTTGTTGCTGCTGGGTTCCTTCTTGAGGAAGAAGCCCTCTGGGAACCAAAGGGTACTGTGTTCCCTCTTCCTACGAGCGATCAGCATGCCGATCACCAGGATGACCAGAAGGAACAGAGACGCGATCCCCACCAGCATCAGCTTGCCCCATTGAGGTATGGGGTCAATATCCAGAATATGTTCACCTGTGGCGAGAAGACACAAAATACTCATCAAACACGTCCAACTAGTCTGGAAAGTTTATTCTGTGTTCTTTGATTATAGATAGATAGATACTTTATTAATCCCCAAGGGGAAATTTGTCGTCACAGTAGCACCAATAAACTAAACACACGAGAATAAAATATAAAATACAAAACAGGGATGAAAGATAAAGAGTATACAAGTAAAATATAAAATGAAAATTGAAGCATATATGTATATAAAATGAAACATGTGTATATATATATATATATATATACACACACAAACAAATATAATACAATGAAGGTGCAAAGTATACAAAGTAAAATATAAAATTATGTATTTATGTATATAAAATAAAATGTATATATATATATATATATATATATATATATATATATATACACACACCCAAACAAATATAATACAATGACTGTGCAAAGTATACAAAGTAAAATATAAAATACAAAATTAAGTATATATGTATATAAAATAAAACATATATGCATATATATATATATATATATATATATATATATATATACACACACACACACACAAATATAATACAATGACTGTGCAAAGTATACAAACTAAAATATAAAATACAAAATAGAATATGTATGTATATATATATTTATATACACAACATATTGCTACTCACCACGAGCTTCGATGAGGGGGTAGGGGAAGCGGAGCATTTCCACCGCCGACAGCGCTCCCAGGTAGTCTGCGGCGCTGTCCGCCGTGGTGAAGCAGTCCTCAAAGCCCTGGGAGCACAGCCGGTTGTCGATCTCCAGGTACACGATGGAGCTACGGGACGAGCAGAGCAACGGGCGTTTAGCCGTACGCACATCACAGGAACGACTTCAGCTTCTGCGTATCCGGCAGCCCCGACTTACCCGATGACCTCCTGGTGAGGCTGCAGCTCCCGCTTGAGCCGCGCGTCTTTGCGGGTGTACGGCCGGATCATGGCCTCTCCGTTCTGGTCCAGGCGGAAGCGGAGCGTCGTGTGCAGGATGGTGCTCAGCTTCTGCAGGAAAGTGGTGCTCGTGCGGAGCAGCTCCTCCGGAGGCAGCAGGACCACCAGCACCAAGACCCCGTCGGCCAGTTCTTCCGGAACCTTCCCTGCGCAGTCCAAGCCGTCCCAGCCGCACTCCTCCGTGTTGCAGCCCTGGTCACACATGCCGTCCGCGTAGTGGTCGATGCAGTAGGCTTCGTATATCGGACTGGAAAGACGAGACAGGCGGAAGGGTCAGCTTCATTTGTTCTCAGCTCAGTACAGACAAAAAAATAGAAGGGGCCTTCGCATATTATACGATCGGGCGTTGAATTATGAACATTTTGGCATTAGTTGCCAATTGGATATAAATTCACCGCGCTATGGTGAAAAGAAGATGTTGACCTTTTCATGACCTTGACCTTTGACCCGATCGATCCCAAAATCTGATCAAACGGTCCCCGGATAATAAGCCAGGGTTCGTACACATGTCGACCAGTGGAATTCCAGGACTTTTCCAGGACTTTAAACTAAATTTCTCGGTGTGTACATGAAAACTTTTTGAAAATGTAGTATTCAAACAATGACAATTACAAAGCATACAATATACCATAAATGAAACAAATGAGAGACAATAGTTTGATTAAAAATAAACATTACTATAAGTGTTTATTCTTAGAAACTCTTATATCAATGTGTATTCTTTTAATCAAACTATTATCCTTTATGTGCAAATCTGTTTGGACTTATGCCGGTTTATAATACGAGTCTTCCTTTCAAAAACATATGAATTATTTTAAACTCGGTGTAAATGAACATGTGATCATAACACATTTCCACGACTTTTCCAAAACTTTTGTGATTTAACTTTTTTCCACGACTTTTCCAGGCCTGGAAATGACCATTTTAAAATTCCATGACTTTTCCAGGTTTTCCATGACCGTAAGAACCCTGATAACCAATCATCCCACCAAATTCCATGCGATTCGGTTTAATACTTTTTGACTTATGCGAATAACACGCACATTTTCAATGCAAAGTTAAAAAGGGGGGAATCCGTTTCCCGTGGACGTGAACTCACTTGCAAACCTTCTCCTTCTTCTTGCAGTCGAAGTTGTCGTACAGGCAGTCGACGTTGTTGCAGGACTGATCGCACTGGCTGTTGTTGAACACCTGCCAGCACTCCTCGCAGCGCGCCCAGGGGTTCACGGCCAGGGAACAGTCCCCGCCGTCCCAGCTGCAGAAGAACGTGTTGCACTCCTTGTCGCACACGCCGTCGTTGGCTTTGCCCTGGCAGTCGGCCAGCGGGCACGAGGGCGCCGGCGCCGGCGCCTCCACGGACCGGGCGCTCTGCTCGCAGCGTTTGCCCGTCCAGCCGCCGGGACAGCGGCACTGGAAGAAGGGGAAGCCGGCCTCCTCGGCGCACAGCCCTCCGTTGCGGCAGGGCTGGGAGGAGCAGCCCTCGTTGCTACGGTGATTACACTGGGGCCCGCCGTACCCGGGCAGGCAGGTGCAGCGCGCGCCCCTCGCCGTCAGGGCGCAGTTCCCCCCGTTGTAGCACGGCAGCTCCCGGCAGGACATGCTCCGCTCACAGTTGAGCCCCACGTAACCCTGAGGATGGACGGAATATAACAGGTCAGCTCGTGCAATAACTGGAGTAATAACATCGTTATTATCACTGCACACATTCATATTTACACTGTGTTGATCTGCACTTTCTGCACACATTTCATTTACACACATACACACACTTTGCATTTTGAACTCTGTCTATATTAATTTAATTTAGTTTACACTGCAGTCATTAGTCATTAGTATTATATTTGTGTATGCATGTATGTTGTGTATATATATATATATACATATATATATATATATTTTATTTTGTATTTTATATTTTATTTGCACAGTCATTGTATTATATTTGTTTGGGTGTATATATATATATATATATATATATATATATATATATATATATATATATATATATATAATTTCTTATTTTATATTTTATTTGCACAGTCATTGTATTATATTTGTTTGGGTGTATATATATATATATATATATATATATATATATATAATTTTGTATTTTATATTTTATTTGCACAGTCATTGTATTATATTTGTTTGGGTGTGTGTGTGTATATATATATATATATATATATATATATATATATACATGTTTCATTTTATATACATATATGCTTAATTTTTCATTTTATATTTTACTTGTATACTCTTTATCTTTCATCCCTGTTTTTTATATTTTATTTTATATTTTATTCTTGTGTGTTTAGTTTATTGCTGCAACTGTGATGACAAATCTCCCCTTGGGGATTAAAAAAGTATCTATCTATCTATCTATCTATCTATCTATCTATCTATCTATCTATCTATCTATCTATCTATCTATCTATCTATAATGCATGCACTTAGAGATAACCCAAAAAAAAGCACTATTGCACAAACTAAAACAAATCTAATTTGGTGTTTAAACCCGTAACGCTGTGTACTCACAAGCTGACAGGTGCAGGTGTATCCCAGGGCCGAGTTTCCGGAGACGGAGCAGGCTCCTCCGCTCTGACAGGGCTGAGACTCGCACACGCTGAAGCGGCTCTGGCACTTGCGGCCCGTGAAGCCGGGCTTGCAGGCGCACTGGTAGTCGTTGGGCAGCTGGATGCAGTCCAGGCTGTTGGCAGTGCTGCAGGGGTTGGAGAGACACTCGTTGATGTCCCCCTCGCATCGCTCCCCCGTGAAGCCGGGGGGGCAGTTGCAGCGGTACCCGCCCACTCGGTCCACGCAGGTGCCGTTGTTCAGGCACTTGGGGGGAGCCCTGCGCAGCCTCAGAGGCGGGGCGCAGTCGTCCTCGTTGATCTCACAGAGAACACCTTGAAGAAGAGAGAATCGCATTACATCACATTACATCACATTACATCACACGTCACGTAGCAGACGCTTTTATCCAAAGAGACTTACAATAAGAGCATTTCAACCGAGAGTACAAACTAAGAACAACAAGAATACAGAAAGTAACATTTCCTCAACATAGTGGAACTACTAAAGTACCATAATAAGAGATATTTAAGAGCCACTGATGTGAAAATCTGTGTTTTAATCCAGATATAGACGGAAAAGATGCATCATGAAGAATCATGAAATACTACTATACATGTATTCTATTTTAGTCACATGTAATGCAATCTCTAGGAATACACATACAGGGTTCTTACACAATGGATTTCCATAACTTTAAACCAAATGTCCAAATATACAATATACAATTACAAATATACAATTTTGAATATTTTGTGTATATTTTGAGTGTCTTTCTTTAAAAAACATATTAGTTATGTCAAACTCGGCATAAATGAACATGTGATTATAACAACATTTCCAGGACTTTTCAATGACTTTAAACCAAATTTCAGTGTAAACATGAACAATTTAGAACATTTTGCATATCGCCGGCTTATATTTTGAGCGTCTTTCTTAAAAAAAACATTAATTATTTAAAACTCGGTGTAAATGAACATGTGATTTTAACAAATTTCCATGACTTTTCCAAAACTTCCATGATTTAAGTTTCTTCCATGACTTTTCCAGGCCTGGAAATGACCATTTAAAAATGCCATGACTCTTCCAAATGTTCCACGACCGTATAAACCCTGCACATAGGTTTCATTGAATAGACGCGCTTGCGTACCTAGAGTGCCGGGGGGGCAGGAGCAGATGTAATGTCCCACCAGATCGATGCACGTGCCCCCGTTCTGGCACGGGTGAGACTGGCACTCGTTGATCTCGATCTCGCAGTTCTGTCCGGTGAAGCCCGGCATACACTGTGATGACATGCAGAGAACAGTTATATGAGCTGAGACACACACAGCGTGAATACAGACACGACGTCGTGTAAAGAAATGTACTCACGTCACACTGGTACCCTCCCACGTAGCCCCTGCAGGTGGCGCCATTGCGACAGGGTTTGTCCTCACAGTGGTCCACTTGGCTCTCGCAGTAGCTCCCGGTGTAGTCGGCCGGACATTTACAATAGTGGGAGTTCCCAGTGTTGACGCAGTGGCCACCGTGATGGCACAGGTCGTCTGCCTGGAGCCCTGATGAGAAAGAGTTGGAAGAACCATTTAATTTTGATTACTCAGTTAGAATAAAAACACATCAGGATCAGTTTTATTGGCCATGTACGTTTTCGCAAACAAGGAATTTGACGTGGTGAAGTGACTCTCAGTGTGCGTACACAAAATATACACTACCGTTCAAAAGTTTGGGGTCACCGAGAAAATGTTGTGTTTTCCATGAAAACTCACACTTTTATTTAATAAATGAATACAAGATTAATGCAAAATATAGTCGAGACGTTGACGAGGTTAGAAATAATGATTTTCATTGTAAATATTAATGTTGTTCTTCAGACTTGTGGCTCAAAGGAAGGCCAGTTTTAGAGCTTCTCTCACCAGCATAACTGTTTTCAGCTGCGCTCACATAAAAAGGGTTTCAATGTCAAGGAATAATCTGTTGTGGAAAATGCTAAATAAAAAGTTATACATAAATAAAGTGTTTCAAGGGGGTTCTACCCCTCTGCTCGTCTTCTAAGGCAATAACACAATGTACCACTAGAACATGGAGATGGGCCTCTACACACCTCTGTAGAGACTTCATTAAAAACAGAGAATAGTCTTTTACACATTAACTATGTAGAGAGTGTATTTCTGATTAATTTAATGTCATTTTCATTGGAAAAAACTGTGTTTTTTTTCTTTTTTCTAAGTGACCCCAAACTTTTGAACGGTAGTGTACATTACAACACAATACAAAACAAAACAAAACAAACAGTGCAAAACAGTGCAACGGTCTAAGAAGTTTAAGAAAGTGAAAGTAAACACAAGGCGGAATGGCTATACACTGTAGCTGTGAAACGGTAGTGCAAGAAGTGCAGGGATGAATATATAAATATGAATGCGACAGTGGATTAGCTGAGAGGGGAAACGGCCCGACGCCCACGTACCTCTGTGGCGAGCAGCCGTCTCACACGAGACCCTGGAGATGTCGCAGTAGCGTCCCGACCAGCCGTTGGTGCAGTCGCACGTGAAGGACGCGTCCTTCTGCCGGCAGCGGCCCCCGTTCTGGCAGGAAGACGAGCGTCGGCACCAGTCCACTTGAGTCTGGGGAGAGGCGAAGAGGAAACGATTCTCAGGATGCATCGGTCGAAAAAACAAATCCACGGAGACACGAGAACCTGACGAGACCCTTCTAGAGTCTGAGTGCGTGTACCTGGCAGCGGTTGCCGGTGTAACCCTTGGGGCAGGAGCAGCGGAAGGACTCCAGGGCGTCCTGGCAGACGCCCGCGTTGAGGCAGGGCTGCGAGTCACACTCGTTCACCTCGTACTGGCAGTGGGAGCCGGTGAAGCCCGAGCGGCAGTTACACGAGTAGCCGTTGATTTTGTCCGTGCACGTCCCTCCGTTGAAGCAGGAGCTGCAGACACGAGAGAACACGAGGACTTAGGGCGGACGTTCAGTCGTTATGCTTATTTTATTTAGTGGATCCCCGTTAGCTGGCGCCTTAGCGACCGCTAATCTGCCTTCGGTCCACAGAAAGGACAAAATACAATACATACAAAAACAAACAAAACATATCATATCATATACACACACTTTGCAGTTTGCACACTAACTAGATATATATTTTATTTAATTTACATTTACATATATATTTTATTTTATGTTATTTTATATTTCACTTTGCACACTTTACTTTATGCACAGTCACTTTCTTTCTTTTTTATACTTATATTTTATTGTGTTTAGTTTTATCGGTGCTGCTACTGTTGTCAACTAATTTCCCCTTGGGGATTAATAAAGTATATTTCTATTCTATTCTATTCTATCGTGAAACAAACAGTTAAAAATAGAATAGAATAGAATACAAATATACTTTATTTAAAATCAAATTTCCACGACCAAACTGAAATCTCGGTTATAAACATGAACAATTTAGAAAATGTTGTGTTTTTTTTTAAGCGTCTTTCTTTAAAAAAAACGTAGTAATTATTTCAAACTCGCCGTAAATGAACACGTGATTATAACAAAATTTCCATGACTTTTCCCAAACATTTATGATTTAAGTTTTTTCATGACTTTTCCAGGCCTGGAAATGACCAGTTCAAAACTCCATGACTTTTCCAGGTTTTCCGCGACCGTACGAACCCTGAATGTGGGATGTCTCCACGACTCCAACGCTCACCTCTCAGTGCAGTCGGGGATGTTGGTTTCGCAGTGGATGCCCGTGAAGCCGGGCCTACAGGTGCACGTGTAGGAGTTCACGTAGTCCGTGCACGTGGCTCCGTTCTTGCAGGGGGAGCTCTGGCATTCATTGACCTCTAAAGCACAGCGGGGCCCAGCGAAGCCCGCCAGGCAGCTACAGTAGAAGGAGTTCACACCATCTGTGCAGGAGCCTCCACTTAGGCACGGATCTGACGGCACAAAGGGATGAAATGACTCAGTCGCTCTCCGGGACAATGCCGAGTGTCCGCCGCTCTCAACCAGACAATTATAGTAAATCGGCACGGAAGGTTTACGCGGTTTACTCACTCGGGGAGCAGTCGTTGACGTCCGCTTCACACGTCAGGCCCGTGAATCCGGCTCTGCAGGAGCACAGGAACCCGCCCAGGGTGTTGGTGCAGGTCCCACGGTTCTTGCAGGGGTTGGAGATGCATTCGTTCACATCCACATTGCACAATTGACCTGAAGGAGACAAAAGAAGTGTCCAGTGAGGTTAGGATTCAATGTATTGTCATTGCACAGAGTTCAGTTACACATGCAAGGAAATGCATTCCTCTACAGAAAACGCACCTTTTCCGACTGTATCTGGATTAAAACACAGATTATCACTTCAGTGGCTCTTAAATATCTCTTATTGTGGTACTTTAGTAGTTCCACTATGTTGAGGAAATGTTACTTTCTGTATTCTTGCTGTTCTTAGTTTGTCCTCTAGGTTGAAATGCACTTATTGTAAGTCTCTTTGGATAAAAGCGTCTGCTAAATGACATGTGATGTGATGTAATGTGATGTGATGTAACATCAGCTCACCTTGCCAGCCCGAGTGGCAGTTACACTGGTAGCCCAGGTAGTCGGCCGTGTGTGTGCACATGGCGTGGTTGGCACAGGGGTTGGGGGAGCAGGGGGTGAGGACCTCGGCGCAGGTGGGCCCGTTGTACGGGAGCTCACACAGACAGGTGAAGCTGGCCACGCCGTCCACACAGGTGCCCTTGTTCAGGCAGGGACTGGAGCCACACTCGTTGACGTTCACCTGGCAGAGGTTACCTGTCGGAGGGGCAGGAGATTAACATGTTTCAGAGATGGATTTGTACGAGACGTGGTCAAACCCTGGTGGTTCAACGTGGCATGTTTGTCATAGACCAGCAGGGGGAGGTAAACGATTGGCCTTCAGGAGGAGGAAAATAGTCTGAATCATTGAGATAAATGTGTATTAACCCTCCTGTTAGCTTCACATGTACTAACATATGTTACCCGTTTTGACCCCAGCAGTTAAAACCTCCAGAAAAATGATGAGAATTAATATTGTTTCCCAAGTTTAAGTGTCAGGTACTTTATGTTTGTTTGTTGACGACCTAAATAGACCTTTAAATAAATAAAAAAATGATATTTCTTATATGTTTTAAACAGTGAAAAACAGCCTGGAGTCAAATTGTGCAGGAGAGTTAAAACATATCATCATGTGAACTAAATTTTTCCCAGTTGTCCCCAAAAAATTAGGAAAAGTCATGAAATATGAAGCAAAAAAATAATATCACTAATTCCTTTAGAGACGTCAAACATGGAATGGGGTCAAATTGACCCAAAAGGGCACGGGAGGGTTAAGACTATATTCTCAGCGACACATGTACTGCATCTGTATTCTTTGCTCTTTGTACCGTACGTTTTGATGACGGTTGCCGTGTGTTACGCTTACCTCTGAAGCCTTGGCGGCACTTGCAGGTGAAGCCGTTGAGCTGGTCGATGCAGGTGCCGGCGTTCTGACAGGGACTCGGCAAACAATCGTTCCGGTCCAGGTCGCAGTTCTTCCCGACCCACCCGGGCTCACAGTCACAGCGATACCTAGAAACACGGAGGAGTGCCGTCAATAAAAACAAACAGATGCCACACATGCGAGTCGGGACTCGCAGGATCGGCAACAAGCTTGCGAGGCGTCGATGCCGAGCGTCTCCCCGGTATCTCGTAAGACGCCACTTAAAGCGACACTACGTAACAATTCTACCTTAAATAACAGCTTGAATAAATGTTGCCGCTACAAAGACTTTTAACATGTTGACGTCTCCTCCTCCTCCATCGGGGTCTGTGGGCTAAAAACCCGACTATGTGACATGTCGTAGTGCCCGGTCCTTGGACCTGCTTTCTGTCATGATGACCAGCGTCACATAGTCCAGTCCACCTCACAGGGGACTTTTTATTGTCTCCGCTACGCGACGCAGAGACAGAGAGACATGCTGCTGTGGAGACGACCAATAACAGACCTTTAGTTTAAAGAACAAAGACGTCTTTAAGAAAGGGACCTGACATCACTGCTGCTGTCATCTGTATTTACATATATGTTGTGTATATATATATATATTTATTCTATTTTATTTTGTAATTTATATTTCACTTTGTATACCTTATGCACAGTCACTTTCTTTCTTTCTTATATTTATTCATATTTTATTGTGTTTAGTTTATTGGTGCTACTGTGTCAACAAATTTCCCCTTGGGGATTAATAAAGTATATTTCTATTCTATTCTCTATCTGGAGGAGAGAGAAAGTTACAGGGGGGCGGGCGAGATTATTTTTATTTAACTCAAACTCAAAAGAGCCATATGCGTCACCGGAAGAGCCACATATGGCTCAGAGCCAGAGGTTCGCCACACCTGATCTGTCGTAACTGGGTATTTACCACACTGAAGTACACGTTACATACCTGAAGGGGGCGCTACAAGGGAAACACTACACAATGGGGCTTTTAAAACTGCGACAGAGTCGGGGACAAGTCGTACCCGTTGATGTCGTCCCTGCAGGAGCCGTGGACACACGGGCTGCTGCCGCACTCGTCCACCTGGGAGTAGCAGTACGGCGGCTTGAAGCCCGCCGGGCACTGGCAGTGGAAGCCGTTCTCCTCGTCCACACACGTGCCCCCGTTCCTGCAGGGGCCGGACGCACACTCGTCGATCTCCACGTTGCACTTGGGCCCTGGCGGGAGAAGAGTCGGACGCGGTCAGATCTACAATGATTTGTTTTGAATGCAAAGTGTGTTTTTTTTTACGGCGACGCTCTGAGGGCCTCACCGGTGAAGCCGGGCTTGCAGACGCAGTCGTAGCGGTTGATGCCGTCTTTGCAGACGCCGTAGTCGCACGGGTTGCTGGCGCAGTCGTCGAAATTGATTTCACAGTTTGTGCCTGTGAGGACGGAGAGGGGCTCAAAGTTTGAACACTGATGTGTGAGCGTACGTGATTTATGATGTATGATGTATTCCTTTATTCGTCCCACAGGGGGGACATTTCAAAATCACAGTAGAGCATTAATACAAATAATTATAAAACACTAAAATAAAAAAAAATAAAAAAAAAATACTAATAACTCGTTCCTGCTGCTGTCAGGCTGCACAACAAACTACAGTAGACCGCTGGAGTAAAGTAAAGCGTTGAGTAAAGTAAAGTGTTGAGTAAAGTAAAGCGTTGAGTAAAGAGTAAAGTAAAGCGTTGAGTAAAGTAAAGTGCTGAGTAAAGTAAAGTGTTGAGTAAAGTAAAGTGTTGAGTAAAGTAAAGTGTTGAGTAAAGTAAAGTGTTGAGTAAAGTAAAGTGTTGAGTAAAGTAAAGTGTTGAGTAAAGTAAAGTGTTGAGTAAAGTAAAGTGCTGAGTAAAGTAAAGCGTTGAGTAAAGTAAAGCGTTGAGTAAAGTAAAGCGTTGAGTAAAGTAAAGCGCTGAGTAAAGTAAAGCGTTGAGTAAAGTAAAGCGCTGAGTAAAGTAAAGCGTTGAGTAAAGTAAAGCGTTGAGTAAAGTAAAGCGTTGAGTAAAGTAAAGCGTTGAGTAAAGTAAAGCGTTGAGTAAAGTAAAGCGCTGAGTAAAGTAAAGTGCTGAGTAAAGTAAAGCGCTGAGTAAAGTAAAGCGCTGAGTAAAGTAAAGCGCTGAGTAAAGTAAAGTGCTGAGTAAAGTAAAGCGTTGAGTAAAGTAAAGTGCTGAGTAAAGTAAAGTGCTGAGTAAAGTAAAGTGCTGAGTAAAGTAAAGTGCTGAGTAAAGTAAAGTGCTGAGTAAAGTAAAGCGTTGAGTAAAGTAAAGTGTTGAGTAAAGTAAAGTGCTGAGTAAAGTAAAGCGTTGAGTAAAGTAAAGTGCTGAGTAAAGTAAAGTGCTGAGTAAAGTAAAGCGTTGAGTAAAGTAAAGTGTTGAGTAAAGTGTCTCCTGCAGTGTGCATGTTAGCCTGTTGCTGTAAATGAATTCCTTTCATAAAACAAAAGGCTGATGTGACACGTGTCACATGTCATGTGCCGGCGTCCCCCCTCCTCCTCCTCCTCCTCCTCCTCCTCCTCCTCCTCCTCCTCCTCCTACCTGAGGTCCCGTGTTGGCACTGGCAGATGAACTTGTTGACCAGGTCCACACACTTGCCCCCGTTCTGACACGGGTTGCTGTGGCACTCGTTGAGCTGGTTCTCGCAGCGGTAGCCGGTGTAGCCGGCGTCGCAGCTGCAGCTGTAGCTGGCGATGCCGTCGAGGCAGGTGCCGTGGTGGCACGGGTCGGGCTGGCAGTTGTTGATGTTGCTCTCGCAGAGCGTGCCTTCGTAACCTGGAGAGGAAACAAGGGATACAATGTAGCCGGGGATCTCCAGGACTTCTCCAGGACTTTTCCAGGACTTTTCCAGGACTTTAAACCAAATTTCCAAGACCAAACTGATTTTTTTTTGAAAATGAAGTCTTTAAGTAATGAGAATTACAAAGGATACAATGTAGCAGTGCATCTCCAGGACTTTTCCAGAACTTTTCCAGGAATTTTCCAGGCCTTTTCCAGGACTTTAAACCAAATTTCCAAGACCAAACTGATTTTTTTTTTAAATGAAGTCTTCAAATAATGAGAATTACAAAGCATACAATGTACCTTAAATGAAAAAAGTGAATCAGAGACAATAGTTTGATTAAAAGAATATTTTTATTTTATAAACGGTTATTCTTTTAATCAAACTATTATCCTTTATGTGCAAAATCCACCTGTTTGGACGTGGCGTATGCCGGCGGATTTTTTGAGTTTCCTTTCAAAAACATATTCATTATTTCAAACTCAACTCGTAAATGAACATGTGATTATAACACATTTCCATGACTTTTCCAAAACTTTTATGATTTAAGTTTTTTTCCAATGTCTTTTCCAGGCCTGGAAATTTGTTTCCAGGTTTTCCACGACCGTACGGATCCTGAATGTAGATTCATGTTAAGTCTTCAGGAATGGGTTTATAACCATGTGCATTGGCTCTGATAATGTCCTTTTAACTGACTAATATCATCAATCTTGAGATGGAAAATGCTTTTCAGGTTGTACATCAGCCGAATGAGAGGAATCTGGTCATCTGATGCAGCGATATTAATATATTTTTTTCTGAATTAAACTCTAATGTTTTAAAAGGTTTCCCTGAACAGACATTTTCATCCCATGTTCCTCTTTTTCTCAATTGACGAGTTTCTCCCGTTGAACTTCCTCCGCCTGCTCTCCTCTTCTTTATCAAAGCGTCGGCGGTTCTGCGTTGCGATCGCCGTGGTTTCCATGTCGACGCTGTCCGTGCGGTATGTGTGCGGCGCGGCGCGGCGCCGAGCCGGGTCGAAGCCGTAAAGACGGGCCCTGCGCAGGCCTCCCAGCCCCGCCTTTGTTCTCGGCGGCGGAGGGAACAATGGGCCGCGCCACGTCAAACAGGGCCACTCCACTCAACAGAAGGGGCCCGCAAACAGAGGCAGCAGCGAGCAGCTGGCCCCCCTGAAACAATGAAGCCGGCTCCTCGCTCGGCTCGGCTCCAAATAAACACGTAAAAAAACAACAACAAAAAACATCATCGCGTACGCAACACGCGGTCCGCTCGCGTTTCTACGCCGCGCGCCGCATCCGGGCTCGTTTTCAAACTTGGACCTGAACCGAATGTGAAGGAATGAAAGATAAGATGTGGCGTGAAGCGATGTGTGCGTGGGGGGTTTAATAGACGAACAGATGTCGGGGGTGATGACCAAGGCTCCTTTCTTGGCAACTGCTGGTCCTCAGTGACCCCGTGATCCTGAGAGCCGGCGGGGGGGCGGGGGGGATTAGGGGCCTCGAGTCAGTCTGCCTGGCCAGCAGACATGCAGGGGAAGAGCCGACCCCCCGAAACACGGGGCTCCCAACAAAGAGCCACACGGCCCAACAAGCGGGTCCGGCTCCTCTGCTCCTCCTCTGCTCCTCCTCTGCTCCTCCTCCTGCCTGTGAAGACCTCTGTGCATCCTCACAATCATCAACGTACCTTCGGCGCAGCGGCACTCGAACCCGTTGGGCCGGTCGTAGCACTTGGCTCCGTTCTGGCACGGCGTGCTGGCGCACTCGTCCACGTCGATCTGACACATGGTGCCGGTGAAGCCTGGGACAAATAAACACAGAGGGGAAGGGTCAGAAGGGAGGTCCAGTGGAAGTGTCCGCGCTCAGGTCAGAGGGCAGTTCTGCCTCTTCTTGGGAGGGCAGAGGTCGTGAGCTGGGTTAGTGACGTCTGGCTCGGGTCGGGCTTCGGCTGGTTAAGGACGTGTCATCTGTGCACTTGGACCAGGGAGGAGACGACCGCCACGCAATGCATCGGGACGCCCGTAACCCCGATAATGTTTAATATATTTAATATCCGGGGTTGCTGTTACATTCTTCTTTTTTTATTTTGCTTTAACTGTTTTAATCGGTTTTATTTGTTTTTACTATCTGTGTGGCACTCTGAGATTCTTTGAAGGAAGAGAAATGAAATGCATTATTATTATTATTATTATTATTATTATTATTATTATTATATAGTGGAGACAAGGTGGTTGAAAATATCTGGGGAGCAAAATCCAATTTATGCAGCTTTATCTCACTTACATTTATGTGTGTTTTCTACAACAAATGAAATTATGAAATTGAATTACATGTGTGGAGAAACAGCTCATTTTAACACCCATATATATATATATTATAAATATATTTTCTTCTTTATTTTATATACATTTTCTGATTTATTTTAATTTCACTTTAGGATAGGAATTTATAAGCATTTTTTGCTTTCTCTTTTGTATATTACATAGAACATTATTGTATTGCATTTGATTCGATTGACTGAATAAAATACACAAACAAAACAAACAACAACAAAAAAACGAGTAAATACGAGTAATAAACAAACGACGGGAGTAACGTCTCAAATGTATCGGCTTGAAAAAGCTTGAGAAACTGAGCGGGCTCGAAACCCGCGGGCAGCGCGCCAACGGGGGGGGGGGGGGGGGGGGGGGACCGGTGCGTCGGGAGCACACGGCTCGGTTGATTAACAGCGTCACGACGGTCTGTGTGTCGGGGCCCGGGCTGCTAAAGGAGGAGGAGGAGGAGGAGGAGGAGGAGGAGGAGGAGGAGGAGGAGGAGGAGGAGGAGGAGGAGGAGGAGGAGGTTAGAGGAGACGGTGGGATTGTTTTCTCTTTTAGGGGAACCCCCCCATCCCCTTCCTGCATCAGCTCCACCGGCTCAATAGCGAGATGGGGGGTGGAGAGAGAGGGGGGGGAGGGGGGGGGGGGGAGGGGGACGTCTGTCCCAGATGTAAATTGAGGGACCTGGAAAAGAATCTCATTAGCAGGACTGCTGTTCCCCCACCGCCGCCAGGGCCGGCCGAGGAGGGGAGGCCGCCGTCCCCGTCCACATTCCACAGAGGAGGGGTAGCGGGGGTCACAATGGGGTCTTTGTTCGGGCCGGAGGAGAGGACCGGCTCCGAACGCCAGCAGGCGGGAGGAGGAGGAGGAGGAGGAGGAGGAGGAGGAGGACGGTGGCAGACCCTCCCTCCCTCCCTCCCTCCCTCGGTTTCTGGGGACATTTAAACTTCGGAGTTGTCGGGAGAGCCTCACCTGGCTGGCAGGTGCAGGTGAAGCCGTTGACCACGTCCCGGCAGACGCCGTCGTTGACGCACGGGTTGCTCTCGCAGTCGTCCACGTCCACCTCGCAGTACGTCCCCATGTAGCCTGGAGGAGAGACCAGAGACGATTTACCACGCTCTGGTTTCACGTCGGCCTGAACTCTTTAAGATGGGAAACGGATCCGTGGGAAACTTTGGGAAGCTCGGAGACTCTGACCCATACGAAGGATACGAGATCCCCGGAGCATCCCCGGTGTTCCCACACTGATCTAGAAATCAGGGTTCTTACACATTTTGACCGATGAACTTCCATGACTTTTTCATGACTTTAAGCCAAATGTCCATGACCAAACTGAAATCTCGTTAAAAACATGAACAATTTAGAACATTTGATTGCGTACGCCGGCTTATATTGAGTGTCTTTCTTTAAAAAAACATATTAATTATTTCAAACTCGGCGTAAATGAACATGTGATTATAACAAATTTCCATGACTTTTCCAAAACTTTTATGATTTAAGTTTTTTCCATGACTTTTCCAGGCCTGGAAATGACCATTTTAAACTTCCAGGACTTTAATTCCATGTTTTCCATGCAGGGTTCTTACACATTTTGACCAATGGATTTCCAGGACTTTTCAATGACTTCAAACCAAACCAAATAGCGTGGAATCCGAAATAATCAGCGGCTCCACATGAGCTTTGCCAGGCCGGCTGACGATGAGGAGGGTTTGAGGAAGGGGCCCGTCTCTGGAAGAGAAGGGGGAGGGGGAGAGGCTCTGGGAAAAGGCCTCTTTCCCTCTCTGTGTATGAGGGGTGCAAAGTGGAGCACAGAGGGGCCCTATTGTTCCGCTCCATTCCCACCACTCTACCGCTCATTAGTATTCACAGCACACTCCTCCCCCTAACTGCTCGCCCTCTCCCACATACAGTCCTATAGACCCGACTCCCAGCTCTAATTTGTATAGTTCCCAAAACCCCAGGATGCATGTAGGACTGTGCGTGAGAGTTTCACTGTGTTTTTGTCACCGAGTGTCCAAACCATCACTTAGTCCAAACTAATACCCCGTCTGGCTGTATAGCACCCCCCCACACACACACACACATCAATGGGAACGCATTACATAACCGTCTGCACCGGCAGTCCGTCTGGCGGAGTTATAAACGAGTCGAAATAATAAGTCGTTGCCCTCGATCGGGCTGAATGGAGGTGTTGAGCGTTGCTCTACTGGGTCTCTGTACCTGGCATACAGATGCAGGTGAACTCCCCGATGCGGTCCAGGCAGGTGGCGTCGTTCTGGCAGGGCATGGAGAGGCACTCGTTGATGTCGATCTCGCAGCGCGGGCCGGCGTAGCCACGGCCGCACTGACACTGGAAGGAGCCCTCCGTGTTCACGCATTTACCAAAATGCTCACACGGGTTGGCGCCTGAGGGTCGGAAGGTGGAGGTTTAGTGCGTGAAACTGGTCCTTCAAAGTAAAAGCCTCGATGGATAAAAGATGGACAGACGTCACTGCATTTTTACTTTTTGTTTTACATTAAAGCCCCATTGTGTAGTGTTTCCCTTGTAGCGCCCCCTTCAGGTATTTAACGTGTACTTCAGTGTGGTAAATACCCAGTTACGATAGATCAGGTGTCTGAACCTCTGGCTCTGAGCCATATGTGGCTCTTCTGGTGACGCATATGGCTCTTTTGAGTTTGAGTTAAATAATAATCTCCTCCGCCCCCTGTAACTTTCTCTCTCCTCCAGATGACAGCAGCAGTAATGTCAGGTCCCTTTCTTAAAGACGTCTTTGTTCTTTAAACTAAAGGTCTGTTATTGGTCGTCTCCACAGCAGCATGTCTCTCTGTCTCTACGTCGCGTAGCGGAGACAATAAAAAGTCCCCTGTGAGGTGGACTGGACTATGTGACGCTGGTCATCATGACAGAAAGCAGGTCCAAGGACCGGGCGCTACAACATGTGACAGAGTCGGTTTTTAGCCCACAGACCCCGATGGCAGTGGAGGAGACGTCTACATATTAAAAGTCTTTGTAGCGGCACACTTGTTTTAAGCTGTTATTTTAAGGTACAATTGTTACGTAGTGTCGCTTTAAGAGGACGAGCCCCCGTGGGGAGGCGACGCCCACAGCGCCGAGAGACGCAACAAACAAACAAACAAGTGGCGGCCGTACCGATGGAGCACTCGTCCATGTCCTGGTTGCAGGCGCCTCCCACGAAGCCGGCGGGACACGTGCAAATGGCGCGGCCGTTCAGGGGGTTGGTGTCGCACACCGCGCCCTCGTTGCAAGGGTTGCTCACACACGCGTCATCGAGGTGGCACAGCAGACCTGCACACACACACACACACACACACACAATAAAACATGAAATACACGTCTAGCCGCCGGGACTAAGAGGCAGGTTTCTTACACAATTTGACCGATGGATTTCCAGGACTTTTCCATGACTTTAAACCAAATTTCCATGACCAAACTGAAATCTCGGTTCATACATGAAAAAGTGAGAACATTTAGTATTTAAACAATGTGAATTCCAACACATACAGTATACATTAAATGAAACAAATGAATAAGAGACAATATTTAGATTAAAAGGATAAACATTTGCTTCCCGAGCTACGGACAACAAACTTTCCAGTTAAGGTGCGTTCACTTGCAACGCGAATATTCTGAGTCTTTCTTTCTAAAACATATTCATTATTTCAAACTCGCCGTAAATGAACACGACTTTTCCAAAACTTTTATGATTTGAGTTTTTTCCATGACTTTTCCAGGCCTGGAAATGACCATTTTAAAATTCCACGACTTCTCCAGGTTTTCCACGACCGTACGAACCCTGAAGAGGCCACGCGAGAGGCATTCGAAGAACCCGCTTACCCGTCTTTCCCACCGGGCACTCGCAGAAGAAGGACGCCACGCGGTCGTGGCAGGTGGCGCCGTTGAAGCACACGGCGATGGCGCAGTCGTCGATGTTCTCGCTGCAGTCGTCGCCCGTCCAGCCGTTGACGCACACGCAGGTGTGGCCGCCGATGGTGTTGAAGCAGGTGCCCCCGTTGTGGCAGGCGTTGGGCTGCATGAGGCACTCGTTGACGTCCTCGGCGCAGTATTGACCTGGAGGGGCGACACGACACGTTGGTACGCACTCGTTTAAAGTGGATTTCAAATAGATAGATCGATGGATACTTTATTAATCCCGAGGGAAATTTAGGTCAACCAGTAGCTTATACATTTAACTTAACTCACAAACACACATACACAACTTACAGTAGCATCACAGTATAACAACAATACACATAGGGGGGAACATGTACACAGGGAGGAGGGTGTATACAGATTTTACAGATATTAGTGTGCATTGATTGAGTGTTGATATCCACGAGGATAGTGCAAAAAGCTATAAATAAACTGTGCAATGGGCTAGTATAGCCAAAAAGAGTAAAAAAAAAAAAAAACAGTAAAATAGTAAACAATATAGAAAGTGGGATGGAAAAATAAAAATACAAATGAAATGAAATGAAAATAGCCGAGAAGCGGAGAGGAGGGGAAACGGAGGTAGACTCATGCAGAGTCCCTCTTCCTCCCTGGCGTGTTAGGAGATCCGTACCTGTCCACTCAGGTGGGCACTGGCAGTTGTAGGTGTTGACTCCATCCACGCATATTCCTCCGTTCATACACTTGTGACCCGGACAGTCGTCCACGTTGCTCTCACAGTTGTGTCCTTCAAACCCTGAGAAAGTTGGGGGGAGAATCAAGAGTTACGCTAAACAGACGCAATCATGTTATTTATAAAGCTGCTCCCCCATTATTTATGTAACTACACCTTTAAATCCCAGAGCAGTTACTGCTTACGTTCCAACGATGTTTTATTTATTAATTATGCCCAAAGTTCACTCTGAATTTGGTAAGCACCGTTTTAAATTCGCTGCACCTGCTGCTTGGAATACACTGCAAAGAAATTGCAAAAAAGTTAAAAGGATCTGGAATACACTGCAAAAAACACACTGAAAAAAAATTGCAAAAAAGGAAAAAAATTGCAGAAAAGTTAAAGGAGCTCATCAACTTTGAAACTTTTAAGACTCGTGTGAGAGAAGTTGGAGCGACTTCATACCGCTCTTGTTCTCGTTTTGGTGTAAACCCGGAGCTTTAGTCCTGTTGCCTTATCCTTTTTAATGTATTTTATTTGTGTTATGCGTTTTCTGTTGTGTCAATGTTTCTATGCTGCTGTCTTGGCCAGGCTTCCCTTGAAAAAGAGGTCATTGTATCTCAATGGGACCGACCCGGTTAAATAAAGGCCAATACATTTTTTTTAATAAGTAACATATGGCGAGTATCTCCGCCCACGCCGTCGAGTTATATTTCCCACGCTGGAGAGAGCGCGGGGCGGCGTGGGCAGTGTAAAGGTTCAGGGGGTGTCTGAGTGTTTACGTCTTCTCGTGAGGGTTCCCACACGATGCCAAGCGATCGGCCTCGGCTCCCGCCTGCTCCAGAGGTCCGCTCTCCCCGCAGTGTTTGCTTGTTTTATAATCTCTCACAGTTTCAATGACTTCCTCTCTGGCAAGAGCCGTTTCCTGTCCGCTCCCCAGTGGGAAACCAGAAGGCCCATAAAGTAAATTCCTCCGGTCGTGAACAGAGTGGCGTGGAGGAGAGTGACGGCGGGCCGCCTCTTCGACTCTCCCACCGTCACATCTCCCGACATTAGCTATTAATAGCAGCCAGGAAGCTGACCTGGGAGTAAGGAGTTAATCCCAGAAACAGCACTAACAGCTACGTCATCTGGGAACATCTGTTTGCCTGTAGCACTGGGCTGAGGGCCTGGGAAAGAAAACGGGGCCTGCACACTAAATCAGACCGTGTGTGTGTGGTCTATTATATTTAATACAATATAATATTTATATTTAATATAATATTTAATATAATATCTATTATATTTGTGTATTCATGTATGTTGTGTATATATATATATATACACACATATATATTTTATTTTGTATTTTATATTTTATTTGCAGTCATTGTATTATATTTGTTTGGGTGTGTGTATATATTTATGTATATATATATATATATATATATATATATATATATATATATATATATATATATATATATATACACATATATATTTAATTTTGTATTTTATATTTTATTTGCACAGTCATTGTATTATATTTGTTTGGGTGCGTATATATATATATATATATATATATATATATATATATATATATATATATATATATATATATATATATATATACATGTTTCATTTTACATACATATATGCTTAATTTTGTATTTAACATTTTACTTGTATACATATATATCTTTCATCCCTGTTTTTTATATTTTATTTTATATTTCATTCTTGTGTGTTTAGTTTATTGGAGCTGCTCTATCTATCTATCTATCCATCTATCCATCTATCTATCCATCTATTACAGTGATAAAACGTGATCCTACCTGGTAGGCAAGCGCATTCGTAGGAATGGTCGCCGGTCTGACGACAGGTGCCCCCGTTGAGGCACTGAGACGGGGCGCAGGGGAGGGTGGACACCTCGCAGGTGCGCCCGCTGTATCCAGGCTGGCACCGGCAGCGGAAGGACCCGTGGGTGTTCGCGCAGATGCCCGCGTTGAGGCACGCTCCCGGCTTGCGGCACTCGTCGAGGTCATTGCGGCAGTTCTTTCCCTGGAAGCCAGGTGGGCAGGAGCAGTTGTAGTGGTTATTCCAGTTGGCACAGCGGGCGCCGTTGGCACAGGGACTCGTGGCACAGGCGTCAATGAGGGAGCAGTCTTGGCCTGGAGGTTAAAGAGTATGTCGAGTTAAAATAGGAACTTCCGATCTCCCCTCCCAGATGTGATCTTCGAAGACTCTGATAGACGTACCTCTGAACCCTCTCTGGCAGACGCAGGTGTACTGCGGGATGCCGTTGACCACCTGGCTCTTGCAGGCGGCTCCGTTCAGACACGGCGATCGATGACAGGGATCCGGGTGGTGACAGAGAGGACCGATGAATCCCAGGCGACATCTGGACCAAACAAATTCACAAATTCACAAACGCATTAGGAGAGTTTTGTCAGGACAGATCACGAGATGACAAACGACGGTCTTCAAGACGCTCCGGTGTAACTCGAAACCCATCCCAAGCTCTGGGTTTGGTAATCAGCGCCACTGAAAGCTTGGCCCGGCTCGCCGCCTGACTCATTCATTGGCTTCCCTCATGCTTCTGCACCCTGGAACAAATGTGTAATAACATGGCTTACCCCAATAGTACTTACCATGCAGTACATTAGGAAACCCACACAGGGAGACACACATACAGGCAACCTTTTTCGAAAGGAAGATGAAATCTTTGTCTTAAGGCACGTTCTCAGTTTCTAACATTCAGCTAACACTCTTCTACATTTCTTCTGCACTTCAGCTGTTCTCTGTTCTCATTTACGAAGAAGAAACACGCCCAAAAACAGCAGTCTGGAAACAAGTCGATTGCCAACGACTACTGACATGAGAAAGAGGAGGACTACACACGGCACACATGAGCCGAGTAGGAGAAGCAGCTGCAGAAGATGAAGGGAAGGACATCTCCAGTAATCCATCTCACATGCAATTTATGGAGGAGAAAAAGGACTTCTATCTTAAATCAATACAGCTACTTGCAAACGATGGCACGACGGAACTGACCTACACTAAATGATGTGCTTGAACGCATCACATGTAGACATAAGCTTCTCCTGATACTCTGCTAACGTATAAAAGTCGCCCTCTCTACCAATTCCACCATCTAAAGGCATTCTCTCCTGCAGAGAAGCCCCAGCCCACTCCCTGCAGCCTGAGTAGAAGATAAACATATACACATGGATGCCTGTAGCTCACTGCAGAGGTCCTACGGGAGTTTAGACGAGGTGTGGACGTCCTGAGGACTACAGTATGAGTCGGTAACTCTATACCCCCGATGTAGCCCCTGGCTGGGGACGAGCCCCCTCTTCAAACAGGCCGTTTGACGCTGATGACAGGGCAGTGACGGCTGGGTTCTGGCCCGCCCTTGGGCTCGGTCTCCTCTTGTATTGGAGAAGAACCCCCGGGCAGGATCAACAATGGGGTTTCATCTATTCTCTTTTACAGGAGCATCGCCGCTACACTAATGTTAGTTCATCGTTTACCAAAACAGCGGAGACTCTTTCCTCTGGCCAGGGGTCTGACGTTGCTCCGGAGTATAAGCTAAGAAGGATGAACTGATCAGGAGCTACATTTTCAGGGAAATTACGTTCTTTCTTCCTGGCTGTTCTGCTCGGTTTAGATGGGAAATAACTGGGATACTTGACCAGATTTAAAAAGACAAAAGAGAAAATTGGAAGAGCCACAGGGCAAGCATGAGAAAACTAGGCCTGTGGGCTTTTCCACAAGAATGTGCATATGCACAGAAACAGTGCAGCACAAAGAAAATGTCTCCAAAGTAATATTTAGTCTTCAATCATCAATTATCTAAGCAAATATAAATGCTGCTGTCGATTCAGATTGTTCCCATGATAAGCACTAAGGCACTGGAGCACCAATGTTGGGCGAGTTAGTCAGAGAGATAGTGCAGCTTCTTTTCCATCTCCTAAAGCCCCCCCTGGACGCCAGCTTGCACCCCCCCCCCCCCTCCCAACAACCCCCTTCTCTCACGCGCTGAGGGGTCAAATGTCAGAGGTCCCCCGTCTAATTGTGATGATAATGTCACTCAGGCTGCAGGGAGTGGGCCGGGCTTCTCTGCAGGAGAGAATGCCTTTAGATGGTGGAATTGGTAGAGAGGGTCAACGAAGAGGAGGAGAGAGAGCGGTCCGGTCCGGCAAGAATGTCATGTCATATTTCCTGTAATCCCTCGTCTCTGGCTACGAAAACACTGGACTCGCTCCGTATGCGCGATCCCGGTCGCCCTGGCAACCTCACAGACGAACAAGCAAGCCTGACACCCGGCTCAACACCCTCCGCCACCCCCCCCCCCCCTACACTTTGGGTCCCCATGGCTATTTGTCATGGCTTGGCTGGGTTTATTTAGAGGCAAATTAACTATGTCTGGAATCTCGGGTGTCACTAAAAAATGAAACGCAAATGTGGCACAAAGGGCGCTTTGAAAGGGCCGAGGAGGAACGCCGCTTATAGAACTGAAAAGTGCGGATTATTCTGGAGCCGCTCTGTACTGCAGGCAAAGAGTTATAGTCTCAACAGGTTGTTGTTCTAGAAACACCATCGAGACTCTCTTTGGACGGAGGATAACGTAAAACTCATTTCAGGATGTATTGTGTGCTCAAGTGTTGGAGTCGCACCCCAGAGACCGAAATACTAGGTATCTGGAATAAAGTGTGTTCAGCTATGAGAATGAAGTTAATTTGTATGTATTAGTGTAGATACGCGTGTGTGTGGGAGTGTGTATAAGAATGCCGATAGTAGTCGTGGCTGATAAATAATTTGTCCTCCCTTCCAAATGCACACTGAACTGAGCAGCCAAAACACACAGCCTTTTGTTTAGAGCTGACTCATAGCCAACATGCTACTCCCATAACACACAAATCAGAGTGCTATCAGTGTGAAGACTGTGAGAGACATGCAACTTTGTCCTAGTGCACCTGAGAGTCTTCTTATCAGGCTCTTTACAGCCTTGCAGAGTCTACTACCTCTGGGAAAAGCCAGGCGGGCCTTGTGAGTGGCGGATGTGGACGGCAGGTGCAGGCTGTTGTTGCGCAATGGGCCCTGAATCATATTTAGTGTTGACTTCTGACCTTTGAGGAAGCGAGTGGAACAGATGAGGAGGAGGTCTTTGAGGACACTGGAGGGACGGCCAGAATGGGTAATCTCCCCGCGTCAACGCGTATGAGGACCAGTGCCAGCTGCAGATGCCGGGACCGTGCATCTGTCCACATCTGTCACGGTACCTCTGGGCGTCTGGCATCTCCATGCCAGACTTTAAGCCAAAACAACTATGCTGTTTTTCTCATGGGAAAGTCTCAGTAACTATCACCAACACACACACACACACACACACATTGTCGATTTCACAACACTCAAAAGACGTCGTCATTGTTCACAAACACATGCATTAACAATTCCTCTGAACAGACTTTAAAGACTGTGACACGAAGGCACCACTGCAACAATGCAAACACATGCAGCAATCAGTACACACCCAAACACAAAGGGGAGAAACTTACAACCAGCCTCAGCCTCTGAGGAAGGGTAGTATCGTGAACCCATAAAGGAGAAGAGTAATAAAAGAAAGAAGAAGGACAATGGCAATTGTTAAACATTGAATGAAAAGGAATTTAAATAGCAGAATATCTCCCACAGTACATTTTTTAAATATGAAATAAGAGGTTGCGGCAGTGCACGGGGTTTCAGTAGGAAGATCATCCGACTAAAACAGTTTGATTCATGCAAGTGCGTTGTGTCCCCTTCATGTGTAACACAATGCCAGTTTTCCTGCCTCCTGGGTCACCGAAGCAGGGTAACCTGAGCTCATCCTCTCCTACACAATAGCAGCTACTCTGCCAGAGGTCAGAAGGTGACTCACCTGTGGACAAAGAGGCTGTAATCTCTGACATGGTGCATACACAGTGTCATGCTCCACAAAGCAACACGTATAAAAGGAGTCTCCCTATCTCAGAGGGCAATTGCTAAAACTAATAGAGGAAGAGCGACGGCGACGGAACCGCTATCTTTTGACTTTGGGCAAGATGGAATTAATTTGAGTTTAAGGCTGCGGGAACAAAATATCGGAATCATTGGGAAACGGCGTCTCGTTCCTTCTTTCAAGACACAGCCCCCCGCCCCCCCCTATTCTTTCTACAAGCAAGCAGGAACCAGATTTACTCCTTAATGTGAGTCCTTACTGACACCACACTGCCAACAGGATCCTATCCACATCCCCCCCTCCCCTCTTTCCAGCCTCCTCTCCTCCGCTCTCCCCAGCTTGGCTCTCCCTTTCTCAGCAAAGAGCCAGATTGGGGGTTGGGGAGTGTTTTGTGGCCCAAATAAAAGAGCTAAAGTAGTCAGAACTCCTTTGTATAAAAGTGCTGGGGGGGTGGGATGGGGGGGAGCAGTGACCCAAACAGCTAGTCTTTCAGGCCTGGGCTTACATGGACCAACAGGCCTGGGCTGTAGCCTGGCAACAGTAACCCATGGTGAGAGAGACCGGAGTGAGAAGAAGGGGGTGTTGGGAGACAGGGTTTTGTAAGGACAGTGGGGGCACTTCAGAGGACTGATCCCCTTCATATGCAGGTAGCACCCAACGCCATGCGGCTCCAATTCAGTCTGGTAATTAAGTATGATCATGTCTAAAAGGATGTGTGTTTCCCAGTTTAAAGTTTGTTCCAACAATTGTGCTTCGGCACACAATGGAGGTATTGAAATCTCCAGAAGGAGGTTTCCAGAGCACCCCCCCTCCGAGCATGAATATTAAACATGTGAATATAAGGACATTTAACTTTCTCTGGAGAATAAGCAGTCATGAATCTGACTAGAAGGCTAGGAAGGCTGCCAGTGCGCTCTTCTCACCTCACCTCTGATTCACATGTACCAGGACATAAATCCAGAATGCCAAGGAAATGTCTGGCATTTGCCTGGCAGTGTGGACGGCATAGATCTCCTGCACCAAGTGAATAAAAAAAGTGTTCCCTTGTTGCTAAGTGCTCTTTAATGCCGCTATGAAAGAGGACCCGACGAGAGATTTTTTCGTTTTCTGTCTGTACGCTATCCAAACGAAAGTGTCAACAGATTTTTGGAAGAGTACTCCTTGACATTTTTCAAATAGTAACACATTTGCCCATAACCACATTTCATGAATCCCAGGGTTGAGGTCTTTCAAAGCATTCTCCACTGAACTCAACCATAAAACCCCACCCAACCACCTAAACTGAACCAGATTCCATGGAACTGAAATCTTATAAGGACGCCATCCCCAACCTAACATGAAACATCAACTTCAAAACCATGTCCAATGTGTCTCATATTAGCCGTAACAGTAAAAACATGATGTGACAAAAATGATCTCAGATCTTCTGATACTTTTGCATTGTATTGTTATTTATAACAGCAAACATTTGTTGCACAATTAAAGAGGATTGAACAGAACTACAACTGATCAACCACACTCCAATTCAACAATGTTAACTAAATCCGCTGCACACGCTTATAGTCTGTAAAGAATGATATTCTTTATGTTGTACTGGAAAAAGGTAGTAAGGAAAAGAGAACAGACATAAAATCTCTATTGTCGTAGTTAAAGAACAGTCATAGACATCCAAAACCTTAAATATGGAGACGTTGAACATTGAAATCAAGATGTCTGTGGAAAATGTGCTTGCTGGAAAAGTGAATGCCTTTTCCTGAACCATTTAATGATGGACCCATCCCTTCCTCTTCTAAAGAGGAGGGAGAGACTGGGAAGTTTTGCTGGCGGGCCTCAGTTATTCCAATCACGCCTGCCCGAATGTCTCCTCAGAAGTCGTCTTCTCACGGATAAGAACAAACAACCAGGGGACTTTTGAGAAAGGCTTATCCCTGCAACAGCACATGGTTCAGAGAAACATTGAGTCCAAAAACAAGAAGAAGACACAAACGTCAACTGGATGTTCCTGTGCCGACTCACAATAATGTAAAAATATTAAATTAATTAGCATATGCTTTTTTTCACATACTCAGATCCAAGTTCCATGTAGTAAATGACTAAAAGGAGTTCAGCAAATGTGGGGAGAATTATATGGAAGGTCCACAAAGAAACATGAGAAGGTTGGGGCGCGTGGAGGCCCGTGTAAGCTGCTTAAGCTTCTCTGATAAGACCGGATGTGCGTAGCAGGGAGGTCAGAAGGCACGACTTCCTGCGATGGGGCCTGGGAACCAGCACCGAGTCTCGAGTCATGACCCAGAGGCAAGAAAGGACAAAAAACCCAAATCTTCCTCCCTATGATGGCATAACCCAGAGCGTACTCATCTCCCTACAGATATGACAACTCCTCCCCTGAAGTTATATAAAACCTCTGGGTCTAAAATGCATTAGCTTTCCTGGATAGTGATCATGTTTACATGCATTCGAATAACTGTCTTAGTCGGACTGAAATCTAATGATCCATTTCATGTAAACACCTTTGTTCGACTACGTGCGGTCCGATTACGATCCGATTAACACCCCTGGATAACTCGATCCGATCCGGTTGATAATCCGACTATCGCGGCATGTAACGGTGGATTGGATTAGGAACCGGACTTTGCTTCTTTGCGCACGCAAACGGAAATGTCCGTATCACCACGAGTTGTAATGAAAACAGCGCCACCTATCGTATCGGAGGTGACGTGCCTTCGGCCAATGATTTGAATTACTCACTGTGTATTATTCCCTATATTGGGATAATAGCAGATCCCCCAAAAGATAGTATAGTCTGACTAAAGCAAAATTCTAATTATACCATCATGTGAATGACATTACGATGGCTCCATCTGCCTTCCGGGACGGCGTGAGTGATATTGGCTATATGTTGCCCCCACAAAATTGCAAAGTAATTGCAAATCAAACAAGTCATTCCAAACATCCCGTTCCCAATGGGACTAGGCTGACAGTATTGTTAAAGGCATTCCTGAAGGGGCTACCAGGCTGAATGGATGGGAGGTACGGACAATAACCTGAAAGCACCAGAGGGACAGGAGGAATCTTACTAAGCATTCCTTTCTAATCCACCATAAAGATGCCAAAGAAAACACCAGCCCCGAGGTGCTCTGAACTAAGCCAACAATATAAGCTGTCTCTTTGCTACGGTCGGTCAGTAAATATGTGCCTTGGCATGTGTGTGTATTTCCACTTCTTAGTAAATTGCATACCTAAAAAACACATTTATTTTGTAAATTAGCTTTTATTTTGTCCCATTTCACATTTGGAAAGGTTGGAACGAAAATTAAGTCATTATTTAAATACATCTAAAAGAACATGTTTCCTTTCTCTTTAAACAAATGAAGGTTTCTTGGTATTTTTAAAGGGAAAGGGAAACTTTTTACGAGAGGAACAGCAGTCCAGCCTCACTGGACCGTCTGCTCCCTATGAAACTCAAAGATGGCCTCTTCATCGTGTTCTAGGAGGCTGGGAGTTGTCGGGTCATAACAAAACACTCACAATTTATCTGCCAACTCTTCTACCGAGGCCAAGGGCGAAGCATTAATAACATAAAGGGGACCACTGTATCCACCCATGGGTCTCACGCAGCGCCCAAGACACACATCTATTCCCATTCAGCTCGGAGGAAAGAGCTGGACGTAATCTGCGATCTGCCACTGTGTCGAGACACAGAGGACGAGGATGAGCCGCCGGAGCTGGGGCGACACGCAGAGAGAGAGAGAGGGAGAGAGAGAGAGAGAGAGAGGGAGAGGACCTGGTCGCCGCCGCGCCGTGAGAGAGGCAACATGTGCTCCGGGGACGGCGAGCTACCGGCTTCATTCCTCCACGAGCTTGTCTCTCCCAGCGTGGGGGCGGCTGACTGCTCAATGGCAGCACCTGGCCCTATGCTTCCCCTTTGTCCAGATCTGACTTCACTGGATTACCATCACAACATCCACCAGCTGTCCTCTACGCGGCCCCCCTCCCCCTCTACCCACTCCCTGCCCCCAGTGCGATCCCTCCAGCTGGATCCTCTCTGAATGACACCCTCTCAATCTGCCTAATTATCTCTCCGACGTGGCCCGTTCTGCTCGGGGGGCGGAGCCGAGGGGCCGGAGGCTCTTCAACTGGACTTCCTGATTGCTCACATGGAAGGGCCGCACTCTCCGTGACACGACCAACCCTTCACTGTCAAGTTCAAAACTCTGGGCCCCAGAAAAAAGACGCATGGGGTACCGATTAAAACGCATTGTTTCCGAGAAAAATGTGTCCGAAGATGTAGAAATACGCACGCCGTGTTGGGAAATGCTTTTTAGGACCTATAAAAGACAAAAGATAAAAGATTTCAGAGCATCTTTTGAACAGATGTCCTACACCCCCCCCCCCCCCCCCCCCCCCCCAACTGGTTGAAGAGAGGAGTGGATGAATTAAACGATGCAACAGTTTATAACCACGACCATTCTAATTGGTTTATGTTTTTTACTATAAGACTTTTACTTTCTGGTTAGGTAACAGACCCCCCCCCCACACACACACACGTGTCCATATCAACACAAAGTGCATCCACGCCAATGGTAATTATCTCCATCAAGTGCATTCTATCTATTTAATTAAAGTTCATTATAATTAACGACTCATTGACTCATTAAATCACTGATCATAGGTGCAATTACAGTTGCAATATATGGAGTCGCTGCCAGATATGTACACTGGCGGTTCAGATTGGCACGTGCATGTGCCAAAATATTTTGTGTAACTTTTCTTAAATTGGGATTTCATGTTGAACCTTCGCGGCAAAAGGAATTTACGGTTGTCTCAGTCGACCTATAAAGGAAGTTAGTCCCGAGGTTGGAATGCTCGACCCAATCGGACTAAACGCCTTTACTGGTTTCTACTGGGTGAAATGGGAATCCCTAGGTACACTTGAAGAGTTTACTCCTGTAATCTCCCGTAAGCATCTCTGGCCTGCAACCTCTCCTAATCTGAGGAGTAGCCAGAGCACTAAATGAGGAAGAGGATGGAGAGCATTCCTTTCATGTTTGAGCTAAGCTGTGTTGGTGTTTGCCAACAGGAGAGAGCAGACATTGGTATCTGGGACAGTAACAATGGCAGCTGCCGTACACTCAGTGTTACTGTCACTTGAGAAGATCCTACGCCATAAGAGAAATGAAATAATGGAATGATGAACTTTCTCCAGACAAAGAGCAGTGTGTGTGTGTGTGTGTGTGTGTGTGTGGTTTCTGGAGAACTGGGGCGATTTCAAGCAAAGTTTGTTCCTACTGCTCCTCTAAATTATTTCCAAAGGCCAAAACACGGAAGCCGATCCGCATTTTCGTTTCCGCCTCTGTTCTCCGCGTATCGGCTTCACGTTGCCGCGGCCTTTCTTCCCTCGCTCTCCATGGCCTGTCCCGACGGTGCCCGGTTACAGGCAGGTATCTGGGAGAAGAAAGGATCTTTTCTGCTGTTCTCAGCCTCCTGTTTCTGTGGGTTCCCATGGGGAAGGGGTGGGGTGGCTCCACCGCTCACCTCCGTCGAGGACTGGTCGGCCCGCTCTGATGTGGCCACGCTCCGCTCCACCGCTCTGCCGTGGGACTCTCTCTACGCTGGAGGACGTCGGTTGTCCCCTTCCACTAGAAATCTTTTCCCTTCGCACTTTAAGTGCTTCATCTTGTTGGCACCAGCAAAGTGATTACACATGCCCGACTTTTACACCCCTAACGCATGTGCACGGCACAAAGGGATTCAAGGAGCACAAAGGATGAATGCATGGTGTCTTACAGAAGAAAAACATTTGGAAACTAATGTTGAAACTAAGTAAAAAATGGAGATCGTGCTACTTTGACTTGTGGTAGGAAAGTGCTACGTCTGTGTGACATTGACACAAAATGATTTACTCAGAAAAACAATGTTGGATATGCTGAGAAAGAAAATATATGGCTTCATATAATTATACATTGACTCACTTAATGACACTCACCCATCTTGGCTCCAGCTAATGATTGAAAAAATGTGGGAGGTGCTTGTTCCACATGCAGGCGAGTTGCACGCTGTCTAGTGTGCAATGGCGACGACTGGCAGGAAAATCACTTCATATAACTAAGTTGTTACTTTCATGTCTCGAAAAATAAATATATATGCATATAAATACATATATATATATATATATATATATATATATATATATATGCATATCAATATTTATATATAGGTACAAAGATGGCCTCATGTTTGCTTGTGGAAAATGCATTCCTTGTAGTGGCTCAACTTTGAACCCTGTAGTATTCTAAAGTCCATGCCAATAAAATAATAAATGTACGGTTTTGGAGGGAAGCAGCTGCAACCCGGGAGTTTTTTTCTATCAATGGAAGTATCGCCTGCATCTAAAACACTCAGGCATGTTTCCTCAGCTAAAGGGTTCTTAAAAAGGACAGATGACCCCCGGGCAAGACACTGTAGGCCATTTAACTTGACTATTGTCATAGATTCCCGCACAACCCCCCTCAGCAATTTGAAAAACAAAAGCCTCATCATTGTGAAAAGATGTGGGAGCTCCAAAATACCCAAAGCTGGCAGCAAACCAAGAACATGTATAATAAACTGTTGTAAAGCCTTGAAATGTACATAACACACAATAAAATACAGATATTGAAAAGGTGACTTGTTATGTGCAGCGGGATGCTGTAATGCATGTCTGATAAAACTCTTCAACAGGTGCAGAAGATGAGTGGCAAGTCAACATGTTGATGTCCTTAGCAAGTATGTAGATATCTGAATATGGAGCCAACAGAATAGAATACATTAACTTAATTGCTTTGTGGTAATTAAACTTAAGTATTGGACTAGATGTAATCATTACCCTGCACCTATTGAAGAACCAACTGACAAATAACTGCCTGTCAATTGACACACAAGGAGCCAAGTGGTTTGAACGCCTTCCAAAAGCCGAGTTTATGAAGTATTAATGCAGGAGAAAAGGCGCATCTTTGCATATGTTCCACTTACATGCACTGAGATGGTGAATCTAAGCATGTCCCTCCATTTTCACAAGGTCTGTATTTATCCGCACAACGGGACCCTGTGGGAATTAGAGAAATGTGTTAGAGAACCACACAACTGACACATTATTTGCTGTCATCCACTTTCACCTAAGGGAGGACAATGTAATCCTGCAAGGAATTAATCTCAGCAACACCATCACGAATTATACTACGAGTTAGCAGGTGATCATTGGTCAAATTGATGTAACCTCTTAAGCCTTCATACTCTGTATGTAGTAGGCATTTTGCCACTTGTGGCCTCTCGCAGACACACAACACACACACACACACACACACACACACATGCCTGTTTGTTGTTTACTTTGTCAAAATAGATAGTATTGATCAAAAATGCATGCTGACGTGAGATCGTTTCTGTCTGGAAACAAGTTGGGCTAAAAGACGTTAATTTATCATATCTGACAGTCATTGCTCAACCGCTTCGAGGGAGGAGAAAAAAAAATCAGTTGTTTAAAAAGGTCTTTGTTTCGGAGGGGAGGGGTGGCTGCGGCGCATCGGCCCTTGATCTAACTTAAACTAATTTGCACCCTGCCCCCTCCCCGCACACAATAAATGCATTTTCGTAAAGTGGGCTATCGCTTTATGCATCGTTTCACAAGCCCACGCTCCGCACACACACGTTTAAAGTGCTGCTGATGTTGGAGCGCCGTCTCCTCCGCGGACTTGTAGTTTCGGTGTAACAAAAATAATGAATTAATACACACACAACTTTCCCCATGCAAACGTGTGAGATGTATACACACACACACACAGGAGGAGAACAAAACAATTGTGTGTGTTTGTATTATATTTAGACAAAAACGTCTTCGTTATCGTCTCTATTATCTCAAATTTCTAATACGTTATACATTTTTAAAAAAGTGCAACATTGCACATGCAAAGAGGTATACTCCCGATTGAATTTGGATTTTCTTCTTTTTTAATGGTTGTCCGGACATGTCCAGCCTGCATTCGGATGACTATCTACCACATTTAATGAATTCGACTCACCTTCACAAAGATGCATAAACAATAAAAAAGACAAAATAATCCATGGAATATTCCCTTCCATTTCGGTGAAAAAAAACTTCCAACGTTTTAAGTTGGGCTTTTAGTAGAAATACATCCTTTATAAAGTTCACATAAAAATAAAGGCTCCAAAATTGAGAGGGACTTTTTCATAAAGTCAGCCGGAGAGCGTCGCGTTAGGTCCCAATCCCGTATTATCCTCCGCAGCTCGGCCAAGGCTGCTGTGATTCTCCGTTAACCTCCTGAAACTTTTGAAAAACTTTTGCTTCCCGATCTTTCCCAGCGTCTGAGATCACTCCGCCTCCTTTCTCTCTCTGTCTCGCTCTCTCTCTCTCTCTCTCGCGCGCTCTCTCTCTTTCTCTCTCTCTCTCTCGCTCGTTCCCGTGTGCAGAGCTTCCAAACGTGCAGACTTCCACGCACTGACACCACCACGCACACACACACACGCACACGCACGCACACACACACACACACACACACACACACACACACACACACACACACACACACACACACACACACATAGTTTGAATCATTTCGCTCCCCAGACATGAGAGAATGGAGTCAGGATAATTGAGTTCCAACTATGTCGAAGCAGTCAGGAAGTTCTGGACGCCAAACACAAATTAGTCATGAGACATTTATTGAAAGTCTGTTTTTTATCAAGAGCTTTCAGAAATAAAACTTGTTTCTTGGTCCAGAATGTGCATTCAATCAACAGGTGATGCATGTGGGTTGTTTCCATGTCGATTACACACGTCTTTATGAAAAACACATTTAGAACATTTCTTCATTCAAGCTGATATACTTTGCATAATTATAATTTTCGAGGGCAAAAACCTTAAGAAAACATGAAAATCCCTCATGCATCTCACATTAATTCAAGTTTCAAGTCTTTTATTGTCAGATGCACAGAATGACACAGGGTCAGACTGGGCACTGGAATTTTTAGGACAAGGCACCACACAACAACTACCATAGCATAACACACAACCATAATACAACATAACATAACATGACATAGACTCTGTACAAGTACTGACACATATAATCACCTTACTAAATATGCAAGATAATATGCAATACAACATGCTAAGACATATACCAAACCTATACATATGATACTAACCTATATATATATATATATATATATACATATAATAAACTAAACTAAACTAATAAACTAAACTAAACTAAACTACAGACAATGGGATTGCAATAATTCTGGTAGCTTTGTACTTGCTTTGTGTAAGGACAAGCAGTGATTGAAAGTGACGGTGTATGAAAGTGACAATGACTGTAAGTGACGAGTGCAAAAGTGTCGATAGTGTGTCAATGTCCATTTAGCATAATTGATGATTATCTTCAGGATGTCCCAAACCACATACAAGTTTTAAAATAAACACAAGGACTCCAGGGGTTGGAGAAATATGGAGGTTATATTCTACATCCTCATTCATTTGTATATTAATTATGATGGGTGTTTTATATGCTGGCAAAATACCAAAAAACAACTGTGGGTGATAAAAAGTCAAAGCCTTTAAAAAAAACGAAATGTAGGCTGCTGCACCGTAACATTATAGAAGAGAAGAAGAAGAATAGAAATATACTTTATTAATCAAGGGGAAATGTGTTGACACAGTAGCGCCAATAAACTAAACACAATAAAAATATAAATATAAGAAAGAAAGAAAGTGACTGTGCATAAAGCATGCATTATGCAAATGCATTAACACAAAAGACAATTAATCATCATTAATTTTGTGCACGTATGCGTGAAAAGACAAATAGATTCATGGACTCGTAGATTACGTCTTAAATGAATAGCTTCTGTGCTCTGGCGGTGGACTACAATCTGTGCAGGCTCTCTTGTGTGTTTTTGTTTGTGTGTTTACAGTCGATGCCGATAAGGGAGTGAGTTGTGTTTACGCGATAGACATTCCTGCTCCATCCCCACGGCCCCTGTGCCGAGGCCCCGGCCCCGTTGCCGTGGCCCGTTGCCGTGGCCTCGTCCTCCCCGGCCGGCGCATAGAGCCTCGGTTGTTCTGCGGCGCGGAGCGGAGCCGGCCGCTTACAGAGACAATGGCCTTGATTTGAATCATAAAAGGACTCCGGCATTATGACACAGTTTCTCTCTGCAGGGGAGGCCGGCGCACTAATATTCAAGCACACTGGCCCTGCGCCGCCGTCTCCCCCCCCCCCTCTCCATCACACTACTCCTGGTCCCCGGCCTTGAATAAATTACAGGCCTGGGCCGGGCCATGAATGTAGCCGGCTGGTTTGGAGTGCAGTTCGTTAGTGCGAGTGACGTCATCTATATAGGGGTCAGTGAAAGGAGCTCGTTAGGCCTCGCAGACACCTGCTTCGTTTTGGCACCCGCCGTGTGCCGAACGTTGGGCAGTGCAACGTTTTCAACTGCTAGATTCAGCTTGTTCAGCATCCCATGATCACTCAGCCCTGTATTCTTCACCAGCGCGTGGATTCGACTGCAACCGATGACGATTACTCTTTAAAATCTCACCCAATCGCGCCGTCTTAATTCCGGCTTTCATCCGAGATCTCTGACTTGCGTCTCCAGATTTCATTTCAATTCATTTGTTTATTTATTCGTGCAGGGACCGTACACATTAATCAACCCATGGGGAAATGTGTTAACGTTAGCTACGGCTAAATGTCCGCTGTGGTCCCTGAGGCCAGATGTTACAGCCTTCACTAAAGGAGGGAGAGGTTAACACAGTGACATACTAAACTAGAACGGGCACTCTGTAGAGCGCATACCTTCGCATATCACAAGATTGGGCTTAATTAAGAACATTTTGGCATTAGTTGCATGACAATTGGATAAAAATTGACCGTGCTATGGTAAACCTTTTCATGACCTTGACCTTGGCCTTTTACCCGATCAATCCCAAAATCTAATCAAAGGGTTCCCGGATAATAAACAATCATCCCACCAAATATTATGCGATTCGGTTTAATACTTTTTGACTTATGCGAATAACACGCGCGCATACAAATACACGGCGATCAAAACATTACCTTCCGTATTTTCAATGCGAAGGTAATTATATGAGTTAAAGTGGTTACATTTTATTATTAATATCCTTAAAATAAACTAAATACTTTCAATGTTAAATCAGAAATTGTATCTATTTTTTAATCAAGAGGCTAGATAAAAAATATCTTCAAAACATTATCTTCCGCATTTTCAATGCGTAGGTAAAAAGCAATAAACATACAGGTTACGGTAAAATACTGGCCTCTTCATAAAATCATTAAAAAATTAAAATTAAAAAAACATACATAAAAACAATAATTATTTACACAATCATTGAGGAAGGTTTCTTCCCTTTTTTCCCCCTGAAGGGTTATTTGGGAGTTTTTCCTGGTCTGACGTGAGGTCAAAGGTCAGGGACGTCTATGTGTGCAGATTGTAAAGCACTCTGAGAATAATTTGTAATTTGTGAAATTGGGCTATACAAAATAAACTGAATTGAATTGAATTGAAAGGGGAGACGGTGCAGAGAGCAGGAAGGCGTGTCGGGTTCCTGCATGTTGCAAGTAGGTGTAAGATACACCATATTTCTGTGTTTTCATCTGGTTGTGAAATATCTCTCTGACCCTCCCACTTGCACTGGCAGCTCATTCCAGCAGGTGTTGGCAGTATTTTGGCTTCCAGTTGGAGAAGGTCCCAGGGAGGTATGTACTAGTGGGCTCAGGGGCAGACGCTTGTATTTACAGTATGTTGCTATCTAGGCACTCAACGTCTACAAATGCCCCCCCGTTCGCCTCGTCGAGGCCTTGATCCTTTCAGGAAAAACAAAGGCGGGCTTCTGGATGTCTGGCAGTGTTTTCACGAGTCAAGGCTGTTATCGGTCACATTGTTGTAACACGACTGCCAACTGACATATTTAATACCCTAACGGGATTAGGATTGCATGCGTAACTTCCTGATTACCTTCGCATTGAAAATGCAGAAGGTATTGTTTTGAACGCCGTGTATTTGTATGCGTGCGTGTTATTCGCATAAGTCAAAAAGTATTAAACCGAATCGCATGAAATTTGGTGGGATGATTGGTTATTATCCGGGGAGCATTCGATTAGATTTTGGGATCGATCGGGTCAAAGGTCAAGGTCAAGGTCATGGAAAAGGTCAACATTTACTTTTTACTATAGTGCGGTCAATTTATAGAATAGAATATAAACTTTTTATTGTCATATTACATATACTTATATACATATATGAAATGTATTCTCTGCATTTAACCCCTCCTTAGTTATTAAGGAGCAATGGGCTGCAGTGATGCGCCCGGGGATCAGCTGGGGGTTCAGTGCCTTGCTCATGGACACTTCGACTTGCAACTAATGGGGAGAGCGGGGATCGAACCCACGACCTTGGGGTTGCAGGACGACCCCCTGACCCCACTGAGCTACAGCTACCGAGTGCCCGTTGTAGTTCTAATATTTAAAAAAATTGCATGAAAATAAATAGGCATTCAATCACAGTTAAATCCCACAATTTAATTCTTTTAATCCCAGCTATATTGATCGATACTTCATTCTCCTCGTGATGAGTTCTCAAACGCCCGTTCGCAATTCAACTTGTTGCAAACCTGGACAGAGTGCTGCTCGGATCCACAAGAGTCCCAGTGTTCCTCGCCGGCGCTTTGTCGGAGGGGATTATAATCTGTGCCGCTTGACTCCAGAAAATAAAGAGCCAATGAGAACATTCCAGTTTGTCTTGTTTGCCTCTGATCTTATTAGTGGAGGTGGCCGCTCCGGCCCCTCCCTCCGGAAATATGACCTCTTCCTAGATTATTATTTCGGAAATGAAAGAAGGGACGGATTAATTCCTGTGTGAACCGCCTCTGGTTTCTCCGTGGGACATTTTTTCATACGACAGTGTGAAAATTCTCATTTTGATGAATTCTTAATAACTTAACATCTTTGTCTCGTTATCTCTTCCGTCTCTCACACACTTCCTCCACCCACCCACACACACACACACACACACACACACACACACACACACACACACACACACACACACACACACACACACACACAGAGGAAATAAGTCAGTGTTTTGTTTGTATTGGAGAGAAAGTGTGAGAGTGGAAGCCTTGGCGACAAAGTTCTCGCGCAGGACTCAGGGGGAATCTCCAAGAACACAAACACAGACCAGACAGGTCAGGATTTATGGCCGAGCCCGGGGAAAGAGAGCGGCTCCCTTTGAACATTTGTGATCTTTGCTCATAGTTTTTTTTATCTCCAATTGCTCACACACTAAAATTAGACATAAAACATCAATCATTTTCATCAATCCGGATATAGCAGCGAGTATTTTATTGAACTGTTTTGCCTTTATTGACTGATTACAATAAGATGAATACATATTTAGATTGCTCAATATATTCATGTACTACACTCTATCAATATCCCTGTCAGATAAAACCCCAATAAAATGTTACAAGAGTTTTGGATCAAGCCCAGCAATGTGTTATTGTTTAAAGAGCGTCGGGCCGAATGAACTGCGTGTGTGCCATATGGCGAATCTTTATTATTATAAATTCGTAAACGTTTGGAATGAAGTGTTTCATTTAGCTAAATATCTGAGGTTAGGGTGCTACTTGTGTCTGGTTGTGTGAATCGTGTGTCGCACTTGGAATAAGCGAGCCAATTGTTTAAATCACAAAGTGATTACATCACAAAGTGATTTCAACAATTGTAAAAATGGTAATCAGTAAATCTCAGTGTAGACATTTATCGTAGAAGCTCCATCTTTCTGCTTTTGTGTCCCCAGCTGTACAAAGTGCTCTGTAATTCCTCCCATAGAGCGTTCGATACCTCGGGATAACACGCACCGTTGTGACGCGCATCGCCAACAGCAAGGCTTTGATCCAGAGCCGCATGTGAGCGAAACGTTACGTTTGCCGTGTCCAGAGGGGAAGCTGACCGAAGGAGGAGGACCACTCATGGGCGAGAGGCAGGACGCGACTCGCGCTATCACGCTCCTCCTTGACCCGGCCTGGCTTTGCACTCGCACAGCAGGGGAGGGTGTCCATACACTGCAGGGGTCAGGGAGACCAACATCATATAATATGTGTAGGAAATAAATGATTTGTATTTTTACGTACTCGTGAGCAGTTTTGCAGCGGCGTGGCTGGTTGAAGTTCGGCGTTTACACTACCGTGAAAAAGTTTGGGGTCTCTTAGAAATGTCCTTATTTTTCTTTTTCTTCAATGAAGATGACATTAAATTAATCATAAATACTCTCTCTACATAGTTAATGTGTTAATGACTATTCTCTGTTTTTTAATGAAGTATCTACAGATTTGTATAGAGGTCCATCTCCATGTTCTAGTGGTACATTGTGTTATTGCCTTAGAAGACGATCAGAGGGGTAGAACCCCCTTGAAACCCTTTGAGTTTTTTTCTTTGTGTACTATGAAAAGCGCAATAGACATTTTATGTGTCATTATTATTATTAGAAGACTAACGGAGGGGTAGAAAACTCTTGAAAACCCTTTTTATGCGAGCGCAGCTGAAAACAGTTATGCTGGTGAGAGAAGCTCTAAAACTGGCCTTCCTTTGAGCCACAAGTTTGAAGAACAACTTTAATATTTACAATGAAAATCATTATTTATAACCTTGTCAATGTCTTGATTAGATTTTCTATTAATTTTGCAATTAATTTGATGAATAAAAGTGTGAGTTTTCATGGAAAACACAACATTGTTTTGGTGACCCCAAACTTTTGAACGGTAGTGTACTTTGAGGGTCGGCTTCAGGAGAGCCCATTGGTCGGGACGTAGAACCTGAACGTGGACACCTGATCCTCACACGGGGTTCGTCTCGCCCAGAATAGCATAATAATCATAATCTTTTGAATTTGAGTAAAAAAAAAAAATCTCGGGGCGCCCCCCTGTAACTTTCTCTCTCCTCCAGATGACAGCAGCAGTAATGTCAGGTCCCTTTCTTAAAGACGTCTTTGTTCTTTAAACTAAAGGTCTGTTATTGGTCGTCTCCACAGCAGCATGTCTCTCTGTCTCTACGTCGTAAGCGAGACAATAAAAAGTCCCCTGTGAGGTGGACTGGACTATGTGACGCTGGTCATCATGACAGAAAGCAGGTCCAAGGACCGGGCGCTACAACATGTCACATAGTCGGGTTTTTAGCCCACAGACCCCGATGGAGGAGGAGGAGACGTCAACATGTTAAAAGTCTTTGTAACGGCACACTTTATTCAAGGTACAATTGTTACGTAGTGTCGCTTTAAGTGGAGTTACCAGAGAGCCTCCGTGTAGCATGGCGTGGTCAGCGTCCTCCTTTCATGCTCGTGGCCTTTCAGCTCGCACACTCCATGAGATCGGGCCGCTAACAGCCAGTGTTTGTGGACACAGTGGACGTGATGACTTTACCACCCAGGCCAGACTGATTTATGTGGGAAAAGCCGCGCGAGCGCCCACCGAGAGCGCGGAGAGGATTAGAAGCCCCTCGACAAAACCGGTCACGGCCAATCGGCAGCGGAGACCCCCTGGGGACGGACGTCAGGGCCAATTGCAGCGCAGCGTTCAGGTCGATGATCCGTATTGTCTCCTTTACGGCCGCTTCATAATTGTATGATCTCTTCATCATTCGGGGGTTTGTGGGTAAGCTCTTCAGCTTCGAGTGCGGCGGGCTTCGGAGGTTGGAGGAGACGCTGGGCACACTTCGGATGTTGTCTCCACGTGTGACAAAAGCACGAGGAGCGCCGGTGAACGCACACCGGTGTCCCACGGCGATGAGATAACGTATCTTTGTTGTGGGACGTCGGGATCTGGAGGAACTCCTCGGCTTTTCCCAAGATCCGACACTTTCGGTGGTCCAGACTCAAGAAAATACACATTAAAAGCAGCAGAGACATACTTGGGTTTACTTGGGTTTTATCTTCTACATTTTAAATACTAATTGAATGTAGCGGGGAAGCATTTGGATTCATGCCCTTTAATTTAAAACGTGATTAAAACACAGATTAGCACTTCAGAGGCTCTTAAATATCTTATTATGGTACTTTTGTAGTTTGACTATGTTGAGGAAATGTTACTTTCTGTATTCTTGTTGTTCTTAGTTTATACTCTAGGTTGAAATGCACTTATTGTAAGTGGCTTTGGATAAAAGCGTCTGCTAAATGACATGTCATGTCATACTTTGTTTTCCCCTTGTAGTATTTAGTATGTTAGTATTAGTATTTAGTATTTAGTATTTTAGTATTTAGTATTTTATTTTTTATTTATTCTATTTCAGACTCCAAGTTCCATATAAGAATAACAGACATACAACTCTAAAAGAGAGAGAAAACAAGAAGATAAAACATACAACATACATAATACAGTTTAGTATTAGCATTTAGTATTTAGTATTAGTATTTAGTATTTTAGTAGTAGTATTAGTATTTTGTATTTTAGTATTTAGTATTGTGTTTTGTGTTTTTATTTGTATCTTTTATTTTTATTAATGCTCTAATGTACACCCACTGCTGGGATCCTGAAATGTCCCCACTGTGGGACTAATAAATGAATATCTTATCTTATCTTATGTAATGTAACGTATTTATTAAACTGCTTTCTTGTTTTTGTGGTTGTGTAATTGTGTCGTGAAGTCAAAAGGTTTTTAATAAACCATTTAACCCCCGATGTCTCACCTCGTGTCTCTTTCATTCATTTTCCCCCAAGCTTACAAAAAACAGAGGTTAGTTGTGTTATACTTTCGGTATCCTCTTTCAGCGTGATTCTTTTCCTTCCAAACTCCCACCCACCCACCCACCTACACACACACACACACACACACCCCACACACACACAGTGACTGAGAGGCTGGGGCTTTTTGCCTAAGGTAAACACGTGTGAATGATGGATCTCTTTTTGGATTGTGGGAAAAAATGTTTGACTTTCACACAAGCTCTCTAAACGGCCATTAAATCCCCTATGTGTACACATTACTCGTCTCTGCAGGGGACAAGGACATATAGGAGGAAGGAAATAGATTGTCCACCTATGGGAATCTTTTTCCCGTCTCCCCGTCTCTTGTTTCTTGCTAAAATTGTGATCTCAGAAGACAAAAGGAATTCGATATCCTCCTTTCCAGGGTGCTGTGACACTAATCAATACGGGAGAATTGCTGTCTCTCGGGCCGTGGACCGAGACTCAGTGGACGGTCCGGAGGCATTTTGCATCCCCGGAGCGGTGAGACCGGAGGACAGAGGGTGCAGAGGCGTCTCTGAGAGGGAATGTGATTCGGCCCGGGCTGGAGACGGGCCAGCTGGAGGAATTCACAAAGCTATGACTCTGTTTCCGTGTGAAATAGCTACTTAAGACCACTGTGAACAGCTGCCGGACAGTGCCCCCCCCCCCCCCCCTATCCCTCCGCGGGGCTGTAAATCTCGGAGGAGAACGGAGATGCTGGCAACTTGCTGAAAGGCATCCAGGGAGGATCCTGGCGTTTAGTGCAAAAGGTCAGGTCTGGTGCTGAGGCTTTGGGCCGATACCCACTGATGACCTGACACACACACACACACACACACGCACACACACGCTGGAGGCCGCGGTGCTAGTGTCCACCCTGGAAGCACCGCGGACCTCCACGCTGTTGTCAGGGTCAATTGAACCGGCGTGAGGAAGAGGAGGGCACCGAAGGCGAAAAGAAGAGGGTTGTTTGAGCCGTTTGACGGGAACCGTGTTCAAACCCGTGTAATCTGACAAGTAAAGCAGGAGATAACTTGGGTCTGTCTTGGAAAACGTGTTTGGAGTGGCATCCGCTGCACTAAAAGTGTCAAATAAAAGGCATATTGAGAGAAATGACTGAATTATAATTGCGACTGATCCCACATTCGCCTCTGAAAACCAGAGGAGAAAGCGGCGGAGGGGTCCCCGAGCTCTCTGTTCATCCTCTGTCCCTCCTGAGTCAATTGTTGGGGAAGCATGGTGTCAACCCTGCGCCATCAATCACCCTCTTTCAGAGAGGGGCAGACAAGGCGGGGACCCGCCCCCCCAAGACAGGGGGGTGGAAGTTCTCATGCCCTCCCCGCCTTCTGAAGCCCCGCGCCCCTACAGACAGAACTCCGACAGCTGGTCTGGCCATTAGGGGTAGGCCGAGACCCGAGGGCCCCCGCACACCAGCAACAGCTGCCAGCCCACTGGCCCCGCCCACCCCACCAGCACAGCGCTATAAAATCTGTATTAGAACAGCAATTTATTGTAATTCCGTCACATTCCTTCACAGAGATGGCCACGTTACACCGTAGAAAGGAATTATTTATCTAGGATATGTTGAACAATTCATGTACACTACCGTTCAAAAGTTTGGGTCACTTAGAAAAAAGAAAAAAAGTACTGTTTTTTCTAATGAAAACGACATTAAATTAATCAGAAATACTCTCTCTACATAGTTAATGTGGTAAATGACTATTCTCTGTTTTAATGAAGTCTCTACAGAGGTGTGTAGAGGCCCATCTCCATGTTCTAGTGGTACATTGTGTTATTGCCTTAGAAGACGAGCAGAGGGGTAGAACCCCCTTGAACCCTTTTTTTTTAAATAACTTTTTATATTGCATTTTATGTATCATTATTATTATTAGAAGACTAACGGAGGGGTAGAAAACCCTTAAAAAACCTTTTTATGTGAGCGCAGCTGAAAACAGTTATGCTGGTGAGAGAAGCTCTAAAACTGGCCTTCCTTTGAGCCACAAGTCTGAAGAACAACATTAATATTTACAATGAAAATCATTATTTATAACCTCGTCAATGTCTTGACTATATTTTGTATTAATCTTGTATTCATTTAATAAATAAAAGTGTGAGTTTTCATGGAAAACAACATTTTCTCGGTGACACCAAACCTTTAAACGGTAGTGTATGTACTTTTCTGCGGCACATGGTTTTGCAAATTGTATTCATTTAGGGAAACATCCATTTCTGCCGGGGCACTAAACCAGCAATTATGTCATTTAGTGCTTAGCGGGTGGCTTAGTTTGGGTTGTTTTGATGCCATATTTCACCGCTCGTCCCCAGAGCTGAAGATGATAATGAAATCTGGCAGGAATTATTCATCATAGTCATCAAGGGTTTTAATCTACCATCTATTATCTATACCCGATTATCCGTTGCAGGGTGTCAGAGGTCTGGAGCCTTTCATGACATTAGACAAGAGGAGGTGTTATGACTAAAGCAGGATTTGTATTGTGAACTTCTTTTGACAATAATTACACTCGGTCAAATGCATTTAAATGTTTTTAATTTGTATTAATGCTCACGTCTCCCCTCCTTTCCGCTTCTCAGCTATTTTCATTTCATTTTTATTTTTATTTTTCCATCCCACTGCCCATCTTTCTTTACTCTTTTACTGTTTTTTACTCTTTTTGGCTATACTAGCCCATTGCACAGACTTGTTTACTTATAGCATGTTGCACTATCCTCGTGGATATCTTACTGACTCAACCAATGCACACTAATATCTGTAAAAATCTGTATACACCCTCCTCCCTGTGAACATGTTCCCCCTATGTGTATTGTTGTTATACTGTGATTCTACTGTTAGTTGTGTATGTATGTTTATGAGTTAAGTTAAATGTATAAGCTACTGGTTGAACTAAATTTACCTCAGGATTAATAAAGTATCCATCTATCTATCTATCTATCCATGTCATTAATTCTAAAGTTGATTTCTTTCCATTGGAGTCAATGATTCTTTCATTCAACCAAACCAAGCTCTGCTTTTATTGTGACACATACTTGTCTAACGGGTTAGTTTCATCACAAGTTCAGAGCATTTGCTCCACAGGGGTCGACCATGCTGTCCCTGTATTTACAACACGCACATATCTGTGTCCATGTGGTTTCAGCGTGAGCTTTCATTGGAAGATTACTGTTTTTATGACATGCTGATTGAGATAAAGGCATGAATGCACTCAGTCATCTGAGTGAATGTGTGTGTTCCAGCGAGTGAGAGAAAGAGACTAGAGCATTAGGAGGAGATTACGCCACACTCCCTCAGGGTCCTTGTTACTCATGCACTACTGCCGGCTGAGCGGTTCCCACACTTAGGAGCCGAGGTGAGAGAGGCTGCACCCACAGCCTCACCTGTACCTCTACGTGTCCCAGCGTAGCCCTCCTGAGCCCGGATCTTTCTTAAGAAAAGAACAGGGGGAAAACACTAAACCCGATTGGTGCGCAATCAAAACAACAGCCAGTGAGCAACAATGACAGCGTAGCGCTGAGGTATAATTACTGCACACACAAAAACCAGGAATGGGATAATTAGCCTGGGCCTGATTACCCCTCCAAATCCAGCCATCGACACATACGCATGCACAACATGCGGGCTTTTGCCACAAACACGTAGATCTCCATGTAATCTCCATCAGAGATGTCATACGCTGCAGTAAAAGTGGTGCACGGTCTTACTTTACAAAAAGAAAGAAGAAACAATGTACACTACCGTTCAAAAGTTTGTGTTTTCCATGAAAACTCACACTTTTAATTATTAAATTAATACAAGATTAATACAAAATAAAGTCAAGACATTGACAAGGTTAGAAATAATGATTTCATTGTAAATATTAATGTTGTTCTTCAAACTTGTGGCTCAAAGGAAGGCCAGTTTTAGAGCTTCTCTCACCAGCACAACTGTTTTCAGCTGCGCTCACATAAAAAGGGTTTTCAAGGGTTTTCTACCCCTCCGTTAGTATTAAAAAAGTGTTTCAATGTCAAGGAATAATCTGTTTGTAGAAAATGCAAAATAAAAAGTTATTTAAAAATAAAAATATTTCAAGGGGGTTCTACCCCTCTGCTCGTCTTCTAAGGCAATAACACAATGTACCACTAGAACATGGAGATGGGCCTCTACACACCTCTGTAGAGACTTCATTAAAAACAGAGAATAGTCATTTACCACATTAACTATGTAGAGACTGTATTTCTGATTAATTTAATGTCATTTTCATTGGAAAAAACTGTTTTTTTTCTTTTTTCTCAGTGACCCCAAACTTTTGAACGGTAGTGTATATATTTATTGAATGAGTGTGTTTGGTGTTTGCTATGATGGCTTTGTAGATGGACTGCTGCTATTTCAGTGTCTGCCATGAGTCTTGCCAACGCTGTCCGATGGGAGATTGAATCCGTGCCAGAATCCACAGGCCTGCTTGCTTTGTCGGACAAAAAGTCTCTGATCGCAAAACCCCGTCATGGAAGCCCCCCCGGCCCTTTTGTCCCAGCCCACTGAAGTGGTGTGAGATTACATGTGTGCTTATTACTCCCGCCATCCTCCTCCTCCTCCTCCTCCTCCTCCTCCTCCTCCTCCTCCTCCTCCTCCTCCTCACACTGGATGGGTCGAGGAAGGCAGCGGCAGAGCCAGATCCGGTCCGAGATGTTATCGTACGCAGACACGCTCCGGCAGCTGTTGCACTTCATTAAAAAAAGTGTCCGACGTCGCTCTGCGGTCAGGATGGAGTCGAGAGGAATGGGTGAATTTGGGAAATTGCAGGTTTACTGGACACAGATTAAAAGGTGCACGCCGCATTCCTTCCTGTGGCTGAGGCCGGCCCGAAGGCACACTTGAGTGATAAGGAAGGCAGTAATGGAATAAGACAGGGTGGGACGAGAGTGAAGTGTTTGGGGTCGATATGGCCTGAGTGCTCTGAGCCTGAGGGCTGACTGTCCTGCTTTAAAAAGGAAACTCTTAAAGGTTTGTTGACCACTGATGGAAGTTTAATCGAAACACATAACCTCAGACCCCGTCGAAGTCTCTCTAATCGAGAACAACATATTGGATATTTAAATAATCATCAAGGTTTGCCCCTTTTTTCATAGAGATACAACATGGGTCATTGGATTTGTTTAGGGTTGCTAACTATTATTGTATAACAATGAGTATGTTGCTCGTTATATACACTACCGTTCAAAAGTTTGGGGTCACTTAGAAAAAAGTTAAAAAGCACTGTTTTTTCCATTGAAAATGACATTAAATGAATCAGAAATACACTCTCTACATAGTTCATGTGGTAGATCACTATTCTCTGTTTTTTAATGAAGTCTCTACAGAGGTGTATAGAGGCCCATCTCCATGTTCTAGTGGTACATTGTGTTATTGCCTTAGAAGACGAGCAGAGGGGTAGAACCCCCTTGAAAAACTTTTTTTTAAATAACCTTTTATTTAGCATTTTCCACAAACAGATTATTCCTTGACATTGAAACCCTTTTATGTGAGCGCAGCTGAAAACAGTTATGCTGGTGAGAGCAGCTCTAAAACTGGCCTTCCTTTGAGCCACAAGTTTGAAGAACAACATTAATATTTACAATGAAAATCATTATTTCTAACCTCGTCAATGTCTTGACTATATTTTGTATTAATCTTGTATTCATTTAATAAATAAAAGTGTGACTTTTCATGGAAAACACAACATTTTGTGTTGGTGTTTTCTGGTTTGTGTCTGGTTTGAAGCGAGTCGTCAGAAAGGCTTGGGGAGTAGAGAGAGACATTCCACATCACACCACCCAGGGGCAGAGGAGAGAGGAAGCCTTGCAGTAATTCCACTTTTATTAAAACATATTGAAGAAAAACAACACACTGGTATATGGCAGGAGGAGGAGGAGGAAATCAGCATGACGGCTGGATCCCACCTCCCTTCCACTATCTGGAAGCTTGCGCCTCTAAGCACAGCCCCCTCCTTTAATCTCTCTTCCTTCGTCTGCTCTACCCTGCCCATTCTCTCATCCCCCACTCTATCAATCTCTTGTTTTCCTCTCCCATGGCCTTCCTATCTATGTTCATCCACCTCATGTGAGCCACTCACGACTTCCCTGTCTGGAAACTGGCTGCTCCTCCCTCCCCGTCTCGCCCCGCGTGTCGCCCGGTGTCCTGCAGCTTGAGGTAACGTTCGTGTTCCCGGGTGGATCCCAGGCTGTGTCGTGCTAATCTCTCCTGAATGGCCACTACACCCTTATTGAGGCCGACTTTATTGTCCGGGCAATTTTACAACCATGCCTCTGGACACACTGACCCCAATGAACTGGTCACTGTCTCCCCAGCAACTAATGAAGGAGGTGTGATAATGCAGGAGAGGAGGCTTCACCTCCGGATGGCCTGACTATCGGGCGGATCGGGCGGACGCCATAAGACTGTCACTAATAACCGAAATGCTCAATTCCTCGGTCCCCGCTGTTCCGTTTTATTAATCTTCTAACAGCCACGGCCTCCAACCCTTTGACGTAGCTGCAGCCATCTTCCCAGGACTCCGCGGAAGAGAAAGGCAATCCAGACAATCCAGACATTCCTGGGTCCTGATGGGTTCTCTCCTGCTCTCTAATTTAAGAGCAGCTGTCGGGCCCTGCAAACTCTCAACCATCAAAGCTGGGGTGGAGGCGGGGGCGGGGCTTACGAGGAGCACCGATGCCCCCTATCAACGTCTCCAAGGTTGTGGCACTGACTCTCAACAGAACACCTGTGACAGGTAGGATGACGGCTAGATTACAGGGGACGGTCAGCAGAAGTCAGTTAAGTGGTCCTTATTAGAGAAACACATGTAGCTATACGTCTTTCAGGCACCATCCACCACTAAGACGTGGTCCACACTAATGTGTATACTTACTGTATCTCTACTGTGTGTTTTTCTTTTCACTCGGTTATCCACCAACTTTCTTTCATGATTTATCAATCATTTAACAATTGTGACGGAAAGAAATGTATTTAAACGTTGTATTGTCTCATCATTTTGGTGCGTCAGTCACTTGTGATGGAAACAACCCAATATTATGGCAACGGAGGGGAGATAATTGGTGGAAATAGACATTTTTTGTTTAAAGGGGACATATTATGCCCATTTGTCCACAAGTTGATGTGGTTCCTTGGGGTCTTAATGTAATGTTTGTAACATATTTTGGTCAAAATACCACAAGAATCATTCAAACAGCCTTTGTACCTGTCAGAAACACCTCCCCACAGACTGACCTGTTCTGAGTGGGAGAGGTGCTCCGGGTTGCCAGGTTGGAGACGGTGAAGTATCGTACCAAAGGCTCAACATGGTTGTATTATTTGGAGGGTAATTATCGTGTATCTGGCAACCCTGAGATGGGTCGACCAATGACTGCTCTCTATACCGTCAGAGCTCGCCAAGAAGGTGGACCGTAAGGGAGATACCATTTACAAAACGTGTGAGGGGTAAATACTAGTTTGTGAAACCCAGAGAAACACAAATATCTGACGAAGCAAAATCCCAACGTTTTGGGAATTTTTTTGGTCTCAAAAACAGGACATGTCCGGGGAAAGAGGACGTCTAGTTACCCTGACTTATGGCGCCAGGTCACCCAACCGTCTCTAGACTGGGGGGTCGAGTGGTGGGGGGGGGGGGTTCCAATGCCAACATCTACCTAGACGTTGGTGGTGATCCCAATCGACCACTCCAGCAGATCGTTTCTGACATAGAGGAACCACAACAAGCCGCCTGAGTTGTTTTTTTCCCAGAGTTTTTGTGTAGAGAGACATGCCAGATACACAAACTAACGTATAGAAGCACTGAAAAGGTGGAATTTTCATATTATGTCGCCTTTAATAAAAAATATTCAATAAGCATATTTAACATCATTATTGTGGATTATTGTGGAAAGTTGATCAGAATAGATGCAAGAAATGTTGTTAATGCCAGGAGGAGACGCAGCTCTCGTCTGTACTCGGACCTCCTTTGTGGTTCTCACACTGGAAAGTAAAGACTCCTGCTGGGTTGTTTGGACTGAGGCAGGCACCTGCTGCTTTGAGGAGAAAACACATCTTGGAATCACCTGTTGCTTGAGTCATTCATACTCTCTGAGTCAAAGGAACGAGTGATAATGATTGCACTGTGTGTCATGAGATCCCGTGCCTCGGAGGATTCTCACAGAGCCGTGGCGTCCTCCCAACACAGCCACACTCCAAACAAAATGTATCTGGAGCGCCGAGGAAATGTTATAAATGTGTGTGAACATGTAGATTTAACATCTATGTGAAAATGAATCGATTTAAATCAAACTTGTTACGTGCGATTATGACGTAGTGCGGTGTTTAGAGCCGCTCTATGTGCTTAGGAGAGGTCATGAGACGAGGTTCTCACACTCTGCTGAACATGTTGAGGCACACAGTCCCTGGGGGATCCGAGATGTGGTCCGCACTCTGCTCCGTAGTAACCCCTAATTACACTATTGGCTCCCTTATGGGACATAATTACTGGGAATCAAGCTAGTGGATGCCACTTTTTTTTACTCCTTTCGTCTCCAATTCACATGCATGCCGTCAGACATGTTACCACCACAACATGTTGATACAGTGAGCGGCGCAGATTGTGTAAACATCCCTCAACACTGGGTTGTGAGAAGTAACGAAAGTAATCATGTATTTTGCTGAAACATAATGGATATTTAAATAATCATCAACGTTTGCCCTTTTTTTCATAGAGATAAAACATGGGTCATTGGATTTTTTTAGGCTTGCTAACTATTAATGTATAACAATGAGTATGTTGCTCAAAAGTTTGGGGTCACTTAGAAAAAAGAAAAAAGCACTGTTTTCCAATGAAAATGACATTAAATTAATCATAAATACACTCTCTACATAGTTAATGTGGTAAATGACTATTCTCTGTTTTTTAATGAAGTCTCTACAGAGGTGTGTAGAGGCCCATCTCCATGTTCTAGTGGTACATTGGGTTATTGTCTTAGAAGACGAGCAGAGGGGTAGAACACCCTTGAAACCCTTTTTTAAAAAATAACTTTTTATTTTGCATTTTCCACAAACAAATTATTCCTTGACATTGAAACCTTTTTTATGTGAGTACAGCTGAAAACAGTTATGCTAGTGGGAAGCTCTAAAACTCTAGTGGTACATTGTGTTATTGCCTTAGAAGACGAGCAGAGGGGTAGAACCCCCTTGAAACCCTTTTTTTTATAACTTTCTATTTTGCATTTTCCACAAACAGATTATTCCTTGACATTGAAACCCTTTTTATGTGAGCGCAGCTGAAAACAGTTATGCTGGTGAGAGAAGCTCTAAAACTGGCCTTCCTTTGAGCCACAAGTCTGAAGAACAACATTAATATTTACAATGAAAATCATTATTTCTAACCTCGTCAATGTCTTGACTATATTTTGTATTAATCTTGTATTCATTTAATAAATACAAGTGTTAGTTTTAATGGGAAACACAAAATGTTCTCGCTGACCCCAAACCTTTGAACGCTAGTGTATTATTATATATTATTATATATTATTCTACAGTATTTGCTGGCCTGAACCGTAGGTTGTCCTTTATGAATGTTTCACATCTGTTGTTCAGTAACATTACATTTCCTCTGAGTCTGTGCGCTGATCTTTTTTTAGACTCTTTGGTGAATAGATGGGACACAGACGTCTTCCTGTTTAGCAGTGGGCTTTGGAGCTGGATTTCCCACATATATGAGAAAGGCCATCTTGGGGGTCTCCTTGACCTGCGCTCCCATGGAAATGTTGTTTCGACAGCTTGTTCTAATTCCCCGCTCTCTCCCAACTCCGCGAGGAAAACGCGAGGAGGAGGAAGCGCAAGAGTCCCACGTAAGAGCCGCCCCCGGGGCTCGAGGAGGAAGAGGGTCAACGCAATCGCAGTGGGGCTTGAGGGGGTCACAAATAAGGGTAGTGGGTTGCCCACGCCCTAATATCCTGGGGAATTTCTCTCCTTCACATGGGGTCCCCTCATTTAGCGGTTTTACGCAAACTGGCCTCCAGTCCCAGACTGTTTGAAGTTCCTCTGAAACCCGAGTCCTGAGTCCGGAGTCCTAACCTCAGCTTTAATGTTTCCATGTGAAGTTTTAATCCCAGTGACAGTGTGTCGGCATGATCCGGAAGAGAGTTAATTTGACCGAACATAGGAGAGAATATAAAGAGTGTGCAGAAACAGGGAACTGAGTATAGATCTGTCATCATGAGTCTCCTCACAAAGCAAACCACATCCTACGCACATCAATTAGGAACCGCCACCCTTGCGGTTTTAAGAATCAAGGCTACGTGAATAAATGCGAGGGCGCTGTTTGAATAGTAATCACATGTGATGCTCAAGGAGGAGACATCAAAGAAGAGCAGAATGTGGCGAGTCCGTAAGAATCCTTTCGTTTACTTGAAGTCAGAAAGTCCCTCCTGACGGCACCGAAGGGGCCCGAGTGACTAATGCCTGGATTTCCTTCTCAGCACAGCCCTCGCAAAATACATTTTCCATCCTGTCACGTCGTTGACAAAGGAGCGTTGAGAGGATAGTTGTATTTAACGGTGAGTGTGGGTGTGTGAGAAGACACACACCAGGCCTGGCGTTTGCACTCCGGCGAGCATTGCTAATTACAGATAATGGTTCCCATTTTGCAAATGGCCTAATGCAGTTTCAGACTTAAAGGACCCATCGTATGCCAGTCAGTCACTTGTTCTGGAAACAACCCAATACTATTGAAACGGAGGGGAGATAATTGGTGGAAATAGACATTTTTTGTTTAAAGGGGACATATTATGCCCATTTTTCCACTAGTTGATCTGGTTCCTTGGGGTCTTAATGAAATGTTTGTAACATATTTTGCTCAAAATACCACAAGAATCATTTGAAACAGCCTTTTTACCTGTCAGAAACACCTCCCCACGGATTGACCTGCTTTGAGTGCCTGTTCCTTTAAATGCTAATGAGCCAGACTCCCTACATGGGCGTGCTTTGATATCTATGTAGGCGTTGGTGGTGATCCCATTTGATGCACTCAAGCATATCGTTTCTGACATAGAGGAACCACAACAAGCCGCCTGGGTTGTTTTTTTGAGCCTGTGTTGGGAGACATGCCAGATACCCAAACTAACGTATAGAAGCACTAAAAAAGTGGTATTTCCATAATATGTCCCTTTTAATTAAAAATATTCAAGAAGCATATTCAACAGCATTATTGTAGACATTGCCAAAGTTGATCAGAATAGATCTAATTTTCATAATATGTCCCCTTTAAATCACTGTGATATTTGGAAGGGAAAGGTTTGCCGCTGAACGAGTTGAGGGACGTCTTTGAACAGATGGGGCTTTCATCGTTGCACCCTTGAGTTATCTGGATGTTTGGTCTTCCACACACATGTGCTGCTCACGGAGGATCTTTACCCCCTTTAACAAGGCTGACACCCGTTTCATCTGCATGTCCTGATGGGGCTGTGGCCTGAACGCTGGCATGTTCAAAGCAACCCAAACCCCTAAAGGGACAGGCACTCAGGGCATACAATCCTCCTGATGACAGCAACACATGCTCTGTGTGTTGCCCATTGCTTTGGCTTCATGAACCTGAGTGACTCAGCCTGGCGGCTGAAATGTGCTCCATCGTTTAGCCACGTCCAGCATCCTCCCTGAACTATACCCCTTTCAAACCCCGATGAGACTTTTTCTTGACTCCTTTCCTAACACCAGACATAGCACAGCTAGGCCCCTGTGAGCCGGTTCCAGTAGCTCTTATGTGAGTGAATGAGCTCTCAGTGAGCGCTCCGCTGCTCCACATGCAGATAGCAGGCTGTGTGTATTTGTTTATGCTGCCGGGTGAGGGGACTCCGTGTGGGAAAATCTGCTTCCCGAGGTTTGGGATCGATGAGGGGGAGATAAGAGTCCTCAGTGGCCTTCGCTGAGCATGCATGGAAATCCTTTTTTTGTGTGAGAACTTCCTCATTATTGTAATTTCTGAGCATCATTAAAGGTCACCCTGAGAATCTCTCGCTATCCTGCAAATAAGAGAACAGCATTTAGGGGCTACGGTGCAATGAGCAACACTATACATCCATATTATGTGGGCCCCCTCATATCATGTAAAGCACCAGTGAAGATAGATAGATAGAGATTATATATATATATATATATATATATATATATATATATATATATATATATATATATATAAATGAAGCATGTATGTATGTAAAATGAAACATGTATATATATATCATATATATATATATATATATATATATATATATATATATATATATATATAATATAATATATAATATATATATTATATATTATATATATAACTATTGTATATGTATTATATATAATATATATAATCAATATATATATACTATAATATATAAATATTGTATATATTATATATATATATGTAATATATATACAATAATTATATATTATATTATATATACATATATACACACACAAACAAATATAATACAATGAATGTGCAAAGTATACAAAGTAAAATATAAAATACAAAATAAAATATATATGTATATATATATATATATATATATATATATATATACACACTCATAACAGACATGCATACACAAATATAATACTAATGACTAATGACTAATGTAAAATAAAATAAAATAAATATGGACAGAGTGTTCAAATGTGTGTCAGTAGTGTAGTACACGTCGTGTTTTCGTTGCCGCTACATTCGCTGCTCTACCCAAAACAACAGATGTGTCCGGCAGAGGTCCAACATGCCATCCGAGTGCTGCAAACATCTCCAGCTCTGCAGTGTAATCAGAGCCTCCCGAAACCAAACAACCAAAACGCTCTGATTCCACGAATGAAATGCAAGTCCAATATCCATCATCTGGATATTTCTCCTCTCGCAGTAAAACATTGACAGTGTGTTACAGCACTCAGGAGGAGGAGTCCACCAGGTTGATGATTAGCTTTAAAGGTAGTCGTGTTTTAACAAAACAATTAAATAAATGCGTAATACTGTAAGTAAGGCACACGTAGGATAATGTGAATATTGGGCACTTAGCTTAGCTTTAGCAGAATAATCTTTCCCTCTTTAAATGTTCCAAACAGGCTGAAACAAAGGGGTTACTGTTCATTCATCATCATCAATTACAGTCCATTGAAACACATTTGCTAATATACAATTTCATCAACAACTAGAACGGGCACTTGGTAGAGCGCATACCTTCGCATATCACAATTGAATTATGAAAATGTTGGCATTAGTGGCAGCCAATTGTATATAAATATGGTTAAATAAACGATTTTGACCTTTTCATGACCTTGACCTTGACCTTTGAACCCACCAATCACAAAATCGAAGCAAATGGTCCCTGGATAATAACCAATCATCCCACCAAATGTCATGCGATTCGGTTTAATACGTTTTGACTTATGCGAATAACACGCATGAAAACCCTTTTTATGTGAACGCAGCTGAAAACAGTTATGCTGGTGAGAAAAGCATTAAAACTGTCCTTCCTTTGAGCGACAAGTTTGAAGAACAAAATGAAAATCATTATTTCCAAACTTGTCAATATCTTGACTATACTGTATTTTATATTCATGGAAAACACAACATTATCTGGGCGACCCCAAACTTTTGAAAGTAGTAATGAAAGTATCATTACCTTCGCATTTTCAATGTGAAGTTAATGTTACTTTACATCGATACTGACTGAGGTTATTTGAAGTGCAGGGCCTCTGACGGGCTGGAAGTGAAAATATGTGGCCTCTCAACTGCAAAACAACCGCACTGTGGATGTGCCATGTTTACGCCACATTAAAGTCCAATAGGATGCCAAGACTGACAATTGACATTTTTGCCTATTCCGTCCTTCTTTCCGTCACTATTTTAAAGACAGATGGATTTGTACATACCACGATAATCCTGGAATGTTAGAGTGTCCCTGTGTTTTTAAACGTGTTCCCATCAGCGCCGGTGCTCAGCGTGGGAATCAAGGGCAGCGATAGGAGGATGTGGGAGAAGAAGAACATGTAACATAACATCGAGAGGAAAGGGGCTCAGATAGGGAATGCTCTTCTTCCCTGGAGTCACAACTATATTAACAAATCGTCCGTCCTGTACGTGTGTCAGCCTTGAGTGCCGATAAGTCTCTGGGAAAACCGCAGCAGATGTGAGGATAAGAAACCTGTCCGTACCCGACCATCCTTCCACACCTTTCACTCAAACTTATGAAGCTGATCATTATCTCCCGTTTATCACTCGCTGTCTCAAGAAAACAAAAATCAAAACACATATTTGCATTCTACCCTCTGTCTTCTTCTGTCATGTTATTTTACGGTTCAGCCGTAGGAGAAACTGTCCGAGTCTCAGACACCATTCCTGCACAGAGGGAAGGGCCCTCCTACCTGTGTCAAGCAGTAAGGAAGACCTTCTCTTTCTGCCCAAGAGCATATATATATATATATATATATATATATATATATATATATATATATATATATATATATATATATATATATATATATATACATATATATACATATATATATATATATATATACATATATATATGTATATATATATACACATATATATACAGTATATATATACAGTATATATTTATATATAAATATATATAAATATATATATATATACATATACATGTATATGTATATGTATATATATGTATATATACACATATATATACAGTATATATACAGTATATATTTATATATATATATATATATATATATACACATATATATATATATACATATATACAGTATATATAAATATATATATATATACATATATACACATATATATATACAGTATATATTTATATATATATAAATATATATATATATATACATATATACATATATATCTATATATATACACAGTATATATACAGTATATATACTGTATACATAATACTGTATATATACATATATATACTATATATATACATATACAGTATAGATATATTCATATATACAGTGTATATTATATATATGTATATATACATATATATATGGTATATATATGAATACATACATATATATACTGTATATATACAGTGTATATTCATATATATAGTATATATATATATTCATATATACATATATACAGTATATATACATATATATATATATATATATATATATATATATATATATATATATATGTGTATATGTGTATCTCAGAGTGAGTATCGGGACAGAAACAAAGAAAGCCAAGGGGTTGGTGAGGTGAGTTGTATGTCACCACGCACTAGAAATAATGAAAAGGTCAACAGTGAGAGAAATGATTCCTTGGAGCTTGATGACCAATACAGATACTGACGACGTGACTTAAGGAAGTCCTGAAGAGAGCATGTGCCCAGCGAGTGCGGCCGCCTCCCTCCCCTCTCTCCTCCGAGGCCGATGAAGCGCCCTGTGTGTGGTCTGAATAGTTCCCGTCTTCTCGGAGGAGCAGATCTCTCAGACACTTCAGCCTGCAGTCTCACACACAGCGCGGAGAGGCAGAGCTCCAATAAACACGGCCCGTTTGATCCCACCGCGGCCCAGCGGCCTGCCAAGTCCCCTTTGTCTTAGAGAGGACATCACCGCCGTCCCACAGACAGCCGTCTGTCTGCCCGCCGCTCTGGGCTGCGGCGAGGGGCATCGTTCACATGCTGCGGTGCCAGAGGAGCCAGAAACAGAGGAAGGGGACAAAGGAAAAGCTTGGAGGGAAACGGACGGAACACACTCTGCAGATGCATCGCCTCACCGTGCAACCCGATGTGTTTGTTTCCATCAACCCCAGTGTTCTCTAAACAGCGGCATGCATGAGGCTGTTGTGCAACACAGAGGTGTGGTGGTGGTGGTGGTGTGTGTGTGTGTGTGTGGGGGGGGGGGGGGGGGGGAGGCCTGAGTCTGCAGTTCTTTGAAAAGCCAAATCCGGTACATGCGATATTGGATGAGTGGAACCAGAACAGCTGTGCCATTGTTCTTTCACGAAGTGACCTCTTCAACGCACTGACAAACAAACAAACAAACAAACAATAGGACCTTGTTGTTTTATCTTCCGTGGTTTGAAGATACAGGCACATTTCAACAGTAATAGAATTAGATGTTCCCCGAAATAAGTGGATAAATTGAATTGAAATAGAAATGTATACCGTGTTATTCCCCCCCCCCCCCTCAAACATACAATAATAGACGTGTTTCTGCAGGTTTACGACGTTGTACATCAGATAAGAATGTATACAGCCAGGCTAAGGAATTCACCCTAACTGACCCTCATGCATGCACACTATAACTGCCTCAGCTTCACAGAGAGGGTTAGCCAAACTGTCATACTGTCATAATGGAAAACGAGGATTCGGGCCAGAGAACTAGCGCGGTACACTTGAGCTCTGTGCCCTTTGGCCCGGGGATGGCTGGAGAGGATCCAGCGGAGCGGCCGAGCTGCGCTCGTCTTATTAAAATACCATTTTGTAGAGTCAATCTTCTAAGTCTTGTTTTGTGCGTGCCAGATCCCCGTGTTCCTCTCAGATAGGAGGAAACTCTAAACTGAGCCCTGGATCAGGTGCAACCAGCACGACTAGTTCCCACAGTCCAGGTCCAGGCGGCAGCAGCCAGATATCTGACACTAATCACCCATTAAAAGCATCGGTCTGTTTTGCGCCAGGCGAGAGAGAGAGAGAGAAGAGAGAGAGAGAGAGAGAGAGACAGCTGCCGCTACCTTGTCCGATTCTAGGAACTCAGACAAAAGCTCTCGGGGACGGGGGAATCGCACGTCCGTCTTTTTCTCATCCCAAAGTCAAAGTCAAAGTGTGAGTGAATGAGACGGTGAAGGAGTGAAGACAGAGACAGGCATGAGATAAGTGGGAACTCTGAATGATGAAAATCATGCATATGAAATCATGCAAAAGAAGAGACGGGAAAAGAGATTACGGATATATATATATATATACATTATTTATATATTATTTAATATTTATATTGTATTATATTTATAAATATATATATATATATATATAATAAATAAATACATATATAATACAATATAAATAATAAATATAAAATAAATATAAATATAATTTATATAAAATATATATAATATATATGAATATATAGAAATATACATATAAATTATATTTATATGTATATTTATTTAATATTTATTATTTATATTTAATATTAATTATTTACATATATGTTGTATATATATATATATATATATATATACATATATATTTTATTTTGTATTTTATATTTCACTTTGTATACTTTATGCACAGTCACTTTCTTTCTTTCTTATATTTATGTTTAGTTTATTGGTGCTACTGTGTCAACATATTTCCCCTTGGGGATTAATAAAGTATATTTCTATTCTATTCTATCCTCAGATGAAAGCTTTGCTCAGGTCTCAGTTTCCTTCTCCGAGTTTCATCCTCTCCTCCCTTAGAGTCTTCCTCTTTCCCGTCGTGACCTTCTGGAAGCCTGATGTTTCGCCGGCCTGCGCTTTGGTCACAGCTCGCCGTTCGGTTTACCGGCGTGCCAGAGAACGGGTCGTTCCACTGGACGTCTGCAGGAGGGGATCAGCGTTAAGCCGAGGAGAGCAGCGGCAGGGCAGTTTTAATGCAGCACCTGTCGGGGCTCGGTCAGACCCAGGGTTCTGCAGGACCCCGCCTCTGCAGCTGTGGGTCCGATCTGAACCCCGGCCAGGACCGACTCTGTATGATCTGACATCATGCATAACAATGCAGCTCCTCTGTGGGGCTCTGACCTCAGCCTGCCAGTAATCGAATGATATGGAATATGTCCGTGGTGATCTAGTGGGTCGGGGTGGGAGACTTGCACAAGAATGTGTGGTACCAAAACCGTCTTATGGAGTTATGGAGTTATTTGGGACTGAGCAAATGTGTCAAAAACTAATTGTTAACTATATCTGATTCTCCTTTTCTTTATCTTACTGCCTTTACTGTTCCCTTTATCTCATTATATACTAGACATACACTACCGTTCAAAAGTTTGGGGTCACCGAGGAAATGTTGTGTTTTCCATAAAACTCACACTTTTATTTATTAAATGAATACAAGATTAATACAAAATATAGTCAAGACATTGACAAGGTTATAAATAATGATTTTCATTGTAAATATTAATGTTGTTCTTCAGACTTGTGACTCAGAGGAAGGCCAGTTTTAGAGCTTCTCTCACCAGCATAACTGTTTTCAGCTGCGCTCACATAAAAAGGGTTTCAATGTCAAGGAATAATCTGTTTGTGGAAAATGCAAAATAAAAGGTTATTTAAAAAAATGGGTTCAAGGGGGTTCTACCCCTCTGCTCGTCTTCTAAGGCAATAACACAAAGTACCACTAGAACATGGAGACGGGCCTCTACACACCTCTGTAGAGACTTCATTAAAAACAGAGAATAGTCATTTACCACATTAACTATGTAGAGAGTGTATTTCTGATGAATTTAATATCATTTTCATTGGAAAAAACTGCTTTTCTTCTTTTTTCTAAGTGACCTCAAACTTGTTTACGGTAGTGTACATAGGAGATGGTAGATAATCAAAATGGGAGAGGAGAAAAACAAACAAACATTCAATAAAAACACGACACGGTCTCTGGGGACTACATGTTTCAGAGAACCAGTCTAAATTACTACAGTGGACGTCTCGGGTTAAGCATCCACTCACAGCATACCAGTGGAGTTTGTTATGCTCTCTTGAATGGAAAAAGGCACGGCCCCGTGCACCTCTCTGTCAGAGCGCTGCTCTCTTGAGATAGGGAATATTAAAGAGGCCGATGTGACCACGGGGCTCAGGGCCATGCTTACTGGGCCGCCTGCTTGTGAATGTCCATTTATAACCAGATTGGGCCAAATAAGCAGAGGAAGCGAGAACTGCATTTTCCCACAGTCCTGCAGGAGGCCGAGCCGACTTGCCCTTTATAGTTCATGACTGCATGGAAACTGCACCCCCGCTAAGAGCTCACAGAATGGGCGGACTGGTGGACCATGGCAGCGCAGATAACACAACTTGACCAACTCTGAATCTGATTAGCCAACTTGAAACCAACCATGCACGCTGATAGTGGCAGCGCTGGACAATGTCATGGAAAGATCCAGTCCACCAGCCCCAACGTTTGATTCCCACCACACGACTGAAGAAGGCATCAGTTTTTACTGACCACATAGGCGTAGTTTCTTTATTTGATTTTCCAAAAAAAGGTATTTATCATCTGTTGTCTCTGATTTTGCATTTTAAGTCAAATCCCTTTTACTTACACTACCGTTCAAAAGTTTGCGGTCGCCCAGATGATGTTGTGTTTTCCATGAATATAAAATACAGTATCGTCAAGATATTGACAAGGTTGGAAATAATGATTTTATTTTGTTCTTTAAACTTGTGGCTCAAAGGAAGGACAGTTTTAGAGCTTCTCTCACCAGCATAACTGTTTTCAGCTGTGCTCACATGAAAAGGGTTTCAATGTCAAGGAATAATAGTTTGTGGAAAATATAAAATAAAAAGTTATTTAAAAAAAAGGATTTTAAGGGGGTTCTACCCCTCTGCTCGTCTTCTAAGGCAATAACACAATGTACCACTAGAACATGGAGATGGGCCTCTACACACCTCTGTAGAGACTTCATTAACAAACAGAGAATAGTCATTTACCACATTAACTATGTAGAGAGAGTATTCATGATTCATTTAATGTTATCTTCATTGAAAAAATAGTGCTTTACTTTGAAAAATAAGCATATTGCCAATTTTCTTTTTCTATTTCTAAGTGACCCCAAACTTGTGAGCGGTAGTGTACGCACTCCAGGTAATCGAATCTGCCCGCCACCTGCTACCACCCAGTTGTTCCAGCAGGCCTGTGTGACCTCAACATCAGCCCAACGCACGTTCTCTCCTCGACATGACTCCTCTCAGGCTCCTCGTCGGCATGTCTTTAAAACCTCCTTTGTGCTTTTTTCATTCTTCCAGCAGCAGGTCCGTTTTCCGGATATCTTATTTCCGATACTGCGGCTCGGGGCCCGTGGCTGGACTGTGAAGTTTTCGTTCAGTTTAAAAAAAAAGTTCTGCAGCCGAACCCTCTGGAGGTTGTGACCCCTGTATGTGTGTGAGTGACAGGAAAGAACAAAGTATTTTAAGAGGATTTACTGTGAATTAGCACACTGATTTGAAGCTCTTTTCAGTGCGGTGTGTTCCGGCTAGAGGAGACTGCTCTAGCCCCTGTAGAGATGGGCAGATTGCATTTCAGCCACTCTTTAAAAAGCCATCTATGCACAATGGATATATATATATATATATATATATATATATATATATATATATATATATATATATATATATATATATATATATATATATATATATATATATATATATATATATATATATAAATAATATATATTTATATATATTAATATATTTATATATACTATATATAAATAATATATATATATATTATATATACAATAATTATATATTATATTATATATTATATATACAACAATTATATATATATATATATATTATATATATAATATATATTATCAATATATATATATATATATATATATATATATATATATATATATACATACATATATCATAGTTCAACTGTCAGCTATATTCTCTTGAAGTTTAATTTTAAGAATTGCATATTCAACCACTGAATCTCTCTCCATTATTTTGACACTAATGCCCTTTGTTTACGAACTCATGGTATTCTAATAGACAGCAATCACTCACAGGTATGTCAAGATCCACATTTAATACCCACGAGGTACAACAGACAGTGAAAAACCGCCCCAGAGTAATCGTCCTTGTGTTTTCCCATTTAGTTGGAGTTCAGATTGAATAGAGGGGCACAATGGTGCTGCTGAAGTGAGCCAGCTCTCTCTAATCACTTTGGAGGGCAGCTGTGGAGAAAGACTTGACAGTCACCAACCAGCTGGCCCAGACTCTGGGAACCAGTGAGACGGGCTAAGATGCACTTTACACCATTACAGGCCAAACGCACCGCCTCTGTTTATCTCCCTATCTTTTCTCGCTTCACATACACAAAAACACAGCGAGATCGCATTAAATTGCACAAACTTCTTGACTGTTACCCCCCCCCCTAGTTCAACTATAATCTGCGGCTCGGTCCCAGGCCCTCTTCCAGCATTTACAGCGTCATGTGGTCCAGGATTCCCACATTATAGAGAAGTGCATGTGGTGTGGGCTGCATGTTCCGTTTCCTGCAGATTAACTATGTACCCCCCCCCCCTTTATTGTGACAGACTGAATCAATCTAATGTAAATAAGCATTCCCAAATCCCAACAGGGGCTACGGCCCCCGTAAACCAAAAGCCCCCCCCCCCCCCCTTAGTTGAAAGTGAGAGAATTCCACCAGGAGATCTAAACTTCTCTCTCTCCCAGATCTCCAGCTCGCCTTCCCACAGACGCCCCGGGCTCAACGACTTCCCACATTTAAGAGCCGCTAAAAAAAAAAAAAAAACGTCTTCAAATTGCAACCATAAGTTGTCTTTCGTTTCCTCCTCCCACACAGCATCGGTCACATAGGGGCCTAAACACCGGGAGAGTTAATCCTCCAGTGTTTTTTCTCGGTATAATTCAATTTCACCTGTTATTCTCCCGATCAGCAACACAGTGACTCTGTGAGACGAGTCGGAGGAGCCTCCTGGCTGACTGCACCAGGGGGTCAGAGGTCGGTGCAGGTTGGACTCCTTTACAGAATGAAACAGATCCACTTAGTGAAATGACTTCCCGTCAGGGTTTACAGCGCGGGGAGAACTCAGGCAAGCGTGGCACAGCGGGGGGGAAACAAGCTGGACTTGAATCAACACTCAGCAAAGGTCGACTGTCATATCACAAGTTCATCAGTCCAGTGTCAGAACGTACACTAGCGTTCAAAAGTTAGGGTCACTTAGGAAAAAGAAACAAAAGAAACGTTTTTTCCAATGAAAATGACATTAAATTAATCAGAAATACCCTCTCTATATAGTTAATGTGGTAAATGACTATTCTCTGTTGTTAATGAAGTCTCTACAGAGGTGTGTAGAGGCCCATCTCCATGTTCTAGTGGTACATTGTGTTATTGCCTTAGAAGACGAGCAGAGGGGTAGAACCCCTGAGAACCCTTTTTAATTTTTTTATTAAAACTTTTTCTTTTGCATTTTCCACAAACAGATTATTCCTTGACATTGAAACCCTTTTTATGTGAGCGCAGCTGAAAACAGTTGTGCTGATGAGAGAAGCTCTAAAACTGGCCTTCCTTTGAGCCACAAGTCTGAAGAACAACATTAATATTTACAATGGAAATCATTATTTATAACCTCTTCAATGTCTTGACTATATTTTCTATTATTCTTGTATTCATTTAATAAATAAAAGTGTGAGTTTTCATGGAACACACAACCTTTTCTCGGTGACCCCACACTTTAGAACGGTCGTGTACATCTCGTCGTTTACACATCGTGGAGCGGCGTTCTCGTCCGTTGTAAATGTTTCCACGCTTCATCTCGTCCGGGGAGCTTTTTAAGGCGCGATGTTTGCGGCACGGAACTTGATCTCTGTGAGATAGTCTGACAGTTTATCTTTCACACTCATCCCAGCAGAGAGAGCGAGCGCCAGATAGAGGCCGAAGTGCGAACGCTGTGTTATTGTTGCGTTTTCGGGGGAAACCATGCCGGTCCATTCAGGGCGCCGCTCAGATAAAGCTGACATCAGAAAGAGAGCGCTCTTATCTCCCGTAGCGTGGAGTAGGCCCACATCGCGGTGCATTAAAGCGTGTCAAAGTATTCGGGTCAGGCCAGGAAGCAGAATGCACAGTAGACGTTCCAGAGTGGGGGAGACGTGCAGCTGGATACCTTCTGCTAATTCAGCAGATTCAGATATGCGATGTGTAACTTGCACATTTACTCAAGCATTACTTAACCCTCCTGTGACCTTTAGGGTCCATTTGACCCCATTCAATGTTTAATGTCGGTGTTCTTTGGGGTCAATTTGACCCCAGGCTGTTTTTCACTGTCAAACATATAAGAAATGTCATCTTTTTTATATATTTAATTAATAAATTTTCCTGTTGGATAAATGACTGGCGGCTTCATCTTAATTTGTTTCTATGTGAAAGTATTTCACATAGAAACAAATTAAGAAATATCAACTTTTTTATAAGAAATATCAATTTTATATAACAAATATCAACTTTATATAAGAAATATCAACTTTTTTATAAGAAATATCAACTTTATAAAAGGAATATCAACTTTTTTACAAAAAATATCAACTTTATATAAGAAATATCAACTTGTTTATAAGAAATATCAACTTTATATAAGAAATATCAACTTTTTTATAAGAAATATCAACTTTATATAAGAAATATCAACTTTATATAAGAAATATCAACTTTTTTATAAGAAATATCAACTTTATATAAGAAATATCAACTTTATATAAGAAATATCAACTTTATATAAGAAATATCAACTTGTTTATAAGAAATATCAACTTTTTATAAGAAATATCAACTTTTTTATAAGAAATATCAACTTGTTTATAAGAAATATCAACTTTATATAAGAAATATCAACTTTTTTATCAGAAATAACAACTTTATATAAGAAATATCAACTTTTTTATAAGAAATATCAACTTTATATAAGAAATATCATTTTTTAAATATATTTAAAGGGCTATTTAGGTCGTCAAGAAACAAACATAAAGTACCTCACACTTAAACTTGGGAAACAATATTAATTCTAATAATTTTCTGGAGGTTTTAACTGCTGGGGTCAAATTGATCCCGAGGGTAAAATATGTTAGTAAATGTGAATAACAGGAGGGTTAAAAACACATTTAAGATTTACTTGTTATTTCATGCTACTTTATACTTCTCCTCCACTACAGTAAGAACTGTTTAACTTTATTACATGTATTTGATAGCTTTATCTAGCTCCACAATGACCAACTAAAAACAGCTTCTTTATGCATCAATATTCAAATAATATAATATAAAACTACAACACTCCCAAGGGTCATTTTTCTGAGTTTTTAGTACATTTAGTAAATATTTTCTTCATACATTCCCCCCACTTTTTACTTGTGTGCAGGATTATTCTTTACATTGCAGAAATGTAACTTCTATTGAGTTAAATGGCGAGATATAATAATAATAATAATAATAATAATAATAATAATAATAATAATAATAATAATAACTTTATTTATATAGCACTTTTAAAAACAAGGTTTACAAAGTGCTCTACAGATAAACAAAGCATAAACACAACTTAAATGGCGGCAAACAAAAAAGACCATACCATAAAAGCATTGAATACAACTAAAACCAAACAAATAGGCAATTAAAATAAAAACATAAAAGGACGACATCACTTAAAAGCAGTTCTAAAAAAAGTGGGTTTTAAGAAGTGATTTAAAAGAAGTTACTGATTCTGCCTTTTGATATGAGAAGGCAACTGACTGACAATGGACCATCTATAACAACTTAAATGGGACTACACATTCAACACCATATCATGCCCTCTGAGGCCATCCAATGCATCCGATCACCAACACTAGGGGAGAAGGTGGGCTTGTAGAGCTTTACGTTAACGAGTCTCATTGGAGTTATTGTGCCTGAGCTTGTAGCTGCAGCAGAACAGCAGTCACACACCACCGCTGCTGAAAGCCCCTCGCATCAAATGGATGACCCTTTAAAAAACACACCTCCATGAGGGTCCTAGTCAAACAGAAATATTGAATAAAGTCTGTCACGGCCCATAACTCACAGTTCAAATGACCCCGAGGGACCTTTCCCAATGTTTTCCTCTGAAATCATAAATGCATTTTGCTTTGACACACGCTTCATCCTGATGAGATAAAAGTCCATCAGGGTGGAATAACTCCCGAGGTGTAAAAAGAATTTGCCACCTGGTTTTATTTTTATCTTTTAGGGTTTCTTGTTGTGGCGCTTTAATGCAGGAGTGTCTTTTTAAAACCATCCGAGGAGAGCGAATAAATACGTCTAAAAGAGTTATATGACCTTGTTTCAAAGGATAATAGAGCGCTCTTCATAGCTGTCACTACACAAGTGGTGGGAAAACAAAGTCATCATCTCCAAAATGTGGAGCCCACAAAGCCACGTCCTTGGAGCCTGTTAATGTGAGCAGACATTCATCACAAAAATATATCATGTTTGACTTCATCCCATCATGCTGTTCTTTATGTGTGTGTGTGGGTGGGTGTTTGTTTTACATTCTAACGTCTGCACATAAACTCTGTAATAGTCCTATAGGTCGCCTGTGTTGTTATAAAGTGGTTATAACCCCACACCTGGCCCTCTGCAGTCAGAGACAAGCTTCTTTCCTCAGGGTCTTTCCCACGCCATCTCCCCCATTCCCCCATCTCCTCCTCTGCGCACGACAATAAATCAAAGTCACATCAGGCTCTGAGCGGCGAAGAGCGAGAGCGTCTGCTACACCAACAGGGTGAGGCTCGGTCTTGGTGCAGAGCAGACACACCTTTTTAGTAATGTCGCCCCAGATATTAAAAGTTGAGTCACAGCGGCGCTTTGGTTAGCAAATACTGAACGCGATAGTTATTCAGGCCACAGTCACACGCTCACACACTCAGACCCCTCCTCCTCGTCTCTGGACTCAAGGGCCAAGAACAACGATACACGTCTCTCTTGGGCTTCATTAGATGGAAAAAATAAAAAGATAAATAAATGAACTAACCCCGAAATTGCTGTTTTTGCGTGGGAGAGTTCAAAATGCCCCAGAATAGTCTTTTCGTAGCGTCAGTGGAATGAGGGACGGCGTCACTTCACCGTACAAGGCCCGGTTCTCTGAGCCCACGCTGCTCCACCACACTCACCACAGGGACCGGACCGCCGGGGCGCCGCACATGTGTGCTGTGCTTTGGTTCTGCAGCCCTCCCTCTCCTGTATGTGCATTCAATTATACCCACAAACATCCGCACAACTTTTCTTCTGCACTTTTAACCCTCCTGTTACCTTCAGATGTACTAACATCTTCTACCCTTGGGTTCAAGTTGACCCCAGCAATTAAAATATACAGAAAATTATTAGAATTAATATTGTTTCCCAAGTTTAAGTGTCAGGTACTTTATGTTTGTTTGTTGACGACCTAAATAGACCTTTAAATAAATAAAAAAGTTGAAATTTCTTATATAAAATTGATATTTTAATTTTTTTATAAAAAAAAAAAACTCTATTAGAGAATGTGCACAATATAGCGACAGAGATCAGCGAACAAGCGAACAAGAAACAAGCGAACAAGAAACAATTGAAAATAAGGAGAGATAATTCATCATAACACGCCCACCCACAAAGTTGATATTTCTTATAAAAAAGTTGATATTTCTTATGTAAAGTTGATATTTCTTTTTAAAAAGTTGATATTTCTTATATAAAGTTGATATTTCTTATATAAAGTAGATATTTCTTATAACAAATTTGATATTTCTTATATAAAGTGGATATTTCTTATAAAAAAGTTGATATTTCTTATATAAAGTTGATATTTCTTATAAAAAAGTTGATATTTCTCATATAAAGTTGATATTTCTTATAAAAAAGTTGATATTTCTTATAAGAAAGTTGAATAAAAAAGAATAATAAAGAAAAAGGCACAATTTCACACATGACCCCAAAGAACACCGATGGGTTGTTCAGTTGTCCCCAATAAATAAGGAAAATTCATGAAATATGAAACAAAGAAAATGATGCCAATCATTTATTTGGAGACGTTAAACATTGAAAGGCAACAGGAGGGTTAAAGTGTTAAAGCATCTGCATTAAACGTTCCTGGGTACGGGACAACGCGGCTCCTCCCGCTAGACTGATTGTGATGAAGCATGTACATGTTTCCACTTGCACACGCTGTGGAAAAAACACACACACACACACACACACACACACTCAGAGGGAGACAGAGAGACGCACAGTTAGGCAACCAGCAGTAGGTTGCACATGGTATCAGTTGCTGCATACGTCTTGAAGGAGTAATATGAGAGAAGCAAAAGTGAAGAAAGAAACACTCTATATTGGTTGTGTAGAGACTTACACAACCTTCTAGACAATATAGTGATTCTTAGACACACAAACAAGTTCCCGCTGATCAAGTCCAGACACACTCGGTTTCGTCATCATGCTGTGGCGTGGCTGCACCCACCTTCACGTACATGCGTCTGTCCTCACTTCTCAAGCTCCACCACTTTGGCGATTTGTGATTGCGTGTTTGTATTTGCACACAGTGTGTGTGTGTGTGTGTGTGCGTGCGTGTGTTGCGTGTTTAGAAAACACCGCGTCTGTGTCGGTAATTCGATATCCCTACGCTGTCGCCGACATCATCGCTTCACGATGGCTGCGGTGTTTTTTCTGTCACCGGCCCTCTGATCCAAGTGACAACCAGAGCGTATACACAGTCAGCGCCAACTGCAATACGCGCCTTGCTCAAGGGAGTCGGTCGGCAGAGGCCCGTGTTCCTAGAGCCTCTGACCCGGAGACGTTTAGTAGTGTTGGCACGTAGCTGGAGCCGTCAGCCCGACATGTAGGGGAGATCTGTGTTTCATTTGCAAAATAGGGGACTTTGCCAGAATCCAGAGAGCGAATGGAGGGGGGGGGGGGGGGGGGGGGGGGATGGAAACCGAGCCAGAACTTTTGTCAGCGTGTGTGAGAGCCAAAGCGTTTCTCAAAATCCTAACCCTTTAAACTTCTCTCGGACCTCTGAGCTCGATAGAAGCTCGTAGGGGTTCTCTGCCATTTTAGTTGTGTCTGTTTTCTCCTGTTTTCTGGTTAGACAGGGAGCTTAGTTAGGGTGCTAAGCGATTAACATCTCTTATTCTGCCTGTTTTGTGGCATACATTTGTGGTATACATTTGTGGTATACATACCGTGAGGGAGATACCATTTCCACAACGTGTAAGGGGTCAATACTAGTTTGTGAAAACCCAGAGAAACGCAAATATCCCACGAAGAAAAATCCCAACGTTTTTGGAATCCCTTCCGGACGCTTTGTTTAGGTCTCAGAAACAGGACATGTCCGGGGGAAAGAGGACGTCTGGTCCCCCTAGCTCAGTATTGTTTTTCCTTTCTCCTGCGGTAGGTCAGTGGTATCTTCTGATTTCTACTTAGCATCGTCGTTTCGTATGTCGTGTTGGCCTCGGAGACCCTGACGCCTATTCTTCTGTTGCTGTTGCGTTACTCTACTCTTTGTCAACCCTTAACTCTGATTAAATCTTCCTTATTTGCTTATACATTTAACTTTTTTGTTCCCCCCCGTAGCCGTATCCCTTTTTTGTATGTTTTGGCCTGTGCGTCCCTAGTTCAGCGAGAGGCCGTAACACGGAGACGGGCGCAGCCTCCTCGTCGTTGCGTGGATTGTCGTGCGAGTGGTCGTGTGTTTCGGTGGAACGGGTGGGACTGAGAAGCAGAGCAGCTAACAGTCTGTGTCTGCAGGGCTCTCAAGTGTCACGCATTTCGGTCTTAACTCCCGCACTCCCGCCACACGTCGTATTTCTCACGCTGAAAAAAATGCGCGGCTATTTAATGTTTTAATGAGCCGCGCTGCCCTCACCGTGGAGGAATCAAGCGCTCCCCTGGAGGTCTGCTGTGAGGTGCCACTTATCAGCCAATCAAAAAAAAGAAATGGGCTACACAATAGCCAATCAGAAAACAGACGTATCTGTTACATGACATCACATGTCATTTAGCAGACGCTTTTATCCAAAGAGACTTACAATAAGTTCATCAACCTAGAGGACAAACTAAGAACAACAAGAATACAGAAAGTAACATTTCCTCAACATAGTCAAACTACTAAAGTACCATAATAAGATATTTAAGAGCCACTGAAGTGAAAATCTGTGTTTTAATCCAGATATAGTCGGAAAAGGTGCGTTTTCAGTTCCCGGCGGATTGTTGTATCTGGGTAAGATTTAATCCGGCAACCAATATGAAAATAAAGCATCCTGGAATTGCGTGCGACTCGACTGATGTCCTAAAAGTTTTGTCCTGCAGGGGGTGATGGATATGTCTCACGCTGGCCTGTCTTCAAAACTTGAGAGCCCTGTGTTTGTCTGTAGATTACTCTGGCAGGGGCCCGGGCCCACGAGCCTGGGAGAATCCGAGATTACCCAATGCGAGCGCGCCGCATCTCAAACAGCTTTTTCTACCCGGCAACGGAGAGTCGGAGAGACGGAGAGACGGAGAGACGGAGAGACGGAGAGACGGAGCGGCTAATCCCCGCTGCTGCTCGTCTTTGAAGAAATGGTTGTTTTGCTCCGAGTTCCTCGCGTTACGTGACCAGACTTGCACGAGGGAGCGTGTGGAGCCGGCGGATGACGGTGACAGGTAACGGTGATTCCAGTCCGGTTGTTCTGGTTCTGCTGTGTGACAGGGGAAGTCAAGCTAAAGCCTGCCCCGCTGCATCCAGCCTGGGAACCAGAGCGGCGAGGCCCGCTCACCTAAGTGCCTGGCTGGGAGCTGTTCCCATCCCACTCATCTGTTTAATATTTTCCTGTGTGGGCTTGTGTTGTCAGAAGACAAAAGAGAGGAAGGAGGGAGGGAGAGTGTGTGTGTGTGTGTGTGTGTGCATGTGTGGGGGGGGGGTATGGAGGTCAAGATGGAGGGAATATTCTCCCATGTTTTATTGAGAATACCTCTTGAGACTGGGCTGAGATGAACATGAACAAGTCATAAATAAATACACCAAAGGGAACTGGAAAACTTTTTTTTTTTTAAACCATGCATCCTCAACGTGAAACTATAAAAGATACACATTAAAAACAGGAAAAGGACATACACACATCACGCTATGAGAATAGAATAGAATAGAAATATACTTTATTAATCCCCAAGGGGAAATTTGTGGACACAGTAGCACCAATAAACTAAAACACACGAGAATAAAATATAAATATAAGAAAGAAACAGTGACTGTGGATAAAGTATACAAAGTGAAATATAAAATACAAAAAATATATAAAATATATATGTATATATATATATATATATATATATATATATATATATACACAACATATATGCAAATACAGCAGTGTAAATTAAATAAGATATAGACAATGTTCAAAATGCAAAGTGAGTGTACACTGCAAAAATTCTGCCTAAAAAAACAAGAAAAAAAAGTAATAAAATGAGGGAATATTACTTGAAATAAGCCAAATTATCTGCCAACAGAACAGGAAAATTTGACTTGCCAAGATTTCTTAAAACAAGTGAAATGCTCCAACATTAAAACTGCCTAAGAAGAAATATCCCGTCAGTCAAAAAACAAGCATAGATTGCCTTAATTTGAGATATTTCATTTAACTTAGATTTACATTTTTGCATATGTTATTGCACTAGTTTCTGGTAACAGACATGCATGGTGTCTCCTGAGCACATGTTGTTTGTCTGCACCTTCACACCAAGTCTTACCTGACGGACTGGAAATGACTCATGGGTTGAGGTAACACATTTCCAGTCACGATGAAGGTGTGAAGCCCACATCGCCCATAACGTTCCCCGTGACGGTCCCGACGCGGATAATAGTTCCAGTTGTTTCCTCCGCTGCCCTCAGGGCTTTCTGGACCGAGTTGCAACATCAGCTGTGGGTTTTGTGAGAGAGTGGGCACTGGGTACATCTGACCTCTGACCCCCCCCCACAGCCCCAGGAGGAGAAGCCTTTTTACTGAGAAAGGGAAGACCCTCTTGCTGGTCCCACATGGTCCGCTCCCAGTCACATTCCACGGGATGCTTTTCCCACCGCGGACCAAACACATCACTCTGTTCTCTCCTGGAAGACATCCAATGAAGTGGGCGATCACATGAGGCGGGACCTGCCCAGCAATAATGGCAGACATGACCTTCAGCAAATGTCACAGTTAGGCCATTCTCCAGAGGTCGAGGGAAATATGGGGAGGGCCTGGATCTGGTTTGAAAGGTCTGGCATGGAAAACATTCGCTTCTGATTCCATTAGATTGTTTTCCTGTTCAGCTATACTCATAACTCATTTCAGAGACATGGGATATGCATACTGCAAAAGGTCCAGTTAAGTGTGTACGATTGAAAACAGTGGATATGGTTATCGTTCACACACACATGTACAATTAATATTACATAATTATTTGTTTTATTGAGCATTACAGCTTATTCTGAACAATGATGCTGAAACCATCATTTAATTACAAAACTAGACTTGTGTGTTGGTATGCTTTTTTACCACCTTTTCTTTGTGGAACTAAACCATAGATTATAAAACAACATACACTAGAACGGGCACTCGGTAGAGCG